>CM043698.1:31722500-32280000 GCA_023935145.1 Bretschneidera sinensis | reverse complement strand
TCAAAGTTGTTACTTAATAATACGGACTCTAACAGCCATCTTAATGGTCCTATCATAAATGTCTTCAGGTGCTTACCGTATTTCTTCCCCAATCCCAGATTGGAGCATAAATACAGAGAAGCGAAAGGGGTGTGCTAATTTACTCGCCATGTCAGGGCCCAAGGCCTTTGATGGTGTCTTTGTTCCCGTGGGTGCCTTAGACTTCACAACTCTTTATTTAAAGCATCCTTTTCAAAAACAACCAAAAAAAAAAAATCATAAATTTTTTTCCCATTTATGTCTACACTCACCTGTACCCATTAATTATCTAATTAATGCTATCAATGGGACGGTGGATATGGTAGGGGTAAGACTCGTCTTATTATGTGTGGTGTAAAATTTTTTATTAGACAATTATTTTATTTTGAGATATTTTGTTAATTTTAGAAAGTTAAAGTTTAATTTTATTTATATTTTTTAAATTACTTTTACAATTAAATTTTTTTTAGATAATTCTATCATTAAATCTAGATATTAAATAAATATATTTTTGTAAAGTATGTTATAATTTAATGAGTTGCAACACTAATTATAATATCACATTTAAAAGTTGGATTTTCTATACATACCAATATATATGGGACATGTTTAGTATTAAATAAGGTAGTGGTTACTTAGTATACAGTCACTAATCGAAAAATTCTTGCCTACTATAGTGCCAAGAAAAATATATGGCACAAAAGTCCATCTCACTCTTAAATAAAAATAAAATATCATTTTTTCTCTCTTCTCATACCATTTAACAGTGAGATGGACATTTGTGCCATGTATCTCTCATGGTCTTATGCTAGATAAAAACTTATCGCATTAATCATCTCATGTTGAGTGTATAAGACTTACTTAGTTGATTAGTGATGCCAAAATTATTTGTTACTCAATTTGCTCCAAATATGAGGCATGATGAAATTTTAATTGTTGGGTAGTGTTGATGCCAAAAACTTGCTACTGAGTTAGGGACCGGTTCTTGGGAGAGCCTGCACAAGAAAGACGAGGTGAGCTAGAGAGTCATCATAGGAGACTCCGAAGACGCTCCGATTCCTTTGTTAGTACAAGCTTTTTAGAGGAATATGGACGCTGCTATTCTTAGGTATATGAGAACGTGATTGTGTTTGAATTTAGATTTGCATACCTTGGTCCTTCTGCAAGTGGGTATAACTGGGTGTCTAAGAAGGATTGTAATCCTTGGATTTATGCCTGTAGGTCTGGACAGGGGAGTCCAAGAAAGGGATTCCCTGACATTTGTGCTTTACAGGTCTGAGCAAGGGTGTCCGAGAATGGAGTTCCCTCATATTTGTGTTTTTGCAGGTCTGGACAGGGGTGTCCGGGGACGGCAGTGGGTTTGTCACTAGCTTGTCTTCATGTCATCTCTTTATTAGAAGTAGGAATGTCCATGTGTCATCTTGCTATTGGTCCAGGGCTGTCCATGTGTCGCCTTGTTGTCGGTCCAAGGTTATTCAAGTGTTGCCTTGCCGTTGGTCCAGGGCTGTCCATGTGTTAGTTCACTATTTGGTGTGTGTTTTTGGCTGTATCAAAGTATAATACCCGTTTCGTAAAGTAAGGGTAAATAAGTAATTTAATAAATTTGACATGAAATTAAAATAATATATTTACGTGAAAGATTTAGTATTGAATAAAATAATTCTTTTGAAAGAAAAAAAAATCAGAGCGTGGATGTCATTAAATGAAAAGAAAAGTCAAAAAGAAAGAAAAAAAATTTGTTATTAAAAAAAACAAAAAAGAGTCAAAAAGTGTGGGCAGCAGGTACAGCAGGTTCAGAAAGCTTTTGAATTCAAAAGCATGGGCAGCAAGTGTAATATCTGCTCCCAATTTCAGAAGGTATTTGTAAATGCCTCACACGTCTCCACAACGTGGAGACTGTGGAGACCTTTGGGGGGGGGGGGGGACTGCTGAAGTTTTCAGCCCAAGTTTTCATATATATATAGCAGATGTAAACATAAAAAAATTTCACCCACGAGATTTCATTTAGTTTCCTAAAAAATTGTCTGTTTTCTTTAAATCTTTGGAGACTCAGAAATGCTAAAAGAGCAAAATTTTGAAGAGATTTTCTGTAGAATTTCATAGAGAATCATAAAAAGGTATCAGAAAAGTATAAGGTAATAATGTAATGGTTATTTTTGAATTTCTGACATTTATGAAGTTTCTCTAAGTTCAAAGTTGGAATTTTCAAAGTGTGTGGTTTATATCGAATTGAAGAATAAATTAGAAAATTTATATAAATACAATGTCAGGTGTTGACGATCTACAATCGAGAAAATTTCTGAGAGAAACGGGAAAGACAATGAGGTGATCCACGGGTACTTTTAAGAGTTACGTGATGAGTTGGATTTACTTTAAGTGGTCTAAATAAAAAATGAAATATCTAGTGATAATATTAAAATAAATTATTGATATATACTTGGGTGATAAATGAAAAATTGATTTATAGGTATGATAGGAAATTTGGACATGTAGAAATATTTTTCGGTGAGAAATAATATTTTTGGAAATATTAAGTTTATTTGATAATAAAAGCGATAAATAAATTCTTGATGAGCTATGGTTGATGTTTTGATACGGATTATGAGAAGATGAAATTGTGTGGATCTTGACAAGCTTTGATGTGATTTGGAATTAAAGGAGTTTAGTGGAAATTTTTGTTATATAAATGTGAGAATAATCAGGATAGCTAATTTAAGTGTTTTGAATTTATATGTTGTCTTTATATTACTGTTGATATGCATATTTCATATCATTGTTCATCTGCATATGCATTAAATGAAAAGAAAAGAACCGGGAAGGCAGTCGGTCTAATGAAAATGAAAGAACCGGGAAGGCAGCCGATCTTATGAGATTGAAAGAATCGGGAAGGCAGTCGGTCTAAATGAGAATGAAAGATCTGGGAAGGCAGCCGGTCTAAGATAATAACAACCTGTCGACAGGTGGGAAGACGTTCCCATCATAATCATTCATGCATTACATCTATTTTAATTATTGCTTGCATTATTGAAATATTGATGTGTGATGTATTAATTGTGAATTTAATTATAGATGATTGAGTCTCACAGAAAGAGACAATTATGATGATAAGATTATTGAAATGCTGAGGTGTGGTGTATTATTGTGAATTTAATTATAGATGATTGAGTATCACAGAAAGAGACAGTTATGATGATAAGATTATTGAAATGCTGAGGTGTGGTGTATTATTGTGAATTTAATTATAGATGATTGAGTCTCACTGAAAGAGACAGTTATGATGATAAGATTATTGAAATGCTGAGGTGTGGTGTATTATTGTGAATTTAATTATAGATGATTGAGTCTCACAGAAAGAGACAGTTATGACGATAAAATGATTGAAATGCTGAGGTGTGATGTATTATTGCTATGGTGATAAGAACTATCTAAATGGTAGACTTATGATGTGAACCTCATTGCGAGGAAATTATGAAATAATTGATGGTATTGAGGTGAACCAATAAATAAGAGGAAGAGAATGATAGAGAATGGATGTTATGACATGGGTAGTGATAGTAGAGTGTTTGTATCAAGTGTAGGAGATATAAATTGATTTAAATATTAAAAGACTGTTTATACAAATGAGTACTTTCAGTAAATTTAATTCACTGAGCTTGTGAAGCTCACTCCTCATTGTACAATGATTTTCAGGTAGCAAGCATGACAAATAGTTTGGTGAGCTGAAGTTCAGAAGAAATTAGTTTCTGTAGGCCACGTGCGTGTCATCATCCTCAAACTAATGAGAAAATAAAAACGAAAAATTTATTTGTAAATATTCATGCATTTTACATCGCATAGAATGTTTAAAGATCGGATTGATGTAAAATTATTTTGGTGTTATTTTTTTTATTGTTGCAAATATGTGTCGTGCTGGGATTCTCAAAATGTGATGACACCGTTTCGGGGGTGGCCAACCTGGGATAGGTGGTTACACAAAGGCCTCTATTTCTTTAAGTGCATTTATGTGCTTTACGGAAGTATGACAGGGTTTGGTCGTGGAGTCGAGGGGCTTAGTATGTGAGCCTCGGTCAACACGTTTTGTTTTTGGTGATATTAGACTGAGCACTTGAGTAACAATCAATGCACTCGACTTTGGAGATATTAGTCCAAGCATCTGAGGAGCAGTCAATATGCTCGGCCTTGGGGACATTGGTCCGAGCATATGAGGAGCAATCAATATACTCAGCCTTGGAGACATTGGTTCGAGCATATGAGGAGTAGTCAATATGCTCGACTTTGGAGACATTGGTCTGAGCATATGTGGAGCAGTCGATATGCTCGGCCTTGGAGACATTGGTCCGAGCATATGAGAAACAGTCGATATGCTCGACTTTAGAGACATTGGTTTGGGCATATGAGGAGCAGTCAATATGCTCGACCTTGGAGATATTGGTCTGAGCATATGGGAAGCAGTCAATATGCTCGACTAGGGGTGAGCATAGAACCCAGTTGACCCGACCCAAACCAATACAATGGGTTGGGTCTTTTTAGAAGTTGGATTGAAATTTTTTTGAACCTAATAGGTTGGGTTATGTCATGGGTTCAAAATTTTCAACCCGACCCAAACCAGTAACCCTGTCAAATATATAATTATATTATATATATATATATATTATACTTATTAAATATAAAATTGTGTTTAAATAATTATAGTATAATGAGTAAAATTATATGTAGCATTGTACTAGTAGTACTCCAAATCCAAACAGGTCATAGCTTGTTGTAATTAGATAATAGAACGATGGGTATTTCGGAAAAAAGAAAATACAATTCACTTGAAACCTAGCCTCTCTCACTCAGAATTTCAGTCTCCTCATACATTCACGATCTCTTTCTTCACGGCTGAATTACAGACCTTAGCTCCCTCTTTTAACAAAGCAAGGTATGTACTATGCAGTCTTTCTTCTCGTTCTTGATCCTTTTTTTTAAGAACTCTGTCTCTTTTTGGTCTATCTTTGTTTGGAGATTCCTTGTTTGGGGTTTCAAACTTGGTCTTTCTCTCTTTCTATGTTAGTGCACTAATTTTACAAAGAGAACTCTACCTAGGAAGCTTATTTGTGAGGAGGAGTGGAAATGAGGATTTTGTTTTGGGTCTTCTCTCTAATTTCTGCAATTTGTTGGTGATAGCTTTTGGTCTCCTTTGGTGCCTGATAATGGAAACTAATTTCTACTTAATTGTTTTTCTTAATTCTATTCCTATACATTTTTTTGTTCATTCACCTCTGTGAATAAGTGATTCTTAACTAACTTGGATAGTTTATAAAATTAGATGATGGAACTACTATATCTCTACCTTAATTACATTTGTGCTTCAATTTGGTGGTGGGTATCGATTCCGATTTGGGGGTGATTGGGAACTTAGAAAGTAATGGCCTGGTTTGAAATCTACACTGAAAATGATAGATAACATTAACGGTTTAATTCTTTCTATATGAACTCCTATTGAATTTGAAGTTTTTAAAGAATTCTCATGACCGATATCATCGGATTTTTCAAATAGAATGACTCAGTTTTAATATAATTCAGTTTCACTCAATTGGAAGTTATGATTTAAACGTTAACTTTTATTGGTTGCCAAGAAAACTTAAGAAAAACAGGGCTTATAATCTGACCATTCATTTTTTATTTATCTCAGTGTGTTGCAATTGTTAAAAATTCACCTTAATAGCTCAATAGTTGTATCAGTCTAAGAATTTCAATTTCCTTTCTCTTATTAACATTTCTTGGCAACCAAACGAAAGGTATACTTTAGATTAGATATTCAATTATTTTACTTCAATACAACACCATCTTTCTCTAAGTCCTTGAAAAAATTTTCCACTTGAAGATTTCCACTTATTAAGTTAGGTTGACGTGATTTCTTTGTTTATGATTTAAATGTTAACTTTTATTTGTTTATTTTTTATATAGATGTCAAGTGTCAACTGTCAAGTATGGTAGATAACCCCAAGGATTTATCTTCAACTTCAAAAAAAAATGCAGCTTCAAAGGAAAAGGTGAGTGACTCAAGCAAAAAACCTCATAAAAGAACACCAGATGTGTGGGAACATTTTATTTTGATTGAAAGTGAGAAATCTGAAAATGAGAGGGCTACATGTAATTATTGCGGGCAAACCTATGCTTATGATAGTAATAATGGTACTAGTACAATGTGGAAACATTTGAATAGGCGTAGTAAGTATCCTTATAATGTTAAGTGCAAGAAACAAAAGACTTTGTCAGATTATCAAACTATAGCAGAAGATGGTACTACTACTTTAAATATTTTGGGTGTGGCAAAAAGTTTTGATAATGAAGTATCTAGAACCCTACTTGCTAGAATGGTCATTGTCGATGAATTATCTTTTAAGTTTGTAGAACATGAAGGTTTTAAGGATTTTGTTGCCTCATTGCAACCAAAATTTAAAATTCCTTCAAGATTTACGATAGTTAAAGATTGCATGGCACTTTATTATGCTGAGAAAAAAGGATAAGGGATCTTTTGCGTAAAGAATCTCAAAGAGTTTGCTTAACAATGGATACATGGGCTTCTGTGGCAAACATTAATTATATGTGTCTCACCATGCATTTTATTGATAGTAATTGGAAATTACATAAAAGAATTTTAAACTTTTGTCCAATTTCTAATCATAAAGGAGAAGCAATTGGGAAATTGTTTGAGCTATGTTTGCTATAATAGGATATTGAGAAAGTTTTCACAATCATGGTTGATAATACAACTTCCAATGATAAATCTTTAAAGTATATGATGAAAAGAATTAATCATTGGAATGGAAGTGTCTTGAATAGTGAATTTCTCCATATAAGATGTTGTGTTCATATTTTAAACCTCGTTGTGAGTGATGGTTTGGAATATTGTAAGGACTCCGTTGGTCGGATTCGTGATGCGGTGAAGTATGTGAGGGCTTCTCCGGCGATGTTGGAAAATTTTAAAAAATGTGCGGAGGAAGAGAAAATATCAACTAAGTGTCTTGTATGCCTAGATGTTCCAACTAGGTGGAACTCAACTTATATGATGCTGGAAGCTGCACTTAAATTTCAAAAGGATTTTGAACGGTTAGAAGAACAACAAGAATCACATTTTCTACATTATCTCAAGGATAAAAGTGGAGTTACCAATGAGAATGATTGGAAAAATGCTCATGCATTGGTTAAATTCTTGAAAACTTTCTATGATGCTACTTTGCATTTTTCTGGTACTTTATATGTTACTTCTAATTCGTTCTTTAGTCAAATTGTTGGTATTGAATATCTGTTGATTGAGTGGTCAAGAAGTGAAGACCCACACTTGAGTATGATGGCTTTGAAGATAAAAGTGAAATTTGACAAGTAT
Source organism: Bretschneidera sinensis (assembly GCA_023935145.1). NCBI lineage: Eukaryota > Viridiplantae > Streptophyta > Magnoliopsida > Brassicales > Akaniaceae > Bretschneidera > Bretschneidera sinensis. Next base: position 32,272,610 of record CM043698.1, on the reverse strand, counting down.
TGGGGGGATGTTGAGAAAATCAATATGATGTTGTTTATGGCAGTTATTCTTGATCCTAGATATAAACTAACTTACGTGAAGTTTTCTTTTAGTCAAATTTATGAACTTAATGTTGCCATTGGGATGTGTAAAAAAGTAAACGATACTTTGGTCCGGTTTTTTGATAATTATAGTTTGCTTTCTAATTCTTCATCCTCAAGTAGGAAATCAATTTCAAGGACTCAAATTTCTAATGAGATGGAAGTTGATTTTGTGGAAGATCCTCTTTTTGTGATGACAAGTCGATACAAAAGGTACCAAGAGGAAAAAATTGTTGTGGATAAATCAGAGGTGGATATGTATTTGGAAGATACTGATGAAAAAGATAATGTGAAATTTGATATTTTGGATTGGTGGAAAATTAATTCAAGTAAATATCCAATTCATTCTCAAGTGGCAAGAGAAGTGTTGGCAATGCCTACTTCTATAGTTGCTTCTGACTCAGTTTTTAGCACGAGTGGTCGTGTTCTTGATGTTTTTCGTAGTTTCTTGACTCCTAGAATAATGGAAGCTCTTATTTGTGCACAAAATTGGTTGCGAGCTTCACCAATACCAATCCGTATTGAAAAGATTTTTGATGAGCTTGAGAAATTTGAATCAGGTAATTATGTTTTATAGTTTCATTTTGATAATTTTATTGGTTACACAGTTTTTTATTTTTCCATGTACTGATGTATCATTTATTTTTTCTAGATTTAAAGGTTTAACGGTGGAATCTACTTTCCCTAAATATTGATGGAATACCTCCATATATATATATATACACAGACACACACACCAAAAAAAAAACTAACTTACCAAAATATGGAGGTATTCCATCAATATTTAGGGAAAGTAGATTATATATATATATATATATATATATATATATATATATATATATATATATATATATATATTCTTTCTTCTTCCTAAGAATCCTAAAAAAAAAACAATTTTAGCTTTCTATATTTTTGTATACTTTATGGTTTTTTTTTTCTGATATATACGTATGACAATATGTAGGAATTAGATCATGAAGGCTATAAGGCTGGTTTACAATCATTCTAAAAAATTGAAAGAGTTTTGGTGTGCTGTGTGCTAGAAAGAGTTTGTTGTACTTCTAGTCATCTCGTTTGGTTGACGAATTTTGGTGTGCTGTATGTTGGAAAGGATATCTGTTAATGCTTGTTTTCATAACAATATCCAAGATGTTAACAAAACTATTGAATATTAGTTTATATAAAGCTGATGCACACAACTTTTACTTGCAATATGTATGGATTTGGTTTTGGATTTAGTAGAATATTTTTTGTTATGTAATATGTATGATTTAATTTTTTAGTAGAAAAAATATATCAACACGGTGACCCAAACCAATCCAAACAGATTAGAATGGGTTGGGTTGAGTTGGGATTAGATGGGTTCATGTGTTGGGTTGGGTTAAGATTTTTCCAACCCGGTATGAATGGGTTGGGTTGAATTTTTAGGCTAACCCGACCCATGCTCACCCCTATGCTCGGCCTTGGAGACGTTGGTCCGAGCATATGGAGAGCAGTCAATATGCTCGGCCTTGGAGATATTAGTCCGAGCATATGGGAGCAGTCAATATGCTCAGCCTTGGAGACGCTGGTCCGAGCATATGAGGAGCGATCAATATGCTCGACCTTGGAGATGTTGGTCCGAGCATATAAAGAGCAGTAAATATGCTCGACCATGGAGACATTGGTCCGAGGCTTTTTGCCTTGGTTAGGTCCTCTTCCAATGGGGTTCCAGGTAGACTTTTGGGTTTCTTGCTTTTTTAGGCCCATGAAGGATATCATGGCACTTTTGGGCTTTGGGCCATTTTTCCTTAAGCCTAACCATTTCTAATCATGCTTCTGGAACTTTTGTTAGACACGTGGCTTTTGTCAGATTTATTTAACGTGTGCAGCCGTTTTGGAGTAAAAATGGCGGCGCTTAGGGGTGAGCACAGAACCCGGTTGACCCGCAAACTCCACCCAAACCGTTATAATTGGTTGGGTTGGGTTGGGTTGGGTTGGGTTGAAAATATTTTGAACATGGTGGGTTGGGTTGGGTTGAAAATATTTTGAACATGGTGGGTTGGGTTGGGTTGGGTCATGGGTTCAAAATTTTCAAACCGACCCAAACCAGTAACCCGATCAAATATATAATTATATATTTTATATTTATTGAATATAAAATAATGTATAAATAATAATAGCATAATTGTAAAATATATAATCATAAAATATTCATTCTAATTACTACTAGTTTGTAAAATTACATATAGCAAATATTCCAATGTCCAAACAAGTCTCATATTTTCCAATTACCAGATTTTAGTTTCAAATATTTACACTAGAAACAAATACTGATTTCAAGTTATGAAATAGTTTTCATAATTATTCTTAAGCATAACTTCAATCAGAATAAATTGATGCACAATTAACTTACGCTAACAAATAACTATAAAGTAAACATAGAAATTAACACTAACCTACAAGATTCTAGTCGGGATCATTGTTTGCAGATAAACTTATATTCCAAAAAGATGTACCATAATGTTGATGGAAGAAATGCTGAATGTATGATAAAACTTAGTAATAACAACTTACTAGAAGCCTTTCATGCAAACATTATTGCACTATTCAATTTGCCTATCTGTGACCTTTTAAGAGCCTTCATACCGCTTCAAAGTGCATTAAAGCATAGTCTAAAAATTAGATTGATTAGTGAAAAAGCACTAGCACGGTCAACAAATGTTGAATTACTAAAACATATTATTAGCAACAGTCCAGAAATTCAGATTTCCTTCATAATTGAACAGTCTTCTAAAGTAAATTAAATTCATATCAACTAAAGCAGTTTGTAGTGCAACATTCATATAAAAATTGTGTTTTTCTATATAACGATGAATTCATATTCTAACGTCAAGGGCTCTAAGTTGTAAGCATGCAGATAAGCAATTAACCATAGTCACTTTATCAGCCTCTATATTACTCGCTTACATTTTATGAAACAATGTCAAAGCATCCTTACCAAGTTTGGCTTCAATGTAGCCTCCAATTATGGCATTCTATGGCACAACATCATTCTCTTGCATGTCATCAAAAAACTTCTTAGCAGTATCCAAAAAACCAAATTTAGCATGGTCTACAACCATTGTAATCTATAAGACAATTTTTCTCTTTTCCATGTTATCAAATATTCTTTGTGCTGTCAGACACACATATTTTACTTCTAATATGAATGGATTTAGTTTTGGATTTAATAGAATATATTTTTTGTTATGTAATATGTATGGTTTAATTATTTAGTAAAAAAAATATATCAACCCGGTGACCCAAACTGACCCAAATCGATTAGAATGGGTTGGGTTAGGTTGAGGTTGTATAGGTTCATGGATTGAATTGGGTTGAGATTTTTCAAACCCAGTATGAATGGGTTGGGTTGAAATTTTAGGATAACCTGACCCAAACCCACTCATGCTCACCCCTGGCGACGTTTATTAATGCCTCGTTCTCTTGGGGAAAGAAATAGTCTCTCGAGAAGATCAAACGTCGTTTTGTTTGCGACGGCAGACTCTTTGGAGAGTGCAAAAGTAACCTCGAGCATCCTGAATGTCATATCTTCCCATTTGTTCATCTTAAATTGCCTCGTTCGCCACACTTCTTTTTCCCTATATAAGGGTGCTTTGCTCAAATTCTTCTTCACTTCCATTCTAATAAGTTTTTAGAAAGAAAGTTTGAGAGTGCTCATCCTCGTTCTTTAAAGCTTGAGAGTGCTCGGTGTTTTGATTTTCCTGGTGAGAGGAGGCTTGGTGGACGTTTCGGCTTGGTAACGATCTTTAGTGTGGGTGCTCGGATCATGGTGTCAAAGCGACTTGCTGAGGAGAAAGTTTGTTCATGCTATTCGTTCTCTAGATGAGTCTTCTCCTCCTGTTCCGCATGTCTTCAATAGATAGTTACTGAGATAAGCTCAATAGTGGTAGTGGTAGTTGCAATAATAGTGGTAGTAGTGGTACTTCTAAGGAGACAGGGTCGGACACGTCCTCTTCCAAAAGTAAGACCTCAAAAAGAGCCGAGGCCAGAGAGGCGCCATTAGCTATGGTGCCCTATGTACCTGTAGTATAGGAGTATAAAGAGGACTCCTCATCTGAGGATGATGTGGACACTGTCTTACCCGATATTAGAGGGGTTATGGTTGTTGAGGAGAGGAAACAATGGGAGTTCGTCGCGAACGCTGTTCCGAGCCAAATTAAGGAGGAGGATCTCGAGGTGATTCGAAGGGCATATCGTATTCCGGGGGAATATGCCCTTAGGTTAGCAAGGATCGGAGAGAGGGCCTGTGATGCCCTTCCGAGTCACGCACCCCATGAGTTGTGTGTGTATGAACAACACATGAGGGTCGGGCTGCACTTCTCTCTGCATCCCCTCTTTTATGCCGTGTTGCTGTAATTTGACCTAGCATTGTGCTAGTTGGTGCCGAACTCAGTAAGGCTGATAATGGCGTTTATCTGTGTCTGCTCGGAAGTGGGGGGATTGATGAACCTTGACGTTTTCCAGGCCCACTTCCAGCTAAATAAACACGGCCAGACTGGATGGGTCGTGATCAGCACTCGAGCGAAGAGAATACGCTATCTTCAATCAAAAGGTGGAAGAAGTCTTTTTTCTTCATCCGGGGAGGGAGTGACTTCAGTATCCCGCTCTAATGGAGTTTGGATCGGGCGGGGAAGTATAAGAAATCGAGCCTTCTTCACCGTGAGTAGGAGACGGTGAATGTTATGGTGGCTGCGTCTATAGATGCAGAGGTTCTCTACAATAATGAGAAGTTGGCGAGGCGCGGTCTTTGCCCCCCGTGCCCCGAGTCCTCTATAGAGAGTGGTAACCTCGTGCCCTTTTTTATGATTGCTTTTATTTTGTTTATATACTGCTTTATGTCACTTCTTTACCCTTTAATTCGTATTTATGGTTTCCTTTGGTTGTCTTAAGCAGAGATAGAGGTGACCACTAAGGCTGGGGAGCGGGCCAAGAGACTTGCTCTGGAATGAAGAAAAACTGCTCAAGAAGAGATACAGTCTGCTTCTAGGTCTGGGGCCAGGAAGAGGCCTTGGGCTCCTTCTCCCACTCTTATCGACTTGGAGAGCCCTCCTAGGTGCTCCGCTGAGTCGGAGGCTGCTCTGATCTCATGTGCTGCCCCCACCTCATCTCGAGCTGCGACTACTGGAGCGACAATCTTCTTGCCCAACTAGGGCTTGAAGATCGATTACTTTGTTTTTACGCACCCCCGGGTGGCTAGAGAACACTTAGTCATAGGGGTTCTACCCCGTGACATATTGGAGTTGTCATAGAGGCCCATCAAGGCTCTCTGCTCTGCGGTTGAGGCTCTCAAGTATGAAATCCCTTCTTTGCCTTTTCTTCTTTTCCATTACTTTTTGCATGATATGGTGGCTAACAATTTCTTGTTTTGTTTTAGTCGGGCGTTTTGCTGGCGGTGATGTCTCATCGGTGCTTGGACACGGCTGAGAGGTTGGGCCAAACGCAACACAAGCTGGATGAAAGCACCCAGCTTGTTTGCCAATTGTAGGAGTAACTCGAGGCGGCCAACCAGGCTAGGGTTGAGGTCGTCCGGGAGAGGGACAATGCTATTTTTATGGGGCAACGGCTCAAAGAGGAGGCTGAAGCCCTTACTCAGGTGATTCAACCTCATACCGAACGACGGTTGAGGATGAGAGATGCCTGCAAAGGCTTTTTGGAAGCCAAGAGGAGGGTTGAGGCTCTTTATCCTGAGACTGATTTTTCGACCCTCGACCTGTAGAGGATGATAAGGTGGCTACGGCTGAAGTGAAGGTAGGAGTTCTTGCTGGTGAGGAAGAGCCAACTGCTCTGCTAGAGGTTGAGGCCGAGGCTGAGGGAGAGGCCGCCCATGAGGGCTTAGACTAGGTTTTTTTTGTTTCTTTCTTGTATTTCAAGGCTGTTAGTGCCTTTTTGTAAGTTTTTGGAACTTAATGAAACTTTTGGTTCTATCTTTCAAACTTGTTCGTCTTTTATTGCAATTGTTCTTTCGTCATTACAATGTTAGCCAACCCATCCTCTTCCGCGAACCACACTCGAGATATGAGCTATTGGTATAATCATCGGAGGTTTTCGACGTTCTAAATGCGGGAAACAGGTTTTCCACTTAGTTCCTCGAGCTCAAAGGTGTCGGATCGGCATACCCAAAACGTGCTGCTGAGTTAGGGACTGGTTCTTGGGAGAGATTTTACAAGAAAGATTAGGTAAGCTAAATAGTCACCAGAGGAGACTCTGAAGACACTCCGATGCCTTTGTTAGTACAAGCTTTTTACAGAAATAGAGATGCTGGTATTCTTAGGTATACGAGAACGTGATTGTGTCTGAATTTAGATTTGCATACCTTAGTCCTTTTATAATGTTTCAACGGTGAGACGGCCCATGTGCTAAGGATGGGTAAATCTCGGAGATCCTGTTTTTCTGCAAGTGGGTATGACTAGGTGTCCAAGAAGGATCGTAATCCCTGGATTACACCCGTAGGTCTGGATATGGGCGTCCGAGAAAAGGGTTCCCTGATGTTTGTGCTTTGCAGGTCTGGGCAGGAGTGTCCGAGAATGAAGTTCCCTAATATTTGTGCTTTTGCAGGTCTGGACAAGGGTGTCCGGGGACAGCAGTGGGTTTATCACTAGCTTGTCTTCGTGTCATCTCTTTATTGGAAGTAGAAATATCCACGTGTCACCTTGCAATTGATCCAGGGCTGCCCACGTGTTGCCTTACCGTTGGTCCAACGCTGTCAACGCTTTACCTTACTGTTGGTCCAGGGTTATCCACGTGTCGCCTTGCTGTTAGTCTATGATTGTCCAAGTGACGCCTTATCATTGGTCCATGACTATCCATGTGTTAGTTCACTATTGGGTGTGTGTTTTTTGTTGTATCAAGTAGCTTACTATATCCACCCTTACCCAATTCAAATGCCTTACCCTACTCTATCCAAATCACCAAACATAACCTAAGACTAAATACGTAAGACTACGAAGCTAAGGTTTCTGTAATAGGGAAAATTTGATGGCCTCTTTCAGCTTAGTAACTCACCTCAGAATAGAGCAGAGACATTATTCTTTTTATCTAATAATTTGGGTTACAAATATAGCATATACAGCACAAAGAAGAGATGGCAACGGTTAGCGTAGATTTGGTTCGTAGATCTGGAAGTGACTTCTTAGATGGCACCTTTGTGGGTGAGTACAACTGTTCAAGCGAGCCATCTCTTACACTGCTTGATTATCTTGGGGTACGTGTGACTTTTAGCTATTTAGGTGCATCCAACGGTTACAATTTTGTTGCATGACTACGATATGTCCAGTGGATCGTAGAGTTATTAAACATGGAAAAACGAAAATAGAGAATCAGAATCTAATTGTACACACCATCAAATCAAATATAGATGGGAAGGCTGATGGGTCTCCATCAAATCAACTACACCTCCGATTTGAGTGAGGAAGTGACCTCTAATAAAGGCGTGTAACATAGAAAGCTCCATCTTTGGTTTTTTTTCTTTCTCTCCAAACTACCCTCACTTAATTAAGACCCCTGAAAAAACGGAGCATCCGTTTTTGGTCATTTTCTTTATTTATTCTAAAGATGGTAAACGACATACGGATCGGGTCGGTTTAAGTACGAATTAGGTGTTTACAGTAAAAATATGAATTAAAAATATTTATTTTTTAATAAATTTTATTTTTTAAGTTAATATTTATGTTTAACGAATAAATAACAAATAAAAACAGATCTGATAAAAAACTGTCAACTTTAATTTATTCCGAGAGATGTTTCAATAATAATTTCAAAAAATTTAGATAATAACAAATAAATTTGAATAAAGAGATGTTACTTTTTTATTTTCTAATTTATAAAAATAAAAGTTATTTTTTTGATAAAATTTATAATTTTATTGACATCTCCATTGCCTTCTTTCGAGTTTGGTCGTGGAGGGATTGAACCGAATTTCCTTTATGAAATATTCTAAAGTAACCCATTAATTCAAGAGGCTCATATCTTTTTTTTTTTCAAAAATTTATTTTTTACTTAATAATTTATAAAAAAATATTTAATATATGTCTAACTTTAATAATGTTTAATTTTTTCTATACCATTTTCTTTACTTTTTTTAAAAAGAAATAAGTGAAAGCTCAACTGTTTTTTTTTTTAAAGGATTAAGGTAAAGTATACATTCATTATAACAGTGATAATAAATTTATCGTCACTTTAAACAATAAATGTAACTATAATCAGCCGTTTTAAATTCATTGGCTTTTACTATAAGTCAAATATGTTTAAATAGTTTAAATTTTGAGGTTGATTATTCAAACCAATAATTTTTTTTTGCATATAGATAATTGTTGTAGAAAAAAGATAAATTAAATCATCATCGTTAAAAAAAAAAATGATAATGCCATCTTTTGTTTGAAATCTAAAATGGTTAAACATATAAATTATTTCAAGTATCCGTCGAAGAGTACTGGGTCTCAACACACAAAATAAATTTAAAATTATCTTTACCGTACTTATGGAGTTGAAGTTAAAGACTATTTCACACTTTGTATTATCAAAACCTAGACCTAACACTAACAAAAGCTAACTTGCTCCATTTATTTATTTTTAAAATTATAACTTGCTTCGTTCAAAATACAAGTTAACGATATATCTCAATTATTTTAGATAAATATATCTATGTCATCTACATAAATAAGGGCATTTAAGTAATTCATATATTAAAAGAAAAATATGAATCTTTCTCTTCCCATTCCTTGATAACTTCTTCCACAGAATGATGATTTATTGCTTCTTTTATCTAAATCTCTCATGTTACAATAGTTTTTTCTTTCTTTTATTATTTTTTTTCATATTAGGGTTATTAATGTTATCATCAAACGTCAATATGTTTTGTTATATACTTTAATATCTCTTTTACATTTAAAAAAAAAATTATTTACACCTTACATTTGAAGTATGTGTCAAATAAATCATTTTAGTGATAACTCTGACAAAATTGATAGTCATGCACACAAAAAACTTGACCAAAGTTAGTACTAATGCACACAAAAATTTTAGCAAATTTTTTTTCTTGTTTAATAGTCAGATTTTTATATGTATTGATACCAATTTTGCTAGAATTATCACTAGAAATGTTTATTTGACACTTGACTAAAATATTAAGGTAAATTGAACGTTTTTAAAATATAACGGGTACATTGAAACATGAAGCTAAACGTAAATGTGTTTGATGATAATAATCCTTCTTATACTAATTTACTTTTAAGTACAAAAATTTATGATGCATTTAGTTTTGGAAAATTTAAATTCATTTTTATTTTACTTTCAAAAAATTAATAATTCGTAAATTTTTAACATAATTCAATTTCTCTTTTCAATATAATCTCAAACAATAGAGAAAACAAAAAAAAATTAAGTTGAAAGAAAAAATATAAATTTTTTAAACTATGATAAAAATTGGTAAATTATTAAAAAAAATTAACAAAATAAAATAAAAAATAATTTTTACAACTAAACTAAACATTTTTCATGGTTATAATGATAAAAAAACGGTGGTGACAAATAGAGGTGAGCATAGAACCCGGTTGACCCGTGAATCCAACCTAAACCGGTATAATGGGTTGGGTTGGGTTGTGACTTTTTAGAGATTGGGTTGGGTTAGGTTGAAAATATTTTGAACCTGATGGGTTGGGTTGGGTCATGGGTTCAAAATTTTCAACCTAGCCCAAACCGGTAACCCAGTCAAATATATAATTATATATTTTATATTTATTGAATATAAAATAGTGTATAAATAATTATAGTATAATTGTAATATAATCATAAAATGTTCATTCTAATTACTATTAGTGTGTAAAATTATATGCAGCAGATACTCCAATTTCCAAACAAATCTCATACTTTCCAATTACCCAGATTTTAGTTTAAAATATCTACATTAGAAACAAATACTGATTTCGAGTTATAAAATAGTTTTCATAATTATTCTTAAGCATAACTTCAATCAGAATAAATTGATGCACAATTAACTTATGCTAACAAAATTTTAATTTATTGTATCATTGTAACTATAAAATAAACATAGAAATTAACACTCTAACCTACAAGATTCCAGTCGGGATCAATGTATGCAGATAAACTTATATTCCAAAAATATGTACATTAATGTTGAATGCATGATAAAGCTTTGTAATACAAACTTGCTACTAGCCTTTCATGCAAACAGTATTGAACCATTCAATTTGCCTCTCTGTGACCTTTTAAGAGCTCCTATGTCACTTCCAGGTGCATTAAAGCATAGTCCAAAAATTAGATTAGTTAGTGAAAAAGTATTAGCACGGCCAACAAATGTTGAGTTACTAAAATATATTATTAGCAACTGTGCAGAAATCCAAATTTCCTTCGTAATTGAACAGTCTTCTAAAGTAAGTTAAATTCATGTCAACTAAAGCAGTTCCTAACGCAACATTCAGATGAAGATTGTGTTTTTCAATATAACGATGAATTTATATTCTAACATTAAGGGCTCCAGGTTGTGAACATGCAGATAAGCAATTAACCATGGTCACTTCATTAGGCTTTATATTACTCGCTTGTATTTCATGAAACAATGCCAATGTATACTTACCAAGTTTGGCTTCAATGTACCCTCCAATTATGACATTTCATGGCACAACATCATTTTTTTGCATGTCATCAAAAGTTTTTTTAGCAGTATCCAAAAAAACCCAAATATAATATAGCCTACAACCCTTGTAGTCCATGAGACAATTGTTCTCTTTTCTATGTTATCAAATATTCTTTGTGCTGTCAGGCACACATATTTTACTTGTAATATGAATGAATTTAGTTTTGGATTTAATATAATATTTTTTTGTTATGTAATATATATGGTTTAATTATTTAGTAAAAAAAATATATCAATCCGGTGACCCAAACCGATTAGAATGAGTTGGATTGAGTTGAGGTTGGATGGGTTCATGGATTGGGTTGGGTTGAGATTTTTTCAACCCGATATAAATGGGTTGGATTAAAATTTTAAGATAACCCGATTCAAACCGACCCATGCTCATCACTGGTGACAAATATTTACTTGTTACTGTGGTGTTTATTTTTTATTTTTTTGCTCAGTAAGTTATATAAAGTTGGTCACTTACATGTCAGGGCATAAATTCTGTTTTGGGTAGTTAATTTTTTTATTTATGTTTATAAATGGAATTTAACTCGAGCATCTTTGAAAAAGTGATTTGTAAAATAGTTTTTATTTTTAAAATTTTAAATTTATCTCAAAATTTATTTGATAAAAATATTTTTATTATTATTTTATCAAATAATAAATATTTTATAATTCAATTATTTATCTTAATCGTTTAAAAAATTATAAACAAAACCACAAACAGTGTCTGCTCAAAGACCGTACGGAACCTAAAATTTTGAATTTAAGGTGTTACTTATTTGGACGAGGTGAGGTGGCCGAACAGTAGCTGAGAAAAACAACAAAGAATGGTGGGCCCAGCGGATACAGTATGGAGTTGTGGCAGCACAATAAAAGACTAAAAGATACAATCTATGCAGAGCTGACAGCTGTCCACCAAATGACAGGGACTCTGTGAGCTCTGACCTCATCAACCTCTCAGTCTTTTCCTCTATTGACTTTAACCCTTCCCTCTCTTTTTTTTTTTTTTTTTTTTTAAGCTTGTACATTGCCCTTTTTTACACGTGAAATTATAATTGCAATTTTACAATAAACCCAATTGCTGCAAAATTTTCATTAAAAAACATCCGGGGTTAAGTTGTAATTAACATGTACCCAATTAATCTCTTATCTAAATTCTATAATTTTGTTAATTAGATAAACTATAATTTTTGAGCAATACCTAAACTAACCTTACAACCAAAAAAGACTAATATTAGTTTGACAAATACTTTAGATGTATGTTGTAAGGTTAGTTTATGTAGTGTAAAAAAATTGAAATTTATTTGATTAATGAGGTTATAGTGGGATTCGTTGAGACCTTATTAATTACCGCTTAACTTATACCCTAATGACATAAATTTGAAAACTCCAAAAATTTGTTGTAAAATTTGAAGTTAGTGTACTATAATAAATAACAGAATATGATTTTACTTTAATGTCAGATAGCTAAACGTAATATGATTGATTTTTAATTTTTAATTTTACAAAATTAGTAATTATTTTATTTTGATAATCAAGTGGTTTTATAAGTTAATTTGTACGCATTGTGTTAAATTCATTTTTTTGGACAATCAAAAGTAGATCGTCTACATCAAATCTAAAAAATTTACAAAAAAACTTTGTGAATCTCAAAAAAATTCAAACTGATGACCTAAAAAAGATCCCCGAAGCAAATTTTTCATTTGAGCTATCCATTAAAACACTCAAATTATTTTTATCCTCTTTATACCAAAACCCTCTCTCACAAATCATAATATTTAAAGATTAAAGTATAAATGTCTTGTTTTTTAAATGTACTTTTAATTAAAAAAATAACATAAAAATTAAGAAATAAAAATATTATAATATGGGTTAAATAGTTAGATAAGGATGGTAAGAGGTGGCGCACATGCAGGGATGTACTAACTAGTGAGTGATAGGAACTTTGTCGCTACTTTTGAAATAATTATATTCACTAACATATAAAAACACGCTTCACAGGAAACACCATTCGTTCCATTCCAAGTTTCACTTTCGATGAACCACAATGTACACAGAAGTTGATTAATTAGATAACTCAGCACCATGTGACACGATTCCCTTAACTGTAAAGTTTGAGATATTTTTTTTTTATGCCTATTTTTATGAACACCCATTTTTTCTTTTTTTTTTTGGGTGATCAAAATTTTCCATTTTCGCTTGGATTGACTTTAGGTTCTTTTTTTTTTTTTTTATGGACGTAAAGCAAACAAGTCACTTACTCATTGTTAAAGGTGAGCATAAAAACCAGAGCTACAAACTCAATCCAAATTAGGGCAATGAGTTGAGTTGGAATGGGCTAAAGATTTTAAAAGTTGGGTTGAGTTGGAATGGGCTATGGATTTTAAAAGTTGGGGTGAATCATGTGTTAACAAAAAAATTAATCTGACCTATATTGGTAATAATATCATTATATAATTATATTATATTAGTATCTCAGCACGCGTATAGCGTGTGTTAGGCATGGCAAGCATAATGATCACATATTCTCCATTAGAAAACTGAACTTGCAAAAAAAACTAAAGAGAATAACAATCCATTTAGAATCACCAAAAAAATAATAATAATTAAAATGTGGAGAAGATAATGAGCAATGGAGAAAACCAACATGGGTTGAAGATAAAAAGATAAAAAAAAATGGATAAATTAAGTTTGATTGGGATAGTGAATAAGTGTGCGGCTGAGAGAGTGGAAAAGTTTAGTCTAGGAGAAAGATGTTGGTAGTTTGAGTCAATTGAGTTACATATATAACTTTATTTAAATATCTAATTTATATATTTAAGTAGGGGTTTAATGGACATTTTGAGGGATGGACACCAAATGAGAGTTTTGGCTTTTATTAATAATATAAATATATATTTAAAATATACTTACTTTAAGGATTGATGGATTATATTCATATTTTGATATGTTAGTTTAGATTGTAATATATATTTTATGTGTATATATTTGACGAGCTACACTCGTATTTTGATAGGTTAGTTTTGATCACAATATATATTTTGTGTATGTTTTCGTTTCATTTCATTTTTTTTCTTATAAACTCTCAAACAAAAAATATTATTTTTCATCAAAAAGACCAATTAGAATTTAAATATGTAAGGAGTATATTTTTTAGTTGAAGATGACCGTTTGTTCTCGTGAAAATATTTCTTTGAACTTTTTAATATGTTGAACTTCTTAATATGCTTTCCAGAAACTTGTTGAATTGATTAGATTACCTTATACTTATTTACTTTATGTTTTTTGTATGATAAAATTTAGTTATGGAGATTCTAGGACCAAGCCCATACTAACTAGTGTTGGAGTTTTAAAGAATTTAATTGATAAAAAATCTTTAAGATTTAGTTTTTGTTTACTTTTGCGTTATTTGTATTAAATTAAGATTTTTGAACTTGAATTGATTTAAAGTATATGATTTGTAAATGATGGCTTGTAAAATTTAATATATTATTGTATGAATTTGATTTTGAATATAATGAATGATGAATAATTGTAATAAAATATATATTTTTTCTTATGTAATATGTTTGCATTAATTTTTAAGTAAAAAAATATTAAACCGGTGATCAAAACCGACCAAAATCGATTTGAATGGATTAAATTGGATTGAAGTTAAACACATTCATGAGTCAGATTGAGTTGAAATTTTCTCAATCAAATATATTTGGTTGGTTTGATTTTTTAGATCACTCCAACTCAAATCAACTCATGTCTATTTCTACCCATTATGTTATGCACTCTTGAGATAGCAAAATTTATTGGTCGACTCGAGTCTAAACTCAATTGTTTAGATCAGCTAAAAATTTTATTGATAATTTTGAGAAATTTTATTGATAACGTTAATATATGTGTGAGACTCAAAAATTAATATTATCAGTAAAAATCTTAAGATTATCAATAAATTTTTTAATTAATATAAACTTAATAATTTAGATACAAATCACTAAAAAAAATCTTAGTTGAAGAGACTTGACCTGCTTTAAGAAATGATTAAAAGAGAATTTTTTTTCAAAAAAATAAGTAAAATGCCACATGAGGGAGAAATCAGGAGGGACTCAAAAAGAAGATGGTCGCATGACACATAACACATTACTTCACTTTGTACTAGGTTCTTCAATAGAAAAACAAAAATACTCCTATCACTCACTTTCTTTTTTCAAAGTTTTATTCATTTTTATGAATAAATTCTCATAAATAATAACTACACAAGAATTTAGGAGTTTACAAAAGGCATGTTCTACAGTGCCTAGCTTCAGAAAAAAAAAACAATTTGTTTTATTTTTATATTTTGTGATAAAACACTTTTATTTGATGATAAATTTTTATTTTTAATGATAAAAACAAAAATAATAATTATAAAAAATATCATACAATACATGTATTTTATCACAAAAATTAAAATTTTACCATTAAATATATAATTTTAACACCTAAAACAAATTATTATTTTTTCAAGTAAGGAAGTAACGACCTTTACAAAATAGAAATAAGCAAATAATAGTAGTACTTTGAGAATTGAGACTTGATAGATATGTGAGGGCCGGGCCTGAGGGGTGAAAGCATTGACAAGAGAAATGATTGCAGACAAAGGGAAAGATGAATGGTTTCCCCAAGAAAAGTAAGTTAGGAGAGTAAGAAGATCCCAGGAACAACGTATTATCTCACGAACATAACATGTGTCCAAATACTAAAGAGCTCAGAGGGAATCTCTCATAAAAACTGACCTTTGACGTACTTATTCTTCTGTGGCGGCATACCTAGCTAATTCTCTTCTCTTCCCTTCGTTTTAGCCCCACGAAGCTCTCTCTCTCTCCCTATTTCTCTGTTCAGGGTTCAGCTACAGTACCAATGCTATTTCCCGATCATCTCAGTCACATGCGCTTTTGCTGAAGAGTTGTTGTAATCATAGTTTTGAAAGGCGTTTCTTGGGCGCGCCCCGGGGGCAAAAACCATGAAAAACGCCTCGGGGCGCAATTGTTGGGGCGCAACTTTCGCTGGGCGTACGCCTTTTGGGTCGGGGCGTTCGGGGCGACCCGGGGCGTACGCCCCAAACGCCCCGGGCGACTGGGCGTTAGCCCAGTGATATAATTTTTTTTTGCTTTTGCATCTCAAAACGACGTCGTTTTGAGTTAAATGAAATCTTCTATTTAACCAAAACGACGTCGTTTCATTTTAGTTAATTAAATCAAACAAGTTTTCTTCCCTGCTCGAACCCATGACCTAAAGATTAATAGTCCTTACTCTTACCACTGAACTAACACTGCCGGTATGTTATAATTATACTTCATAAATATATAATACATGTTATCTAATTTAATAATAATTACAAACTATTTAATTAATCATTTACAAATTACAACAATATAGAAATATAAGTTATACTTGATATAATTTATATATAAATATATATTAATATTTAAAAAATTATAATTATTAGATTACAAATTAAATTTTGATAAATATTAATTAATTAATTACAAATTAAATTATTTTTATTTTGCTATTCTAATTAATTAATATTATTTTATTAAAATTTCAAAACGCCCCAAAAAATTCAAAAGACTTACCCGAATTTTCAACATTTTAGGTCAGAATTTTAAATTTTCAACATTTTGATTGGACATCATTACAAATGGAACCACCATGTTAAAGGGCCATAGTATAATTTGATGGATACATATACAACAAACGATAGCGTACTTCTAATATCATATGTGATTAAAATTTTCATCAAATTTTTTGATATTTGTGTAAAAATATTTTGATAAATATTCATTCATAGGTTTTAAGTTAGTAAAGTTTATTGATAATTAATTTATTTATATTATTTCAATTTTTTAATATTTTTATAATTTAATTAATATTATTTTATTCAAAACGCCCAAACGTTTCAAAAGGCTTACGCCCCAACGCCTCAAGGCTTACGCCTCGCCTCATTGAGGCAAAACGCCTCGCCCAACGCCCTCGCCCTCGCCCAAGGCTTACGCCCCAACTTGTAATTATTATTTTTTGTTTGGAGCAAAAAATTCAGTAACTTCAAATGTTTTCATTTTTTTTCTCAATCATGATTTCTCTGGTTCTCAAATACAGAGTGAAAAACTGAAAATTATGTATTTAATGCTGCTTTATTGGGTACAGAGTTTTCAAATGACATTTTGTTTTTATGTGAATATATATATATATATATATATATATATATATATTTTAGGGTTTTAATAAGTATGAATTTAATATAGAAATATTTTTCGTTTTAGTTGAAAATTTCATTTTATTTTTTATCTTCGATATTATCGAAGATTTTCAAATATTTTAATCTTCATTTTCATTCCCGTTCTAGTTGCTTTTCTATTTTCAAAATTCAAATCGATCAAAAAAAAAACTCACGACGTATCGATAAGTATAAACAAAGAAATCATGTAACCGAACAAATGAGTAATAAAACATTGTTTCTACTTGAAGTGCTTATTTATTTAGTTAACCGGTAAGTAAATAATTATTAAATTTATTTAATATGTTTATATAAAAATTAAACCTACTATAATAAGACACGAGACGAAAATTTTACGGGATGAAGATTGTTTTTTTCATCTTCGTCTGCATTCAAATGAATATTTTAAAAAAAATTTGTCTCAATTTTTGTGAGGATAAAATCTCGTTTTATTAACTGAGAAATATTTCAGAGAATAAGTAATAATTTATAATGGTTATAAATGCAAATAAATAAGGGTAATTGTATCCGTTAGAATTAAATTTTTTTTTAATGAAAAATGTGTTTCGAGATTGTGGTACTACTAGCTACAACTCTACTCGCTAGCAAAACAAGAAAAGAAAAACAAGGACAAGTCTCCTAGCAGTAAGTTTGTAAAAGTAGTGGAACAGTGGACCAAGTATCACCCAACCTATATGGACCACTCCCTTTCCCTTTGTGTTTTTTTTTTTCCTTGAAAAACGAAGCCATACAAAGAAATTAAATACTCACAGGTCTAAAGGAAGTAACCCAGAGGGGAATAACAAACATGAGAATCCAGTTTCCATTTTTTTTGCAAGCATGTCCGCTGCTGTTTGATTGATTTTTCTGATCACAAAGCAAAGGTGTACTCCTTAGACACCTGCAGTCATGAACAATAGATGCATATGGGTGGTCATCAGACGTACCATTCCCCTCCCTTCCCTTCCCTTCCCTTCCTAACCGCAACCCCAACTATAAACTAGCCCATTAAACCCTCACTCTCTCTTGGAGGCACGTGACCTAAACATCACATTATTAGGTACAGTTTGGTCAATTAATGGTTTACAAAATGGTTTTTATAAAATCGTGAAGCTCAAATTTATTTAGCATTTGATAAAATTACAAATAAAAACAATTTTTACTGTAAATTTTATTTTTTAAAAACTTTATTTTTAATCTCTATGTATAAGAAAAAATGTGGTGAAAAAAAAATAATTAATAAATTTTTACAATATAATTATAAAAAACTCGAGTTATAATTATACAAAAAATTGAAACAATTAAGAACAGTTCAAAAAGATTAAAATAAAAAAATTTGACAACCTATACCTACGGATCGGTATTCTTACAAGAAACATTAAAACCTCTACCAGCGAGCTTTAAAACACGGTTCTTTTGAGACATCTCTCTTCCTTCCTCCAATGTTGTCATCAGCCGATTGTGAAGAAAGCAACATAAGCAACAAATCCAAGAGTCTCAACAGAGTCTCATCAACATCTTCATCGCCTAATTCACTATTCTCAACCTTCAACCCCCAAAACCAAACCCAACAAAGAGCCAAAACCATGGAGGAAGTTTGGAAAGATATAAATCTTGCTTCCCTCCATGATCATCACTCTTCAAGAGTGGACCCAAGGCTCCACAACCCTCAAAATCCTCACTTTATCCTTCAAGACTTTCTTGCTAAGCCCTCTAGTAAAGACCCACCAAGAAGCATAGTCTCATCCACAAATGGGGACACTACTATTTTTGCCTCTCCTTTGCTCACTCCTCCTGACACTGTTTTGAGCTTGAATTCTGGTCCTGAGTTTGGTTTCCTTGATACCTCTCATCCTTTTGTTAGGCCTAATTCTCATGTGCAGAGTCATCACATCTCAAATGTGTCTTCTTTCAATAGCCCATTTGAGGGTTTAGGTCCATCTTCTGGTTTTGGTTCTTTTGGAAAGAAAAGGGTCCAAGAATCTGGTAGCAGCTCTAATGATAGGAGACATAAGCGTATGATCAAGAACAGAGAATCTGCTGCTCGATCAAGGGCTAGAAAACAGGAATGTCTATCTCTTTTATCTTTTTTTTTTCATTACCATGTGACGAATAAAATCTTAGTTTTCTTTTATTTTTAAACTCTCTGTCTTGAAAGTATTAATTAATCTTGTTTTTTGAGGTTCTTTTTTTTGTTTTTTTTTCTTTTCTCTTGATTTACAGGCTTATACTAATGAGTTGCAGCTTGAAGTTGCCCAACTGATGGAAGAGAATGCAAGACTTAAGAGACTGCAAGAACAACAGGTAAAAAAAAAGCCCAAAAAGACCCCACAAATTTTGTTGCCTCATAAAGATTTGTACTTTTTTTTTTTAAATCAATCTGTTTTTGGAAATGAGATTGATGTTTCTTTCTAATTTTTTGTCATTATTATTTTTGGGCAATCCAGTGGTGTTTAGCTGCAGCCTCTCAAGTTCACAAAAAGCACACGCTTCATCGAACATCAACAGCTCCATTTTGAGGAATCTAATCTCTCATTCTCTTTTACCTCATCAGTCTCCATTTGAAGTTAGAGAAAGTGTGTGTGAGAGAGATAGAGAAAGAGAGAGAAAACATTTATGGGTTGATCAATGTTTTTGTGATGGAAGGTTGTAGTACCTCTTAGCAGAATAGTAGCAGTAGTAGTAATGTTTTAGGAAAGAACATGTGGTTGTGGAAATATTAAAGAAATATCTCTGCTTTCCTAAGAGGCAGGAGCTCTGGCGTGGGTCTTTGCTCTGTTTTTTTTTTTGCAGGAACATGAGGTTGTAGTAGTAAATTTTTTTTTTTTGCATCCCTCTTCTTTCCTATGCTTTTGACTTTTTTTAATTATCAATTTTTTTTAACTCGTAATTTTTCCTACCTCAATGCAAAAATTAAGTTGAGTGGAAAAGAGAGTAAAATGTGTAGTTAGAACAAAATGTACAGCGAAAAGATGGGGCATTTTGTTGTTCACAGGCCATCACTTTCACTTTGTATTACTAGTTGTTGACTCGAGAAGCAAAAAGAGCCAAATATTGCTATTTTGATTGAACAAATATCCAATAAGAGAATGCCAACCGTCCCAATACGGTAATGGAATGATGTGACTGTGAGTTAAACTTTTCAGAATTCATCTACGTTTTTTTTTTTATGGTGCTCCTTCATTTTTAGGTTGTTTGCCCTTGAAGGATTAGGATTAGGATTAGGATTACAAGCACTGATGAATTGTGTACTTTTTTTTTTTTAGATGAACACTCATTTATTTAAATATTAAATAAAAATCATTAAAATAAAACTTAAAGCATATAATGCGAGATCTAAGTTGAGATTAAGCTAAACCAAACCAAAAGGGTAGGGTCTCTTGCGTTGGACATGACCAACTCAACTTGGGTCTTTATAATAATGGACTAGACCAACTCTTGAGGTGGGCTGCTATGATTGTCACTAAAGAAACTCCACATTTTTATCCTTCTTTAGCAAAACCATATATGGAATGGTACCCACAGTACTCCGTGGAATTGGATAATTATTTTTTTGGGGAGGAGTATTTTGCAATATTCTTGTTTTTACCTCTTATATTTATATAAAAAATAAATCTTTTTTGAGTTTTGTTCCTCAATCGTTAAGAGTCTTTAAGATATGAACCAATTAGAAAGGTAGAATCTTAAGAATAAAGACTCCTGAGGATTGGATGACATTTGTGAATATTTGAGTTTATCCTTCAGTTTTACTCATAATTACAATCCATTCAACTAGTTTTAAAACTTGACAATTCAATAATTTCCTCTAAATTTCATTAATTTTTTTTTTAATGAAAACCTAAAAATACACTAATTCTATATATCTGAAGTTCACGTATGTATCACGACCCCTAAAATCGAGATCATGTGACATTCCCTAAAATCGGGATTGACTGAAGGGAACGGCTTTCGGGGCACAATGGGTGCAGGGAGTCGTGTTGCGAAGGAGAGTAGCAATGCGGGAGCTCGCAAGAGTGCGAGAGGGATTAGGCCACCCTGCACAAACTGGTCAGGGGCTAGAGCCGCTTCCCTGATGAGCCCAAGACAGGGCGAAACCAGTTGGTTTCGAGAAATAATACCAAGCAGATTGAAGGCTGTCCTCGTAGAGGCGAGGCACCGCACAGGCTGAGTGTCATGCTGATAAAATGACCCCGTGCAAAGAGGAAGGCTGACTTAGGCATTCCCACAGAGGTGTTTTCGAGCCTAAGGCCGCACGGTTGGCTACTTAAGCTGGCAGCCCGTGACAAGTGATATCAGAGTGGGTCTCAGATCTTCAACTGCGTGCCCGTATTCGCCAAGCACTTGACCGTCTCCAAGCAGGCAGGGTATGTGTGTGTGTATTCGTCGAGCTCTTGTGGGAGCTTAAGCAGGCAGGGTATGCGCGCGCTCGCCAAGCACTTCGAAAGCAAGCAGGCAGGGAGTAAGGAGTTGGATGTGTGGGTCTTGGTATGAGATGTTGCCGAAGGTACACTTGCACGAGGGCGTGCAAGGTTTTTAACGGGGGGAGTATGTCACGACCCCTAAAATCGGGATCATGTGACACTCCCTAAAATCGAGATTGACTGGAGGGAACGGTTTCTGAGGCACAATGGGTGTAGGGAGTCGTGTTTCGAAGGAGAGTAGCAATGCGGGAGCTCGCAAGAGTGCAAGAGGGATTAGGTCACCCTGCACAAACTAGTCGGGGGCTGGAGCCGCTTCCTTGATGAGCCCAAGGCAGGGCAAAACCAATTGGTCTCGAGAAATAGTACCAGGCAGATTGAAGGCTGTCCTCGTAGAGGCGGGGCACCGCACAGACTGAGTGTCATACTGATAAAATGACCCTGTGCAAAGAGGAAGGCTGACTTAGGCATTCCCACGGAGGTGTTTCCGAGCCTAAGATCGCACGGTTGGCTACTTAAGCTGGCAGCCCGTGATAAGTGGTATCAGAGTGGGTCTCACATCTTTAACTGTGTGCCCGCATTCGCCAAGCACTTGACCGTCTCCAAGCAGGTAGGGTATCCATGTGTGCATTCGTCGAGCACTTGTGGGAGCTTAAGCAGGCAGGGAATGCGCGAGCTCGCCAAGCACTTCGAAAGCAAGCAGGCAGGGAGTAAGAAGTTGGATGTGTGGGTCTTGGTATGAGATGTTGCCGAAGGTACGCTTGCACGAGGGCGTGCAAGGTTTTTAACCGGGGGAGTATGTCACGACCCCTAAAATCGGGATCATGTGACACTCCCTAAAATCGGGATTGACTGGAGGGAACGGCTTCCGGGGCACAATGGATGCAGGGAGTCGTGTTGCGAAGGAGAGTAGCAATGCGGGAGCTCGAAAGAGTGCGAGAGGGATTAGGTCACCCTGCACAAACTGGTCAGGGGCTGGAGCCGCTTCCCTGATGAGCCCAAGGCAGGGCGAAACCAATTGGTCTCGAGAAATAGTACAAGGCAGATTGAAGGATGTCCTCGTAGAGGCAGGGCACCGCACAGGCTGAGTGTCATGCTGATAAAATGACCCTGTGCAAAGAAGAAGGCTGACTTAGGCATTCCCACGGAGGTGTTTCCGAGCCTAAGGTCGCACGGTTGGCTACTTAAGCTGACAGCCCATGATATATGCGGGTTGTCACTGTCTCGTATATATCTCTCTCCTCTTTCCAAATCGTGTCTCACTCTTTGTGAAAATCAACAGTTTGAATATTTTTCAAATTTCTTGATTGATTTATTTTTTATTTTTGTTCCTCTTCATGCTCTCTCTCATACACAAACTACAAGAGTTGAGTTGTGCAGCATCAAGGACCCGTCAGCACCAAGGCCACATCAACAGTAGCAAATTTTCGGCATCAACAGGCAGTGTTACAACTCGATTGTCGAGCAAGCACAGTAAGGCAAGGTTGTTGTATGGTCGTGTGATTGACCTTAAGAAAATAAGATTTTAAGGGAATTTTAGTTTTCTAAAAGTTTTAATTGGTGGAAAAATGGATGTAAACAGAGGAAACTGAAAAAAAAAAATTTGAAACTTTAATATTCTTTTGGAGTTTTGGGATATTTTGTATTAGTTTTTTAGCTTATATGATTCCTATTTTGTTAGCATAGAGCATGATTTGCTTGTTTGCTGAGAAAAGAAGTTGCAAACTACATTTTTTCCAGTACTTCACTAAGGTTAAACCAAAGTTTTTTAGTCCCTGTATCTCTTTTTTAATGATATTTTGAGAATTGAAAACAAATGAAAGGAATGAAATGCAACTGAAAAATAAAATTTGAAGTGTTTTGAATCCCCTCTATTACCATTAGCCTTCATATTTAAAGAAAAATATTTTTATTAATTATTTTAATATATACTAGATTATATCTACTAGTCACATGACTTTTAGTAACATTCTTATCATTTCATAATTATTGCTAAACATTCAAAGATATTTTGACCATTTCGATAGTTTTTCCGTGAAATTTCTCAGTAGTAATTAACACAGTGGATTGATTTGAAATGCTCTTAATAAATTTTGGAGTGGATTATGCATTTATGAAACTAGAGAAGTGGGTTGTAAATATGAATTAAACTTAAAGATGAATTTGTAATTTACTTTTTTTTTTTGTTTTGTATTTTTAATAATAATTTAATTTCCCTAAAACAAAAAATTTTCCTTAATTATTTTAATCAAAACCCACTTAATCATATTTTTCTTTGCATTGCATTTGTAATTAAAAAAAATATAAAAAAAAGATGGACAAGTTTATGATTTGTAAATAATATTTCTATTTGAAATACTTAAACAGTCAATCCGTTGTCGTCCAGCGGTTAGGATATCTGGCTTTCACCCAGGAGACCCGGGTTCGATTCCCGGCAACGGAAATTTTCGTTTTCTTGACATATTATATTTTTCTTAAATAGACACTAAAATGCAAGAAAGAACAGTTACTGTTTGGTGATGGTTCATAACTTTTCCTTTGAGGAATTACTTAAAAGAAAGAAAGAAGCCATCCATTCCTTTGCTTCTAAGAACTTATCTCCATCACAGTGAATTTTAACAAATAAATTGGACTGGTTAGATGACAACCATAACAATCTTTCTGGTAGATAAAGTACACCTCAACTCTAAAATTCAATGGCTTTAAACACACACACTAGCTTTAAATTTAAGTCAATGGTTGGAAATGTGCTACTTTTCTTTTTAAAAAAAGATAAAAAAAAAAGAGTAAAACAAAAAGGAAAAGAAAAAAGTGGAGCAAGTCTTTTTGATGGATAAAAAAACACAGTTGTATGCAGCACCTCAAGATAAACTTGAACAAGTTTGATACATGGGTTGTAGTCACAGCCGCTGCTCAAACGCTTTGGGCACTAGACAACCCAATTGATCAAAGAAAACAATGTTTCATTACCAAACACATCTATTAAATATTCCCAAAACAACAAACACTTGAGCAACAACCCATAGTCATGGTAGAGCATTAAAACCCACATTCTCCTTCCTGATTTCAAACCACCCATCAAAGCAAAATATAATCAAAACAGTGATGCAGCAGCAAGGAACTTCAGTGCCCTGTATTTCCAACGAAATTGTGAGAGTTCCATGGCCAATCCCCGACACTTTTTCTTCTCGTTTAGTCCAAATAAAAAAAGTTTCAATTATCCACGGTGAAGGCTGAGACAACTTTCATGTTACTTATCCAATAGTTTTGTTTTCTAGGCAACATGAAAGTTGTCTCCATTTTCACCATGGGATAATTAAAGCTGTTTTGATTTGGACTGCACGCGAAGGAAAAAGAGTAAGAGCAATGAGGGTTCAAAGGAGAACACTAAAAGGGATGTTGATAGAAGATGAATGCCGCCTCTCTATAGCCAGGGAATTGAACTGCCAAATAGCATTAACAATTATATTAATCATGGAAATACATAAAGCAGTATAAGAACCAGAATTAATATAATTTGAGCTACTTACCCTCTCAGAAATAAATGTATAAGCTGGGTCGTTCAAGTACGTAAATGAGTTTCCAGAGTCAAACATTGCAGACTTCATGATCAGCATAATATTCCCCTACACTAATGTGACTGAAGCTGATTTTGTAATGATGTGAATTGGTGATGAGTTCAACAAGGAAAATATTAGCAAAACCAACATTGCATGTCAGAGCAGTCTAAATGCTACACTCAGTGGAGCCTGTGATCAGCATCATGCAATTAAGGAAGTGACCACTTACTGATGCCTAAGATTGAACAGTGTTTCTCCTCAGCTGCCTTTATCTCCAAAATTCATCCTCCCAGTGCCATCAGGTCCGAAACACATGGAGAAAGAATTTGAAGCAAGCCCTTCTTTTGCTAATATGCTAGGAACCAATAGATCATCCATTCCAAGCCCAAAAACACCAATGGGAGCTGGACCTTCCAGGAAATAATCCATCTGAAGCCGACTACAACTGCCAAAAAGGTAGCATATCTGTAATTATTTAGTGCTATAAACAACTAACAATTTGCTAGAAAAATCTGCCATCAGGATTAGAACATCTCAAGAAATTAGTGATACGAGTATGTATATATGAGCTCATTAAAAAAACATTACTTAATTAATGACCATATTGGCGAAGTAAAAGAGGTTTCTAATGGAATCGCTGAACATCAGTAACCTTCGTAAAAAGGAACTTTTTCAGTTTAACCCAACATACTCTACATGCTTGCTACCAATTTGACTATGTAAGTAGAAAATTATTTTCCTATTTCCAGAAACAACATGATGCCAAATGTTTACCCTTAAATTTCCAGTAGCAAAAAAAAAAAGAAATACTACCTACCTAAATGTAATCCGAGCATCAACAGCTTTTGACGAACTTGTTAGTTAAGTGCAATACATCCTCCACCAAGATCCCAGTAGATGAGGTGTTCAGAGATAAATACTGACAGAGAACCTTTGAGCTTGTTGATGATGTGTTAGGGCTATAGATATTGAGGGCTATTATCTGTATGACAAAAGTCTACATAAGAAACCATAGAAACAAAGATATCATATAGAATCATTAAATACTCTGCCAAAGTTCATGTGAAAAGGTATATAATTCAAAGTTTCACTTGATGTAAACAATTTTATATGCTAAACACCTGATGCCATAAAAATACGGTCTGTCACGTTGAACTTTAGATTTTGTTTGATTATCTTAGAATGCTCAGCTACAACGTTATCACTCTTTATTGCTCTCTCATATGTCGTGTTGGCTCAAAAAAGAAAAAGAAAAAGAATGCATGGACCGACATAAATTCAACTCAGTAATTATAAATAATTAGAAAGCTTGCTCAACAAAATCTGTGCAAGTTTCTGCTAAACTAGAGATAATGTCCTAGAACAAATGCATTTGGAAATTGGAATTGAGACTTATACAGCCATAATTGATACTGAATTCAGACTTAGAAAGCCATGTAAAATCGAATTTACTAAAAACAAAGAAGTTTCAATGAAATTCGAAGCCGAGATAAATAATGTTTTTAAAAAAGAAAAACACACCTCTCTAGTTGATGTCCACAAGCACTCAACCGGTACAGTCACATGGCAACCAGAACAAGTCACCACCGGTGTTTAATTCCACTAGAAAGGATAATGCTGGTTTCCCCACTGAGACATTGACATAATGCAAACTAAAACGTGAAGAACATCATTTCAAATAAAAATTAAGAAATTTAAAACATCAACTCCGGTTCAATAATTGATTAAATTCAATGAAACAAAAAAAAGTGAGCAGAGAAGATTTTGAACAGAGAACACCAGTGAATTGAGAAAACAGATATAGCAAACACAAATAAAAAATAGTAAAATATCATAGCCAAACTTGTCCTTACATATAAGCGAACGGGAAAAGCTTAAACTGAGACAAGTTGACTGAGTTCTTCGATTTTCGAATGACTCTAAAGTCCAAACAATTCTTTTTATTAAGTGAATGAAATTTCCTTTTTCATCACCTCAACCTTCAAAGTGAGAAAACAGGGCATGAAAAAAAAATCACATAATTAATTACAAAAAACTACTGGTTTTAACAGGGGTAATGAATAAGAATAAAATAATATTTTTAATTTTAAAT
Organism: Bretschneidera sinensis; assembly: GCA_023935145.1. Lineage (NCBI taxonomy): Eukaryota > Viridiplantae > Streptophyta > Magnoliopsida > Brassicales > Akaniaceae > Bretschneidera > Bretschneidera sinensis. Next base: position 32,245,529 of record CM043698.1, on the reverse strand, counting down.
AAGTACACTAAAAAGATCGTAAGTTGTTGTTATGTAACCTTTTTCCTAGACCCCCCATTCCAACAATGAAACTGCAAAGCCTTTTCATCTACTCTCTCAAATAACCTTTCTTTGAAGCTTCCACCTCTAGCACCATGAGATAAAGGGAAATAAGAATGTAAGTGGATTAGTACTAGCTCATAGGAGAGAAATTATCTATGAATTAAACAGAAAAATCATTTCAAACAATTCATAGATCACACCATTAAACATATAGTATAAGATGAGTTTTCTCAGATAAAAACTTATTGTCACCTATCAAAATGAGTGAACTATAGTGGAACGAATAGAATTGAATTCACATACATAATTCAGCTGGCAAGACAGAAAAAAAGAAGAAGAAGAAAGGAATCAACATAGAAGTCTTTCCTACATTGCTTAATTAAATTGCAGGTGGTTTGCTAACGTAAAAGCTTATGTGTATGCCTTGGTTTAAGCAGCACTGCTGCAGGGAAAACTCAGTTCAAAGAAGGATCAATTATGCTAAAAACTGCAAGCAAACTAAGTTCTTCATGACATCTACACACAAACAGAAACAAACAAGAGCATAATTGAAACAAGTTCTTCACTTTGCCCAAGTTGTGTACAATTTCCAATCAAAAGCAAAACCATAATTGAATGAATGCTATATATATTTATTTCCAGCAAGAAGAGAACACGGAAGCAGTGTTGTTTATTTCTCTAATACATATACAAGAACGAATATTAAAATGGTGGGCTGTCAACCATTGTTGCCAAACAATTAAAGAAAAATAAACCTCTGAATTGTTCCCAACAACTAAATTTGCAGGAAATTTCCCAATTATACTCAAAAAGAAAACGAAAAGCATAAAATATTGTACAAAGTACTACAAAGAAGTATAGGAGAGAATAATACCAGAAAAACCATTAACTTCATCAATCTTGAGTACAACTATGATTAAAAAGAACAACAACTGATAACAGCAACCAAAGAAGCAAACACCAACCAGATTAAAAACCTAACACTTCAATTTTTGAGAGGGAAAACGAGAATGTGGTTCTTGTTTTGAGTGGAGAGAGAATGAGGAGAATGTGAAGATATATAGGGAAATTGGGGGTAGATGGAATTGACACGTTTTCATGTCGAAGATGTACAGAGAGGAACTGGGCGGTGGTGTTTTCCTGTTTTCACTCTCTCATTTTTGGTCTGCTTTCGTGATTCTTTGGCTGGAGACTAGTAAAAGAAATTGCCAAATTGGGAACTAATGCCTTTTCTCTTTTTCTTTTTCTTTTTCTTTTTTGGTAGGAATAAAAGGAAAAGTTGATAGGAGGAATATGTAAGATAATAGGCATAGATTCTCTTTTCTTTGGCATTTTGTGTTCATCAGTAGTGGGTTTTGTGTCACTAAAGCTCACAAAAAGAAATCATAAGCTACATTCCATAGCTAGTTGGCTAAGTGAGATCGACACAATCCTTTTCTTTATTAACATCTGCACTGAGCTTGGCAACTAAGACAGGCTAATTTCAACGACAGGAAAACACAACCACATAAGAAAAGAAGAAAACCATTCAACCAATCAACAACGGGAAGACATGGAGAGGGAAAAAATAGACAGTCATATCATATGAATTAGGGATAGAAGAAATAAGGGAACGGAGAAGAAGAACATATAATAGAGATAGAGGAAAAAATAACAAAAAGGAAGACAAACAAGAGAAAATAAGAGGCAAACGTGAAAATTTAGGGAAGAGAATGAAGAGGAAAATAAAAGATAGGAGTGTTATCAAACTCATTAAAACCCAGTTAAATTATGAATTTATTACTTGCCCTTTGGGAGTATAACATATATTACTTAATTAGTTTTCTAATTTAAAAAAAATACTTTGTAATATTCAATTAACAGGCAGGGTTATTAGTTATTACCACAACCACAATGATTGTAACTACAACCTATTACTAACAAAATATTTGTAAGACAAAACGTGGTCTCTTAAAAATCCAAAAAATTGGATTATTTGGAAATCCATCATTTTATCAGCATATTTTATTCCTTTTGTCCCTTGTTAAGCTCCACCTGCGAATGATGGATCTGTCACGTGTCAATTTTTTGGATGAAATTAAAAATTAACAATAAAAAAACATTATAACTTAATTTAATCTTCTTCTTTTTTAACTTTACTTAAAAAAATTAGTTGATTTTTATGACTAATCACCTTTGGGTTAATTCTCTCTCCCTTCCTAAAAATCCAATAGTCTTGAAGATGGAAAAGATTTAAGTTTAGCTTTTTTTTTTTATGAAATTTATTATTTAATTTCTAGGTAAAAAAAGAACGTATAAGGAAACCTTTGAAAAATTATTTTTTTCTTAAATCAAAGATATAATTTAATTTCTTTTGTTTTGAATCTTAGATTAGAGAAATTATTGGATTTTTATGACCAATCACCCCTTTGGTTTAAAACTCCACCTTCATAGAGTAAGTGATTTTGAAAAATTAAAAGACGAAGACATTTGAAATTTTGTTTTTTTATTTTATATTTTTAAATTTAAAAAAAAGATACTTCAATCTTTTTCCTCGTAATAGTGAAATGATCAACATGCCAATAAAACAAAAAAGAGAGACGTGGGGATTATTATATAGATATTGAAAATGTTTTTTGCCTAAAAAAAACTTTTAAAGGTGAGAGTATGGAGTTAGGGTTTTTGAGCACTGCATATTATCTAGGTGTTGAGGATTTATTGGAAAGTAACTTGCTAATAAGGTATTTAGGTTTTCTTTACACTAAATTTATTGCTATAAAATAAAATAAAAATTTCACATATTGAAATCGCATAAAAGAATGGGATACGAAGGCTTAATAGTTTTCGAAAAGTTTTGATCTTTTTCCCTTACTGACACATGTGCATGAGTTAATATTAATAAAAGTAAATTTGATTTTACGTATTTTACACCGGAGAAACTTATTTAATGGACTGAATTGTCATGTTTTAACATTAGCAAAGTGGAATGCCGTTATAATCCAGCCACAATAATATATTTGTACTTTACCCATATGTTTAATTTGCAAAAAATTGTGTTTACATTCGTCATTAAGTCCATAAGAAATACAAATGTGTGTGTATATATATAATAGTATAAAGTAAAGAAAAAAACAAATAATCTTTCATTTATAGCTTTTAGTTAAGTTCACGAGGTATAACTTTGATTTTTTTTTTTTTCAAGTTACAATGTATAAAAAGGTAAATTAATAATAATAGAAAATAAAGACCCCAAATCTCCAAATCCAACCAGTGAAAAGCCTCCCAAATACGTCTCACAAACCAAACCAAACCAAAAAACAAACCAGAGCAATAACACAGAACTCCATTCAACTTTGGTACAAGCTTCATTACCAATCCAATATAAAATGCGACCAAGCAAAACCTCAAAACAAACTGCATTTGGCAACCCAAAAAAAACCAAAGAAAATATTTTGAAAAACTATTGCCAGTTACTTGTGTATTTTCATGTGTTGAGATTTGCTTGGGTATCACTTACATTCTAGAGATATTCTCTCAAGTGTTATTAAACTATAGCTTGGCTTAGTTTAATACTTAAAATTTTTATTTGTATTATTCAATATTATCGATATATGATGGAGATTGATCAACAAACATATGGTTACAAAGTAATCTCTAAACTCTTCTTAAGAATTATAATAAGCATTAGAGAATTTTATAAGATTTTAGAAAATTTTATGTAAAATTTATTTATTTGAAAGTTATTTTTTTTAAAAATAAACGAGTGGATTTAGAATAATAAATGTATCATTCTAAATCTTATTATATGTGAGTATGAAGGGAAAACAAATGACATGAATAAATAAAAATGATAAAATTTGAAGTGATACTTTACTATTCTTATTCCCTTTCGTGACTTGATCCAAACATATATTTATCTTAAATTATTTTTTTTTCAAGGATACATGCAATGTGATTGACTCGTTTTTGTTCAACCTAACCCGAGATCAAAGTTTTTCAACTATCAATTGAAATTGAATAGAGTGGATATCATTGTTTAAATCTATCACTTTGCATCTGTTTCTAATACACTAAAATTTTGATTCCTCGGTATTTCATTATTGTTAGGCTACCTTTCAAGGTCTAAAATTCAGTTTGGAAATAAAAATGTTTTGTCCCAAAAATCTCTTAAAATGTACAACCTAACAACTTTTGAATCTCTAAATAAACTCACCTGGTTGAACTCGAGTTAATTACGATTGAATTATCTACTTTTTATTTAAACTCAATAGTTTTATTTTATTTTACTTTGGTTTTTGATTGTTTTACTTTTAAACTTTCAAATACCTACCAAGTATGATGAAACAATATATTGATCAAGACTGTGTTATTAAATGTCATCATCTCAATAGACTTTTTAGTCCGTTGTATCACTTTGTTTTTTTTAATGGTGATATTGAAACACAAAAAAAAAACGACATTATAAAATTGAAATTCAATAACTATATATCAAACCTACTTATATATTCCTTACTTTTGTACAATTGAAAAAAGACATTTCATTTCTGTTTTCTCTTGAAAATTGAGAGTAATATACATTAGCCTTAGTAGTTACGCAGAGTTTTAAAAAATAATTTGAGTAAGTTTCTCTTTTGAACCATACTGTTTAGTTTAGAGCTGCAATTATATTGTTTAGTTTAGAGGTGCAATTATAATATAATTTTATTTAAAACCTTAAAATAATATATAACCATAACGTAGATCCGCACATGTTTAAAACTTAGGGAAATTCATACTCTTCAAGCTTACTTCATAGCCAGACGAAATCCAAGAATTCTCACAAGGATAAGCAGACACATAAACCCACATTTGCATTGAAAACCAGTAATTTAGAGTATTAACATTTAAACAATTTCAGTAACATCATCTTGTTAGATAAAACTTAAATTAATTTCAGCATTAAGAACTATATGATCATCGTTCACGAGAGAAAGTGAAGATAAGGGCCTCGCAATACGATGGGCCCTAAAACTCCAATCCGGACCCAATTCGTTAACATGTGGACCTCGAGCCCGAAATGGTACAGGCCTGCTGATGAACCATAATAAAAACCGAACCACTCGAAATATAAAATAATGGACCAAGACCAAATATAAATTGAAATACAAGATGGCTAGAACCCTATTTCATTATATTACAAAGACAAGTTCATAATTTAATTACTATCATGCCCAAAACTATAAAGCCCAAGTAAATCCATATACAGAGAGGAATTCATAGGAACCAAGCCCCATTTTGACTAAACTCCACTCCACTTTTTCGTATAAAATTGAGGAAAGAGGTGTACCTTGACAAGCCCATATTAAGGCCCATGATCTACATCTTTTCATTGGCTTGTATTTTTGTCTTTTTTTATACGTGAATGATCGAACATAATATTTGAAAACTGATTAAAACATAAAATTAATAAATTTAAACAATTAAGCATATTTTACTTAATTTTCAAATATTGTCGATATCATTTTAGGGATACTTTTATCCCTCTAAAGGGTAAAAAATATTAGTCGATTGAATATGCTTGGTAGTTAAATCTCACTTTATTAAGTGGATCCAACCATCATAGCAAAAAAAAAAAAAAAATCCCCCACAATTTTATCAACTAAAATCTAATTAAAAAGCCAATAAACAGGCATCATTGATAAATACTTGATGATAATTATTTGGATTCGGATATTGTTTGAAATTCAAGTTAAGGATTTTTATTGTGTGTATATACCATATTATGAATATTTGGATGTGGGTAATTTTTATGCATAATATCAAAGGAAAATGAGAAATTATTTACATTTCTATATCTACCTTACTATAGATCTTTATTACTTGGTAGTATTGTGTTTTCATCATATGCGTGTTTGTGTTGTCTGTCGAGAACACATTTGTGTGATCTCTAATTTTGCGAAAATAGATTAACAATAAGGTGAAAGATCTAAAAGCCAGTTACATGAAAAGAAGAAAACCATATCACCATCTCTTCAGTGAGCTCATCACTGTTATGAAATTTCTTCTCTTCACCAATCGAAAACCGGCACAGGGGACAAGTTTTCCGACAGGCTTCGAACCACCTATCAATGCATAAGTTATGAAACTTATGCAAGCAAGGAAGCACACGCATCTCCTCTCCCTCCTTCAATCTCGATAAACACACACAACAAAATTCACCTCCATAGGCATCACCGGAGCTCGACGCTGCTGCAGAATTCCAAGAAATCTTGATGATCTTTTCTGAAATAGCTGATGCAATTACCTCATATAAGGTTGGTACCTCTTTGATTCTTGGTTGCCGTCTTTGGCAGATCAAATTATAAATGAAGGAGACCAACTTGATAAGAACCATTGGGTTTTTAGTGGAGGATTAACATTAAAATTTTGATCTTTAATAAGAGGAATTTTAGGTGAGGAGAGTGTGTGAAAGTGATAACCTTTCTTTCGTTGTTGCTAAGTTGTTTTGCGTGCTTTAGAAATTTTAGTATCCATCACAATGCGGTTGCACCTAAAGAAGAGAGTTACCCTTGAAATAATACCTAGTTACCAACTACCTAAAACTCAGGCTTCACCTCTCTTTAAGCTTCATTCCTTTTGGGAACTTGTCCTCTTTTGTTCTACTCTACCACCTATCACTGATGCATCTAAATCACCCTTGACCATGAAGATGAATCGTGATTATCTTAGGTCCCAAGAAAGATCAACTGATCCAATCGACCAAACTTTTCTGCAAAGATTTGATTCCTGGTCAACTTCAAAAATTAATAAAGAATGTATTATGAGGAGAAAAGTCAATTTCAATAACACTCCATGGTCATAAGCAAGTCTCAATCTGGCTACTAGCTAATCAGACGGTGATCTGACTATTTGAATATGCAAGACTTGTTATCAGATTACAGGCCATAAAATTATTATCACACATCTCCATTGACACTCATCCAATGCAGCATCGGGTGAGGGACTGAACCAACACAGGAGAGGATCAACGGGCATTAGAAACTATCTCGTGACAAGAATTTGACACAACTGTTCCAAAAGGAAAAGCAAGAGTGCAAAACTACCGGGTGCTTGAGCCTGGAACAATCCCTTATCTTTTAAGACGAATCAATTGATCATGATCCTATCACACCACCACCAGTTTCCTATGCCTTTTTCATTTCTCTCCTCTCAAAACTCATAAATATTTTGGATCCTCATAGACGAAAAAAAATGTCAAGGAACCTCAAAAGCATAGCAGTACTCAACCATGAAAATTTACACACATCAAGCATAATTCACTTCAGATGGTAAAAGACGAGGCTAATAAACACCCGCTTAAGTTCATATCGATCTTCGTTGATGCAAAAGAATTCTGAGACTTTAAAGAAAAAAACAAGACATGTTAACTATTCAAAACAAAATTCCTTTCAAAAGACTTCCATTTCTGCTAACATATAAACAGCTTACAGATACGAGAAAAAATACTTCCAAGGAGACAACAACCTGAAGTAAGTCGCAAGAACCCCATAAACAAGATTTCACTGTGGCACATGTTATCTCAAGTTCAACAACCCAGCTTAGGTACAATCTCATTTTCATTCCTTGTTTCTTGCCGTTGAATCAGAATCACCATCGGCTTTTAGCGGGTCATCATCATCATTGAGTATCTTGCCATAATTTGGTACCAAGCAAGGGATCCCATCCTTCATCTATCACAACAGACATAAACTGGTAATTTTTTTTTCTTTCAACACTCGCTATTGGAGAAGCCCAGTTAGAAAAACTACAAATCGATTGAATTTTAAACTTAATTATATAATAACGAATTTCAAGTCTCAACGATTGTGGACTGGGATTAAAACTCACAGGAAAAGAAACGCCAATGGAATCACTAATAAGGGTATTCGTTTCCTCGCATACCCTAACCCCAAGCCAAATCAAAGTAAGTGAATTGAAAAAAAAAACAGAAATATTCTTGTAAACTCATAACTGGAAGGGGAAAAATAGAAGAAGAAATTGGAAGCAACAGAACCTTAGGGGTTGCTTGGAGAGAGGGCAGACCAGAATCTCAGAGAGAATCTTGCTGGTCGAGTCCATGCATCTTTCAACAGTGCTTTACTCACTCTCACCGTTTCAATTTCAATTCAGTATTTCTCTAATTTTGATTTCATTACTCAACCTATTTAGGGTTTGAGTTGTTGTTGGTACCATTGAACATTTAACAAGCTTTATTTATTTTTTATTTGAGGATTAATAAGTTATTCACAATAAAACCAGTACCACCAAAATGAATAATCGTTTTTAAGCATCCTAAACATACCGTTCCATCTAGCTTTTAAAAGACTCTTCTCGATCCCTCTGTTTAATACATAGTTTTTTTGGTTTTCTATTATAGTATTAGAGCTCTAAGCTAAAGAAATTTTCAGGTCTACTGTTGCTCCTCTTGTCCTCGAGAGGTTTCCGTTTGTGCCAAAACGAATAATCGTTTTTAAGTATCTTAAACATACCGTTCCATCTAGCTTTTAAAAGAACTCGCTACTTTTCTCGGTCTATCTGTTAAATACAATTTTTTTCCCCAAAACTCTAGTTCTCTTGGTTTTTTATTATAGTATTAGAGCTCTAAGCTCAAGAATTTTTCAGGTCTACTGTTGTCTCTCTTGTCCTCGAGAAGTTTCTGGTATACACTCCGGTTCAAATCAACATTCTCTGTTCCTGTAACTCTCCAGTTCACCTGTCCGGTTCATGTAAGAGTGAATCAAAAGAACAAAGTAGCAAATAATGACACGGGTTTCAATACGACAAATCTCTAGATTCAAACCCAAATTCTTCTCCTCTCCATTCACTTCTTGTTCTTCTCTTAACACTAAGGATAAACACAATCTCTCTTAATCACCCATACCTTAAGCTTCTCAAGAAATGTGAAAATATAAAGCAGCTCTTCTAAATCTAATCACACTTAATCACTTCTGGTCTCTTTTGCAACCCATCTTGGGCCATCAAACTTTTGAAGCATTCTTCACATTTTGGCCATATCATCGATACATTATAGAAATTGATAAACAAACATGTGCTATAAAGTAATCTTTAAATTCTATAAGGTTTTAGAAAATTTTATGTAAAATCTATTTATTTGAAAAAAAAATTTTTAAATTAAACGAGCAGATTTAAAATGATAAATACATCATTTCAAATCTTATTGTATGTGAGTATGGAGGGAAAACAAAAGACACGGATAAATAAAAATGATAAAATTTGAAGTGATACTTTTTTACTTTTATTCACTTTCGTGATTTGATCCAACCATATATTTATCTTAAATTAATTTTTTTTCCAAGGATACGTTATATCAGATTAACTTATTTTTGCTCTTCTTAGCTCAGGTTTAAAGTTTTTCAACTATCAATTAAAGTTGAATAGAGTGGATATCGTTGTTTACATTATTAAGCAAATCTATTATCACTTTGTATCTGTTTCTATTACACTAAAATTTTGATTCCTCAGTATTTCATTATTGTTAGACTACTTTTTAAGGTCTAAAATTCAGCTTGGAAATAGAAATGTTTTGTCCCAAAAATCTCTTGAAATCCACAGCCTAACAACTTTTTAATCTCTAAATAAACTCATTTAGTTGAACTTGGGTTATTTACGATTGAATTATCTGTTTTTAATTTAATATCAATAGTTTTATTTTATTTTATTTTGGTTTTTAATTGTTTTATTTTTAAACTTTCAAATACCTATGAAAAAGCATATTGATCAAGACCATGTTATCAAATGTCATTATCTCAATAGACCTGTTAGGTTTTTGTGTCACTGCTTTTTTAACAGAGGTATTGAAACGCCAAAAAAAAATGACATTATAAAATTGAAATTCAATAACTATATTTCAAGCCTAGTTAATTTTGTATTTTTTTTTTACTTTTGTACAACTGAAAAAAGACATTTCATTTATATTTTCTTTTGAAAATTGAGAGTAACATATATTAGCCGCAGTAGTTACCTAGAGTTTTAAAAAATAATTAGAGTAAGTTTATCTTTGACCCATATTGTTTAGTTTAGAGGTGCAATTATAATATAATTTTATGTAGAAGCTTAAAATAATATATACTCCTTTTTTTTTTTTTTTTTTTAAGGCAATCGTGCATCTTCACTGTCACATAGATCCGCTCCGGTTTAAATCAGCTTGTCCTGTTTCTGTAACTCTCCTGTTCACCTGGTTTAAGTAATATTGAATCAAAAGAATAAAGTAGCAAATAATGGCAAGGGTTTGAATACAACAAATCTCTAGATTCAAACCCAAATTCTTCTCCTCTCCATTCACTTCTTGTTCTTCTCTTAACACTGAGGATAAAACAATCTCTTTATCACCCATACCTTAAGTTTCACAAGAAATGTGAAAATATAAAGCAGCTCTTCCAAATCCAATCACACTTGATCAATTCTCTTTCGCAACCCATCTTGGACCATCACAATTTTGAATCATTCTTCACATTTTGGCGATATCAATTACACTATTTCGAATTTTCGAAGGGTCGATAAGCTTTATTGCGTTAATACTATCATTAAGCCATATTCAGTTAGTTCCGTTCCACGACAAGCTGTGGTGTTCTATTTTGACATGCTGAGAAATGGGTTTGCTCCTGATAGCTACACTTTTGTATCGCTCTTTGGTTCTTGCGCGAAGATGGTTTGTATTGAATCTGGCGAGGTGTTGCCTGTACAGAACTCGTTGATTCACATGTATACATGTATGGTTGTTGCGGGGTCGTTGAATTCGCTAACAAGGTGTTCTTTGAAATGTCTATGAGGGATATAGCATCTTGGAATTCGATTGTTAATGGATACGCAAGAAATGATTTTTTTAGTGCTGCCCATCACTTGTTTTATGCAATGCTTGAAAGAAAAGTAATTTCTTGGAATATCATGATGTCTGCATATTTGAAGTATGGGAATCCAGGGTGTGCCTTAAAGCTATTTAGGGATATGGAGATAACAGGATTGAGAGGTAACCATCGAACAATGGTTTGTGCGTTGACTGCTTGTGGCAAGTCAGCTAGACTGAAGGAAGGAAGATCGGTTCACGCGTTTCTCATCAAGACTTCATTGAATTCAAATATAATCCTTAATACAGCTTTGATAGATATGTATTGTAAATGCCGGAAGGTGGAGTTAGCACGTAGACTTTTCGATAAGATGGCATATTAGAATCTGGTTTGCTGGAATGCAATGATATTGGGGCATTGCATTCATGGGAATCCGAAAGATGGGCTAAATTTATTTGCAGATATGGTGGCTCGGACGAGGCCTGGAGGAAGAGAGGGCATTTCTCCCGATGAAGTTACTTTAGTTGTTGTTCTTTGTGCTTGTGCTAGGGCAGGACTGTTGACAGAAGGCAAAGACTTATTCAGCCAAATGACTGATGTGTTCAGAATAAAGCCCAACTTTGGGCATTTTTTGTGCATGGCTAATCTTTATACAAGTTCTGGGCTTGTTCAAGAGGCAGAAGAGATCTTCAGGAACATGCCGAATGATGAGGATGCATCATCAGAATCCCAGATGTGGGCTAACCTACTTGGTTCTTGTCGCTTCCATGGAGATGTCGCTTTAGGAGAGAAAATTGTGAAACCATTAATTGAAATGGAACCTCATAATTTCTCATACCATCGGTTGCTTTTGAATATCTACGCTGTTGCAGGCCGATAGGAGGATGTGGTTAGAGTAAAAGAGATTATGAAGGAAAAAGGGTTTAGAAGAATGCCCGGATGTGGTCTTGTGGACTTGAAAAAAATTGTTCACGAATTCAAAGTGGGGCATAATTGGCAAGAGGGAATTGGGGAGGTTGACGAGAAGATAAGCGAATTGGCTCAGAGTTCAAGATTACAGAGTGCTGGTACAACAATCTCTACCGCCAATACATCCCAAAAGTTCATGATTTTATCTGGTTTTACTACTAGTTGAGCATGGGTATCTGGTTATATTAAAATTTCAACCTAATTTATTTATATCAAGTTGAAAAAATCTCAATCCAATTCAACCCATGAACTCATCCAATCTCAACCCAACCAAGTCTAATCGGTTTGGATCACTGAGTTGATATTTTTTTATTAAATAATTAAACCATACATATTACATAACAAAAAAAATATTCTATTAAATTCAAAACTAAATTCATTCATATTACAAGTAAAATATGTGTGTTTGATAACACAAAAAATATTTGATAACATGGAAAAGAGAAAAATTGTCTCATGGACTACAATGGTTGTAGGCTATGCTAAATTTGGTTTTTTGGATAATGCTAAAAAGTTTTTTGATGACATGCAAGAGAAAGATGTTGTGTCATGGAATGTCATAATTGGAAGCTACACTGAAGCCAAACTTAGTAAAGATGTTTTGATATTGTTTCATGAAATGCAAGCGAGTAATATAAAGCCTGATGAAATGACCATGGTCAATTGCTTATCTGCATGCTCACAACCTGGAGCCTTGATGTTAGAATATGGATTCATTGTTATATTGAAAAACACAATCTTCATTTGAATGTTGCGCTAGGAACTGCTTTAGTTGATATGAATTTAACTTACTTTAGAAAACTGTTCAATTACGAAGAAAATCTGGATTTTTGAACAGTTGCTAATAATATATTTTAATAACTCAGCATTTATTAGCTATGCTAGTGCTTTCTCACTAATTAATCTAATTTTTGGATTATGCTTTAATGCACTTGGAAGTGACATAAGGGCCTTTAAAATGTCACAAATAGGCAAATTGAATGTTTCAATAATGTTTGCATGAAAGGCTTCAAACAAATTGGTATTACTAAACTTTATCGTACATTCAGCATTTCTTCCATCAACATTATGGTACATCTTTTTGGAATATAAGTTTATCTCTATACATTGATCCCAACTAGAATCTTGTAGGTTAGTGTTAATTTCTATGTTTATTTTATAGTTACAACAGCACAAGAAATCAAAATTTTGTTAGCATAAGTTAATTGTGCATTAATTTATTCTGATTGAAGTTATGCTTAAGAATAATTATGAAAACTATTTCATAACTCGAAATCAGTATTTGTTTCTAGTGTAAATATTTGAAATTAAAATCTAAGTCATTGGAAATTATGAGACTTGTTTGGACATTGGAGTATTTGCTATGTATAATTTTACATACTAGTAGTAATTAGAATGAACATTTTATGATTATATATTTTACAATTATACTATAAATATTCATACACTATTTTATATTCAATAAATATAAAATATATAATTATATATTTGATCGGGTTACCGGTTTGGGTTGGATTGAAAATTTTGAACCCATGACCCAATCCAATCCACCGGGTTTAAAATATTTTTAACCTAACCTAACTTATTATATCGATTTTGGTCGAGTTCGCGAGTCAATTAGGTTTTATGCTCACCCCTAAATTATAGATAAGGAATATAGATGATTCTTCTATGTTTTTTTAGTGAGAGAGATTGGGATTTTGTGAAATGCTACCAAATTATATTTACACTCAATGGCAGAATCAGGATCTTTGACTAGTGGGGGAAACCAGTTGTGACTTAGGAATTATTTTGAATCTATAAGAATGACATGAAGCTAGCATTTGCATCCTTTTGAATTTATGTATTATATTGGATGCGTTAGTGATGTACTGTAGGATTGAGATTTGCTTGGATATGGCTTCAAGAGTAGCTTCGAACTCTTTAAACTTGATCAGTCGTTTCTTAGCTTGTTGACGTCCAATAAGCACGGGTGTCGATACTAACATGTTCATATATTGTAAAATTTATTTGTTTGAAATTTATTTATTTTTAAACTAAAGTAATTGATTTAGAAAGATAAATGTATCATTTCAAATTTCTTTATCTATGAGAAAGAAAAACGAAAGATACTGATAAAAAAAATGACAAAATTTAAAGTGTTATTCTATTTTTATTATGTTTTGTCACTTGATTCAAACGTATATTTATCTTAAATTAAGTTTTTTTTTTAATGATATATGCAATCTGATTGACTCGTTTTTGCTCACTAATCTCAATCCAAACATATATTTATCTTATGGACTTTAAAGAACTTATTCAAGAATTCAAAGTGGGACATAATTGGCAATAGGGAAATGAGGAGATTGACAAGATGACAAACGAATTGGCTCAGAGGTCAAGATTACAGACTAAAAACGTCCACCGTAGCACAAGACAGTCTGGAAGTCTAGATCAATGACATAAGGATTAAAGATAACAGGAACCTGGTTAAGAAACCTCTTCATAGAAGGTTACCGCCAATGCACCCCGAAAGTTCGTAATTTTTTTTCTGGCTCGGCTAGTAGTAGATGAGATTGTCCGATGAGGATGATTTTGATATAACTTAAAGCCAAGCCAATGAACACCCATAAATTCGGAGGACAGAGAATTCAGAGCATACAAAAATTTCTCTTTCGCGACACTTTAGCAACTTTGCCAAAATATACTCGACACTTTTCTCATGTTCTTTTCACATCGACTTACATGTATCTTAATTTTATTGTTAAAACGGGTGATGATGCCCAGCATCACCTATCATCTGGCTATCTTTGTGCAAAACAATCCTATGATCCTGTAATGAAAATTTGAGAAGAGTTGCCGTGAAAAGCTTGCTTAAATTTTCAAACCTATTAGTCACAATGGTTGGTAAGTAGACAATACTTATACCAAACCATAAAGGGTCGAGAAAACAGACATGAAATACATTGAGCATCGAAACCTTCAAAGCTGAAGCTTAGACTTAGTAGTTCACAATGACTATTTGTTCGGGCTCTGAACCATGTTACATCCAGGCACCCACATAATGACGCATAATCAATGCCTTGAAGATATGGTGTTCCTCTTGGAGAGCCTAATGTTGTCCCCCACCTGGAAAAATTCTATTCAAGCAGATAATTCAATGCAACCACATCCAGAGAGCTAGAAGTCAGGGAAATCACATCGAGGAAGCAAGGGGGATAAGAGTAGATGACCAAATAACAGGTGGGGGACTGACAGCAGGCTAACTGTTACTAGCCCTCCCACCATAATCTACTATTATTTACATTTCAGAGAAGCAACGAGTTCAATAGAGTACTTGACCAAGAAAGATAAAAGTCCAATTAACTGCAGCTAATATAAACACAGGTTATAAGGATTCTAATTCTCTCGAGGGAACAGAGAAAAAAATTAGTCAACGCTTCATCTTTAAATTTGAATTTAAAGATATGATTTTATCACATCATTTTTTTAATTCTCTCCTATTCATTTGGTAAATTTCAATATCTCTTTATATATTGCTTTCATAAAAAATAATCAATTTTTTTTATATGAAAAAATAAATCAAGTTAATAAAATAGTTTTTTTACGAGTAATTTCGATTAATTCATATCTTAAAACATTAAATCATTCTCTTAAACCAAAATACTGTTATAAAAGAAACTTCATTTGAGCTAAAACAGTAGAACATGAAATTTCATTGACTAATGATTATTGTAAGTCAGATACCAAAATCATGAAAATTTATAATTGTTGTTTGTTGATTGAAACTACAAATAGATGCTTTCATATCAAATATTTTTATTTTCTTAGGAAAACCAGAATCATGAAAAATTTGTGATTGATTTGTTGACTGAAATTTTAAATAAATGTTTTCATGGTTAAAAACCAATTTTTCATTTTTTTCAAAAAAAAATATACGATTTTCATTTAATGAAAAGATTAGTTGTTCAACCCTCTAAATTAGTGTACTTCTACCGCCATAAATCCACAATTTTCTTGAGACTAGATAGTTGATTTATGTTACTGCCTTGTTTGACTTTTAATATGAATATGGAAGAAAGATTAGATTGAGAGCCCATCATCTTCAAAAAAAACTAGAGAATCTAAAAAATATATTTGAAGTGTTGATAGAATAAATTTAATGCAAAATAATCCTTAAATTGAGATAACCAGAATCCAAGGCTATAAACACTACAAAAACATATTTATCAAATACCTCTGTCTCTAAATTCACTTGGAAACACATCAGCTAATACATCATTCAAATGCCCACTGATTCTCACGACGAACCTCTTCCTCCTCCTCCGGGGTGAAATCATTTTTGATATTGAAGGTCTTCCGGATCTCCTCTGGAGTCTTACTCTTGATCAGGTCTGCAACCGTCTGGCAGGTAAGGTCAAGCAAGCCCTTGATGTTCATATAGTTTGCAGCCTGCAAAAATATACAAATAGTAGGATATAACCACATAACATGAGTTATCCTCAAAGCTCTACTATGGGACAAAATTCACTGAGAACAAAACATGACCACAACAACCACATATCCTAACAGTTAGAATACTATTAAGATATCGAATTCAACTACAATCTTACTCCTATAAAAACAGTGATATGTCAACAAACTGAGATATCATACACGATAATTATGAACTATTTTTGCCAAGCATAAATTTTTTTTTTTATGAATAAAAAGAAGTATATCAAGAACTTAGGCACCAAGGGAGTGCCACCAAAAAACAAATACAAAGAACCATCTACATGATAGTATCTCTATTATTAAGTCTAAAAAAACTTCATCATTTACAAAAACATCCCCCTATATACCAAAAACCAATAATATGTAGCCACCTATCCTCAATGGAGGTCAAAGAACTTTCCATCCCAATCAAAGGGTCTCCTATTCCTTTCCTTCCAAATAAACGAAAAAATAAAGAGGGAGATCAAGCTTGCCATGCATAAATCTTAATTGCATAATCTGGTATTCGTGAATGGAAGCTCATGTTTTCGGTTATACTGACATGTATTTACTACTATTTCTATTATTCTATGATGCATCTCTTGTTTTTAACTTCGGGTAAGCAGTGTAAAGGTATGTATATTTTTCCCTCTTTCATTCACACACATTGGTACCGGATATATGTATTTAGACGTGACATTAATTTCATTATGTTTGTTTTTAACTACTATTGTATTTACTACTACTTCTATTATACTATGATGCATTACACTTGTTTTTAACTTCGGGTAAGCAGTGTAAAGGTATGTCTATTTTCCCTCTTTCATCCACACAAATTGGTAGCGGATATATGTATTTAGACGTGACATTAATCTAAGCTGCTTCTTTGTATGTATTGTTAAGATTTCATTAAGCTGTATTCATTATGATGCATCAGAAAACAATCTCGTTATATTAAAAGCAAAAAAAAATCAACAAAACCCATTATCAAATCACTCTACTTTTGTTATACTCCTGTGTTTTTAGAGGCGAAGACGTTGGGCAAAGTGTTTTGACCTAATAAGATGAGGTGTAAGCTTTGAGGCGTTGAAGTATAAGTATTTCGAATATTTATTTTTTAATTTAAAAATAATAAAAGAAGTTCAAATTAATAATTAAATTCAGAGAAAAAAACAAATAATTTAATTTAAGTATAAATGTACAAGCTAACAGCAGAAAAGGAGAGTGAGCCGGAGAAGTTAGACCAAAGCTGCCCCCTTCACAACATTATGGGCCCTAACATTAACTACTTTGCTTTTGGTAATTGAAAACAAAAAAACTAAATAATATAATACTAGTTTAAAACTTTTAGTTTAATAATAAAGAGTTAAAAAAATTGGCAAGAAGGCAAAAACTTCTTCACGTGGGCATGAAATGCCATCACACTTCTCAATGAATGCCTGACCCATATGAATTGTCTTTTGACTCTTTAGTCTATTCGGTATCATTTTTTTCTTAAATTTCTATTTCTTTTTTTTCTTCTTTAATCTTCATCATGTCTCTCAGAAGAACTCTTCGTCCTTTTCTCCAATTCATACAAGAAAGTTTGTGATATTTTCTTCTTCCTTCAATTCTTTTAATTTTCTTTCATATCTGAAGACATTTTATTAATGATTTAGTAGTTTTGTTAATCGATCTTAGAGAGAGAACATCTTCATATTCAATGCAGCAACCTAGCCAAAGTGATTTTGAAGGTTTTCGATGGGTGAAGATGAAATAAAGATCTTAAATTCTTTTTCCTCTTTTCTTTTTCTGGAATTATAATGGATCAAAATTAGAGATAAAGCAAAGCCAAAAGGTGTTATTCTCCATAAGTTGGGCGTAAAAGGCATAAAGCCAAAACGCAAGGCTTCCCGCCAGCACAAAAAGGCGTGTGCAAGCCTTTGGGATCGCGCCAAAATCGCCCTTAAAAACACTGCAATCTAGCATCAGAACCGATAGCCAACGTCTAAAATACAAAGAACCATCCAAGCCAACCCCTTATCCACAACTGTTTCCAGAATACATACTACAATCAAACAAATCAAATTCACGTCTATAAAAATAACCCCAAGGAATCCACAAACAAAAGCAACGATCCAAAATCAGACCAAAACCCCTAATTAATTTATAAAGTCTATTAGTCTAACCTCAACATGCAAAACACGCAATTAAAAAACACAGCAACCAACCAACCCAAACCCTAACGTCTCAACAAGAACAGATCAAAAACCCAGTGAACTAAAAAAAAAATCAAATTAAACAAGAGGAAGAATAAGAAAATGCTTACAAGAATGAGATCGAAGAGAGTGGCCTGGTCGACCTTGACGAAATCTTCGTCAAAGGTCTTGAGATCCTCTTCAGCGTTGCCATCTTCGGTTTTGAGGGTCTCCACGTGCTTCTTGCAGTACTCAATCACCTTTGAGAGGATTTTGCTCGTCACGTTAGGCAACGGGATGCCGTTATCGGTGCAGTCGTCCTCGATCATGTGCTTGATCGTCTGCGATTCCAGCGCCACTGCCTCGTCAACCTCGAACGATTCTCCATCGGAGCTCGTCAGGACGATCTTCCTCGGCGAAGACATCGTTTTCTGGTTAGTGCTCGGTGAGTTCCTTTTGTCCTTGGGAGAATGAACAAAAAGGGAAAAACAAAAATCCCAAACACTAAAGGTTAATCGCTTTATCTGATTGCTTACTTTTTTGAGAGAGGGATGGAAACGAAACCGCTTAATTTATAAAGGGGGAGTGGAGAATCACCTGTATCGCTTTCTTTGGGAAAATGTAAGATCGGCTATATTTGATTGATTTAGAGAGTAAAAAAAGGGAATAGTGTGGTGATCCGTAATCCGTATTCGTGAGGTAGTGATAAAATCAAATGTATCTAAAAAGGGCAATGCGTGCGGTAGTAGGAAGATCTACTTTTAAATATGGGATCACGGTCTTCTCGCGTTCGGAGTATACTCCCATTAATAGCTTACTAGATCTGAGCGCAAATGCCCACGTTGTTTTACCTCCGATTCTTTCGTACTTATCCATTCATCTTATTTTCTTTTTAAGGTAAATTCCATTATACAGTTGAAAAGATATTACTATTTTAATTATTTTTAAAATTTATAATTCATTTTAAAATATTAACTTTTATTATTAATTAGTTTTAAAAAAATTTATTAAAAAATTAAAATTTTAATTGAATATTAACTTTTATTATAATCAAAGTACTTTTAATATTAACATATCTTCAAATAATTATAATAAGTTTAATAATTTTATTTATCAATTATTTATAACATAATTTTGTAGGTTATATCAATTCATATTTTTTAAAAAAACATGCAATATCATTTTAAATTTTAAGATAGAAAAATTTGTTTTTGATATTCATTTATTTGATATGTTAGACTATTTAATTTCATAAAAATATATATAAACAGACTTTTCATTTAAAATATTTAACTTTATTTTTAGGTAGTTTTTTATTTTCATTTATTTGGGGATGCGGTAGGTAATGATATCATAATATCTTTTAAAATATAAAAAATATGAATTAAATTTTTTTATACTATATAATAGAATATAAATCCATTTAAAATATACTTTTAACAAATTTTAAAAAAAGAATGATGATAACTTTTTTTTAAAAAAAACAAAAATTTCTTTGGGTGACTTGATGGTGAGAATTTGTGTTTTGAAATGAATCTTAAGATTTAAAAAGGTTTAGTATGTTAGTGTCATTTTAACAAATTTGAACGTAGTACGATGTAATTTACCCATTTTTAAGATAATATTTTTTTTACATTGGCTGCCATGTGGTAGGGTAAACATGGTCTCTCTTAATATTAAATTAATAATTTGATCAAAATAATTTTAAGGAATAAATTTTCTCTTAAACAAATATAAGAGTCATGGGTTAATTCAATATATTCATTAATTTTATTTTTTAACCTTCAAGATTTTTTGCAATTTTAGAATTCCATAAAAATCACTTCAATGTGATTTACATTCCAAAAAGGGATTTACTAACTCTTTATAACGTGATAATTATAATTTTATAAATATTAAAATATAAATTTTATAGAGTATAACTTATATTTTTATATTATTGTAATTTGTAAGCGATTAATTAAATAGTTTGTAATTATTACTAAATTAGATAACATGTAATATATATTTATGAAGTGTAATGATATTATAACAAGAACACTAACTTAATGTTAAGACTTATGGCCCTTAGGTCATGGTATTTTTCTCTAAATTTTAAACTTTTTAAAAAAATCTTCACGGAACGTACATTCCAAGCAAAAAAACCAATGCTCCAAAAAGAAGAATATAAAGATGACGTCTCGGTATGCACTTCCCAAAAAATCTTAAGTGACCATCATAATTGACGGTAAACTGCTTCATCCTTCAACTTATTTATCTATTTATTGAACTGAATTATTCTTTAATTTATTGAAAACGTGAATCAATTAATTGGACATGAAACTTAGCATGCCCGATTCCCATAGCAATAATTGTGGTAAATTTTTAAAACAGTCGAAGATCTTTGACACGCTCTCCCCGGAACACCTCGACCACCTTTACCGTTAGCTAACAAACGACTCGATCAAATGCTGAAAACATTCGGTTTGTGTGCATCACGTTAGAAAAGGTTTAGTGAGCTATTTATAAACCTTTGACCGTTTGAAAGGTGATAATTAATATACGGTGATGTCATTAATTAAAGTGTAGGTATAAACACTGATGATGCAATTAGAGGTGAATATGAACGGAGTATTTGAATGCTCAAATTTGGTTCACATTTTTTAGGGCTTAATTGAACTCACAACCGAATTTGAGTCAAGTTTGAAAATCCAATCTTAAGCTCCGTTCAAAGCTATTTTAATGAAGTTAAACGCGAATCAAGCTCAAATGATCGAATCTGACAAGTCTAAACGAGCCAAACATTTACCCAACATTTTTCTCCTGTTAAATTGAAAGAAAAATTGTAATAAAAAAATATAGTTATAACCCAAATCAAACCCGAAATACAATGTGGGGTAGTTTGTTGATGCAGAAGATAGAATTCTCATAAAATGGAGCTTTGGGGTTATTGTTTACTTTCGGAGAGTAAAGAGTAGAGAAATGGAAAATCATCGAAGAACTAAATTCATTTTAAGCATTTATATATTTTTCCGTTTTAATGAATGAAATAAACTTTGATACCTATTATAATGCAAAGAAATAAACAAATATGGAGTTTGACTCTTATCCTTTAGGAGCGGATAAAAATATCCAAAAACCAAACTGAAACAAAATCATTCAGAAATCATATTGAAAACATTATTAGCCAAATCGAACCGAATATGTATATATAAATATGTAAATGTGTCTAAGATTATTAATATGTGATTTAAAAAATAATATCTCGTACTTATACAATACTCCTAGATTAAGATACTAATTCAAGAAGTTAATGGACACGTGAGACAAATCTTTAGCCATCAAATCTGATGGATTATGGAATTGGAATCTAACCGGGACCTTTTTGACCTAAAGGTTAAGGTTTTTCGAATAGGAAATCCAGTTCGACCCCCTTTTCAACCAATATACTTAAGAAAATCTATATGAAATCTATGATTATACGAATCCAACGGTTGAAAATTAATGAATATGAGAGAGTTTCGACCGGGTGGAAATTGTGATTATGTTTAGTTAAAAGCCAATAATTTTCCTTTGGATTATTATAGGAAGACTTTTGTCTTTGTAACCTAAATACACTATACTTAGCTCTAGAAGATGACGTACAAAGGAATTGTAATAATGTAACTAGCACAAGGAAGAGGCATCTCTACTTTTCTAATATTTTCTTCAACAATTTAAACATTCTTAACATAATTTAAAAAATTAAAATTTCTCTTTCCAACGTAACATTTAAAAAGTTAAGAAATTATTATTTTTTTGTTTTTCAAATTTTTTAATATTATATTAAAAAAATGTTTTTCTAAATCATATTAAAAATGTGTATTGTTGAAAAAAATGTTAAAAAATATAAAACATTTTGCACAACTAAAAGCTTAGTCCTAAGTGAATCCAGTTTAAAAAGTGATTCTCTTCGATGTCAGCAATCAGAATGCCTCAACTAAAATGCAAAATTACCAAATCCACATCGATGAAAGCTCTAATTTACACTCTCACGAGAGACAGCAACAAAAAGTAGACAAAGATTCATAGTTTTGGAGTGGACTAAGATCTTTAAGGGGTAAAGCTTGTGGCTCAATAAACTATACCTCTAAATCAAGTGCCTGTTCAGTGTCCATCAAAACCCAAACCCAAACCGGAATGAGTCAAACTCTTTGGCTCAGTGGTTACCTCAATTTTCCATATGAGACCCAGGTTAGATCTCTCCTCGTCAATGTAACAAAAAAACACTGGCAGTACTAGTTACTGTGCCACGATGGCGTATACTGGAGTAAACAGTGTCCCCTCTCTCCCCCCAAATCTCCAACACCCAAAAAATTATTTATCCAACTAAATGTCATTAAACTGGAAAATTTAAACCTCACCATTTAGGAAGCAAAACAAATTATTAACAGTACATTACATACTTGTAAGCTACAAATATAATAAACGCTCATATGAGTTTATTCAAATCCAAACGCTAATTGCTACGATATGTCATATGTGCATGTAGCTCGGTATGTATACTACATTTCCAATTCCACTTCAACCTTTCAAGTGTAGAATCGGTTGCCGGAATGCTCAGGCCCAGCTATACAGTACTTTCAAACCAAACAGTATGCTGATGCATTTTACATCATATTATCATTTGCATATTGTGTAAATCAGTGCAGACAGATGTAAACATATACGAGTCTGTTACATGCAAAAGCAGATAATCCGACCAAGATTCTATGTAGTACCAACAGGTGGGCCTCAGTCCCTCTTCATGACTACTACCTAGTGTCATCAAAAGACCCCAAAGACAACACAAAATATTTTGATCCATCCAGTTAATCTTATAGAGACAGAAGGAAACCAACACTATACCATTGAAAAAAAATTAGTTTATGATACATGTGTTGATTCTGGATAGGATATAAAGCTAACTTTACATATGGTTAACTCATGGACAGAAGAAATCCCATTACAAGTTTCATATAACAGTAGTAACTAGCCCTTACCTCTATATTTGCCTTTCAAAGTATATGAATCTCCCGACAACATCTTGACAAAGCTTTCCTCAATCACTCAAGCTTCCATGAATTGCAAGGGTGGAGGGCTTATTTTTGTCTTCTCAGGACCTGCAAATTAGATTTATATCCAACATTATGTAATTTAAAATAACACGAAAAAAAAAATTCCAGTAAGCATACTGTTTGTAAGAGTTCAAGAAAGCCCAACCAGAAGAACACCATCATGATGTGAGATAAAACAGGCTGTCAAATAGAAACTAACAGTACACAAGGGGGAAGAAAATTTTGAGACATGATTGGGCAATCTTGAACCAAAGGAACCTAGAGCTTCCGTCTTTTTAATATCATAGATCCTAACAAGAGTATATCGATAAGAGAGTCATGGCATTTAAAAGAGATTTAGTTAGGCTTTAGGTATTGGACATACCATAAGCTCCACGTATCTCAACTTCCCGCCATTCTTGGACAAGGGCACAGCAGCAACACATCAAATGTGAGAGGAAATCATCGATAAATCCTCCCTGCCAATGGACGAGAAATAAGGAGCATATTACCCGGGGAACTAAATTAGTTACAATCAAGGCTAGATGTTAACAATTAAATTGCACACCATAAATCTGAGAATCAAGCATATATCATTATCTACATAACGAACAGGTTGTGTATATAAAACAGAAATTACTATATCATACATAGTGTCTACCCAACTACTTTAAGGTGGGGGTGGGGTGGGGTGGAGGGAAGGTATGAATGATGGCCATATGATTTTAAATCATCTTCCTAATGATGATTAATGTTTATACTACCACTGCCTAAGCCAAGTGTTTGTAGAAATTATCTACCATTTGCATCCAAGTTACAGAGCACCCACATAAAATAGATGAAGATCTTGCAATGGCAGAGAAAATACCGTGATATTCAACATCTTGCGAAGCTTCCCTCTTACGCAGCATGTGTAGCAACAACATGACAATATCAATGAATACGCCATCAATTCATTACATGCTTCCGCCGAAGCTAATGATCACAAGAACAAAACCTTACTGCTTGGAACTAATATCAGAATAGTGAACAGAATTTTAAAGATGTTGCAGCATTGCAGTAAATGTTTGATGGGAAAAAAAGGGAGGAGTTTGGAAGTTCAAAAGAAGAAAAAAAATCATATTATTCGACAATGTCTGATTTCTGTCTACAGCACCACATGCTTATTTTCACTAAACCTGGTCATTGAATGCAAAGGAATTATAAACAGTGGCCCGAGCAAGATCAATAATTAAGGTACTAAAATCCGGTTAAGCATGAAAGAAAACTATTTCAAAAATATTGTTCCAAAAAAATGTAGTAATAGCACTGAAAGTAAGAAAACTGCATTACAATATGGTCGAGAAATGCCAGCATAAAACTAAATGGAAAAAAACTTCCTAATAATCCTCTCAGTAGGCCTCTTTTGAAATTACCAAGCTGTTTAGGTAATATTAAAAGTGCAACACAGTTCAGGCAAATTTGATCCTGACTGTATGACAAAATTACAGGCAATCAGCAATAACTCCTCATCGCCATGGATTATTCATAACTCTTCTGATCAATATTCCCTCTAACCTTTCAAAGCGATAAAGACAGTTCCTAGTAGAAAAATTAAACCCTAAACATGGCACAAAAGCTCCGGCCATAATGAAACATATAATGTCTCACACCTAGTTCCCCGAAATCCAGGCTGAAAAGAGAGGGGAGGGAAGGTACTTTCTTACCACAATTGTGGAACTAGAACCAGTTTGGTTTACATTTTTTTTCCCTTTTTTTGTAAGTGTAGTTTGGTTAATTTACTTGTGCAATGCCTGAATATTTAACACACACAGTATATCCTGAAGATCAAGGATTGCTTTAAAAATAGACATTGACAAAGTTTTGCGAAAAACAAAAACTAAAGAATCTAACATATACATGAACACCAAGAAAAGAAATCATTCAGATTTAGCCTAATCATCCAAGTTATAAGCGTATCATGTGTAACCACACGATTAGTAAAATAAAACTAACTATAGGATTAAAACATTATAGAATTACTTACACATTTGTCTGTTAGTTGCCACAGAAGCAATCTTCGAAAATGTCCCACAAGGATAGAAGAATGTTTGTATACCTGCAATGTGAAGAAACTGCTTTGATGGAAAATTTGGCAGCAGACATCGTTCATTTCATAAGCATACTATTAGACTGAAATACTAGTGTGGAAACAAAAGAGCAAACGAAAATTGGGCAGATTTTACTAGTACAGCTAGAGCGATCATCTTTGATAGAAGATTGATGAAAGAGAGAAAAGAGAACAAAATGAATATACCGAAACAATACAACTCCAACAGAGAAGTATAGGTGGTTAACAGCATGAAAGGACTTACACAGATACGGTTCTGCACAACAACCGAGCAAGTCAGTATGCCATTCTTCATGCTGATGTGAACCTTTACTTGACAGCAGATCATGTTGAGAAGAAACTGAAGACGTGTTTCTGGGCAGAATAATATGGCATCAAACCTTTAGATACCACCCTTAGTTCACAGCATATTAAATTTTAAAAAATCACATGCTATGCAACTGCATTTTTTAAAATTTATGGTAATAATGAAGAAACGGAAGCTGAAATGCCTAGAAGTTGTCAGGGGGCGAGATCATTGACTGTTCCTACATCTCTACTGTCTATCATGGAATTGCGATAAGATCCAGCATGTTTCTTTACACAAATTCAACACTAAGAGGTGCAATTGTGTGATCTAACTAAATCCAAAGTGCAATGGTTGCCTTAAATTACACCCAAGCTAGGACAACCTTAATCTCAAGTACTTAGGATTAGCTTATATTCAGTATATCCTTAAATATGACAGTAAACCATTTGATGGATGGTAAGTCCAGAGACATACTACTTCTTTTGATGTCTAGTTAATAATATAGGTCTGTTGCCAATGAGGCTTTGGCTCAATGGTTAAAGCTGAGATCCTGGGTCCTAAAGGTCCCAGGTCCGAGTGGTGTGTGTGTGTGTTTTACCAATTAAAAAAAACAATATAGGTCTGCCATAGTATACTGGGAAACAGTGTTGCACAAATATATGCAAGCTGGCTTCATGTGTTAATGATAGTACTTATGACCTATGATTGCTCCCAATATCATATAATTTAGAATGAAACAAGAACAAACCTCGAAGTTGTGCGAGTGTCACTTTTCTTGGGAGAACTCTCATTAAAAGAATTATCCTTCTCACTATTGGCATCTGAATAATTACGCTCCACTTTCTTGGAGCCTTTCTTGGGAGAACCCTTCTCCCGAAGAGAATTTGAAGCGACAACTTCAGTGACATCAATCAAACGCTGAATTACTTCACATTGGCCCACATCATAATTTGCTTGTGATCGTTGTAGTTCAAGTTGAAGTTTTTCATTTTCCTTTTGCAGTGCTTCATTGAAACCCATGTTTGGGTAGGAACAAGAAAGAGTTTTCTTCAAAACCACAGTGGCATCTTTTGCGGGTTCGGGTTTCAGAATAACATCCTGCACCTTTCTGTCCTCTTCATCCAATGTGTACTCACGTTGATCCATCTCAATATATTCCAGTCTCTCCTACAGGCATGAGATACCTAAAAATTATTATTATTACTACTATTTTAAATCAACTTAAATAAGGTTGTATACATATATTTTCATAATAAGTTTGCATTAATATTAAGAACAAAAACAATCAAGGAAAGCAGACTTCACGTTTAACAAAGTTCAGAGTCACTATTTTGTACAAACTGCAAAAGAATATTAGCATTTTGCAAAGGTGAAACAATTCCATTTTCAAGTAGGAATATAATAAGGTTTACTATCTCTTATCACGGTGTTCTACAACCATGGTATATGGCTTGAGGACTCTTAAAGATCTCTTGGCTAGGGGCTGAATCTATTAAAAAAGAGATTTCATCTTTGAAAGGAATCCATGGTACAAAGGAATTCATGAAAGCGATTTCATCTTTGAAAGGAATCCATGGTACAAAGGAATTCATGAAAGCTAAAGCTTTGAATTCACTTTCTATTTTTTTTAGCTAATGTGCAATGAAAAAGAATAAAAGGGCTTTTTGATGGAGGAAGAGAAGCCTTTGGCCAAAGATAGGTGGCTTCACACTATTAAATTTGGTTTAATGATTTTTTTAATGTAAATGAACACGAGTTCATAGACTTTATAGAGCTCATGTCTTCTAAATGTTTTGTATTTGGGTTGTGGTGCCCTTTATATGAAATTTTACTTATAAAATAAAATAGGAACATAATTTCTTCGTCCAGTTGAAAGTCAACTTTCGGGTACTTATTTTTTAAATTTTGCAAAAAACTTGACTAAATCAAATCATACTCTATTAAACCTCATTAAACAACAAAAAAAATTCAAATTAATAGACGATTTGACTTAATTTAATCAAGTTTTTTGCAAATTTTAAAAATAAGCACCAACTCAAAGGTAGCTCAGCCAAACGAATCCAATTATATTTAAGATTTGACAACAGTAACAATGACAATAAATCAATCAGTCAATACCCTGACTCGAGCATTGTCCACAAGAGTGATGAGAGGGATGATCTTCAAGTACCGGTCGATCTCACCCTGGGCTTTTCTGAACTGGTACACAATGTTCCAACCCATGGCAAGCAAATAGAGATAGCTCCGGTCCTGGCAACTGTTAACCAAAATGTAAGACCTCCTAAGCGCCTCCTCAAGCTGCTCCAGTGGCTCCCCAGTCTCTGGATACCTCTTCAGCTCCGAGATCTTGAGCTGCTCAAGCAAGTTCCCTATCAACTTGAGATGTTGTGCAAACTGCCTGCAGTTTTTTTTGTGCATCCGCGCCGTGCTGGCAGCTTTCACTATCATCCCAATCAACCGCACGGCGTCAAGCCCCGTCAGCTGTGCCACATTTGCAATCTCCCCAAAATGCTCCCACGAAGACGCCATCTTCACCCGCCCAATCAGCCAAATTATTCCTACTCAAACAGACTCATTTACCATTACTCCATATCTTTAACCAAAATTAAGAAAAAAATGAAGAAAAAAAATTAAATAACTTTGCAACTAATACAGCTCAAGTTGAATCCAACAACAACAAAAAAAAGATCATAGAAAATGTCGAAAATATGGCAAGATTAAGAGATTTTTCGCTTCGTTTTACCTCTTCTAAGCCAATAATTTCAACATTAGAAGAACTTCGATGTTCGGTACAGGTAGCTCCACTTGAATTGCTGATTAAAAATGCAGAGGCGATTTCAGTGAAGAACTAGCTGAGATCAGAGAACAAAGAGCTAATCTACAATATTTCGGGTTTCAAGCTGGATCAAAAGCTATTTGACGTGATCTGTTCTAGAAATGGCACTATCAGACTCGAGATCTTCAACGAAACAGAGGCGAGAACTGTATTGAGGCCCTTTATGTCAACTGCTGCAAAAATTCAGTTAATTGAGAAACGTAATCTCGAAGATTATCCATCACTTTTTCCGGTCAAAATTTAAAAAAGAGAAAAAGAAAAGAAAACAACAAAACAAAAGATATCGTTTGCTTGAACTCTTCAAGATGAAGACAGCAAAAAAAAGGTTAAAAAGGGTATGCTGCATATACAGCCGCCAACTCACCGGAATCACCAGGTCGGTTCGTGATTAAGCTCCTTCTCACAGTAATTACCGCATAATCTTTTTAAGGAGCGAATTAAAAAAAAAAACAAAATGTTAATTGTAAAAGCGTTCAAAGCTTTAAGAATTACAAGGCATAAATGAAGTGGAAGGGAAAAAAGAAAGAAAAAAGAAATGCTCGTGACACACTTACCAACCCGACAGAAGCTGCACTTATTTTTAGGGCTCGATTCCCTTTTTTTCTCAGTGTAGTAATTTTTTTTAATCTGAGAAAGAAACGTCAAAATCCGAGAGAATAAGAGCATTGAATTCTGGGATTAACAGACATTGCTTTAAGCAAAAAGAGAGCTTCTTCTTCCCATGTGAAATGGATTTTGGACGAATTTGAGCAGAGAGCGACCCCTAACCTCTCTGTCTCTATCTTTTTCGGTGTTGTTTGTCTGCCTCAGCTCTGTGCACACTGCATTGTTCTATGCTTCTATGGCCTCAAGTGCACCCACTACCGCCAGACAATCAAGGACTTCGGCAGTAGTGGTCAGTGGAAGTACTCATAAGCCCTCCGTTTGCTTTTGGCATTTACAAGAATGCCACCGATTTTCACGGACGGTAGTGACACAGTGCACACCTTTTTTTTTATTACTGTATTTCGTAGGTATTTTTAATTTTTCCTTATTTGTATTTGGCGATACTGCATATTAGTTGACTCTCAGAAGATCTCATTTCTAATTGAAGTAATCCTAATTAAGAACGCCAGCTGGCACGTGTTCTTGTAAAAATCGCAGTAACTGTCAAAATGTCAATTACCGTCGAAGTCCATGTGTGATGTGTTTTTTCCTTTGGGGGAAAGTGGTATCGAGGCCGATTTATTGGTCTGGGTTTTTAAAAAATTTTAAAAATTTTATTAATAAAATTATTTTATAAGTATAATATTTATATTGATATAATTAATAAAAAAAATTAAAATTATTAATAAAATTTTAAAGTGATTTAAAATCAATATTTTAGATTCAGTTTAATAAAAAAAATTTGGGTATCGGATTAGTTTGTGCTCATCGCTAAGATTCATATTGACAGAGTATAAAGTTATTTTTGTTTGTTAAACATGAATTAGATTAAATATTTTTAGGAAAACAATTTATGAATAAAATTAAAAATTGAAAAATGTAATTAAGAAACCGAATTTGAATCTTTAACTTAGTAATAAAAATGATTTATAGTTTAAAAAACATCTGTAAAATTACAAATGGTTTAAAGTCTGTTTGGAATAATTTATAAAATGATTTTTTTATTTAAGAAACAAAAATTAAGCTAAGCACTCTTAAAAACTGGTTTATGAAATAATTTTCGTTATTAAAAAACTAAATTTATTTCACTAAAACTGTTTTTATTATTGTTTTACTTAATTAAATAATTTATAACTCCTTTGTTGATTTTATATATATCGTTTCAAAATTCATAAATTTTTTATATTTTTAAGTTGAATGAGGTATTAATGTTTTGTAAAATAGTTTTTCAAATACAAATTTAACTTTTAAAAGCATAAACTATTTTTTAAAAAAATTACTTTCTACTATCCAAACTGTACCTTATTGCTAAAGCAGTCATAGGACGTAGTCCCTACGGTCATATTTGAAACCACTTTTATTTAATTGCTTTGACTTTTAAATTAACTTAAATATAGTTCGAATCATAGCCTATAAATACTGTACGCTGTGGGCATTACCCTAATTGGTTCAGTCGTGTTCTTTTCCCATAAATAAAATTAAAACTAAAATAAGGAGTGGAGGGATGGTTTTGGAATTAGTTATGCTTTGATTAGAATATTTTGAAGAAAATTAAAAAAAGTTAGTTATGAAGTTTAACAACCGATTTCTTATGCAGTATTTTCATTGACGATTTTAAGACTTGTTTGAGGCGCGTTTAGGGAAAGAACGGAACAAAAACGCTATGAAACGTTTAAAGTTAGGTATTTTTTTTTAGAGTGTTCGTTTTTTTGCTTGGGTGTACGATCCTTGAAGTTTTTTAAAAAGTTTAAGATTTAGAAAAAAAACGAAAGTTAAAGGCTCAAAGCCATGACATAACAAGTGTTATAGGGGTGAGTGTGGGTCGGTTTAGTCTAAAAATTCAATTCAACCCATTCATACCGGGTTGAAAAAATCTCAACCTAACCCAACTCATGAACCCATCTAACCTCAACTCAACCCAATCCATTCTAATCGGTTTGGATCACTGGGTTGATATATTTTTTTCTATTAAAAAATTAAATCATACATATTACATAACCAAAAAATATTATACTAAATCCAAAACCAAATCCATACATATTTCAAGTAAAAGTTGTGTGTATCAGCTTTATATAAACTAATATTCAATACTTTTGTTAACGTCTTGGATATTGATATGAAAACAAGCATTAATAGATACATTTTTTCAACATACAACACACCAAAATTTGCCAACCAAACGAGTTGACTAGAGGCATAACAAACTCTATGTTCTTTACTTTCTCAAATGGGTCAATAGTTTTCAATGCTAAATCCATGAAATGGACTGTACATTGTTTTAGTGCAGAAGAGAAAGCAACACTGAAGGTGAAAATCAAACGAATTTCTGTAAGCCCAAGAAAAAGTAATTTAATTTTTTTATATCAATATGATATTTTAAGGAGTGTTTTGTTTGTTTATGAAAAATTAATTAATTAATTATTATGTTTTACATCTATCTTTGTGATACGTATACCGTACGTCAATGTAATGTTAAAAAAACAATTTAAAGATTGACAATCAAGATTCATCACATGATTTATGAGTAAAGTTTAATTAAAGTTTAACTTATTCATAGTCGGTGGGAATTCTCTTCAAAAGGGTAAACCTTTCAAAAAAATCTTCGTAATAAAATATATATTTTTCATAATAAAATATTTTATTAACTAAATGTGCTTTCTAATCCAAAAAGGCAAGTGATTAAAGATTTTTTATAGTTTTTTTTCCAATGATTTCTTATAGTTGATATTTATTTATTACTATCAATTAGTTACAGGGAAATGCATAATTGATTGTCTTAATTTAGTGTAAGCTATATATCCTTGCTATAATCAAAATTCCTCAATTTTTAAAGCTAAAGAATGCTTAACCATATTAAAGAGAACAGACATAAAACTCTAGACAATGAAAGTTAACATTAGATTTGAAAATACAAAAGTCTGAGGGCAATTAAAACATTGGTTCCAAACTTTGTGCTGTTTGTTTTCGAAAAGGAAAAGTGTAAAAAGAAAAGGAAAAGTGCAAAAACCAGGCCATCACTTTCTTAGGAAAATGAAGACTGCATAGTAATGCATACCTTTTTAGCTTTCTCTCACCAAACTTCACATTTGCCACTTGAGTTTCTTTCAAGAGAAAACGATAGCACCACAACCCCCACAAAGAAACGAATAAAGAGATAATGAGGAGACTAAAATTTTCAATCAGAGAGGCTAGGTTTAGTGAATTGTAATTTTTTTTTCTCAAAATACTCATCATTCTATTATCTAATTACAATAAGCTATGTCATGTTTGGCTGTTTGGATTTGGACTGTGCTACATATAATTTTACTCATTCATTATACTATAATTATTTAAATAGTAATTTTATATTTAATAAATATAATATATATATATAAATATAATTATATATTTGACTGGGTTACTGGTTTGGGTCGGTTTGAAAATTTTGAACCTATGACCCAACTCAACCCATCGGGTTCAAAAATATTTCAACCCAACCCAACCTAACTTCTAAACATACCTAACCCAACCCATTGTATCGGTTTGGGTCGGGTCCACGGATCAACCGGGTTCCATGCTTACCCCTAGTCTTAACTACTAAACTGATGCTCTTATTGTGACATTATTATACTTCGTAAATATATAATACATATTATCTAGTTTAATAATAATTACAAACTATTTAATTAATCATTTACAAGTTACAACAGTCTAAAAAATAAGTTATACTTCATATAATTTATATATAAATATATATTAATATTTATAAATTTATAATTATCATACTACATAGAGTTAATAAAGTATTAAATTTTGATAAAAATTAATTAATTAAAATTTAAATTATTTTATTTTTATTATCTTTATTAATTAATTAATATTAATTTATTAAAATTTTAAAATATTTCAAAATATTCAAAAAGATATATGTTTTAACGTCCAACTTCTTCATTTATGAAAACACTGAAAAAAGAAAGGATAATAAGGAAATTTAAGTGGTCTTAAAAAAAGAGGTAATTTAAGAGTAATAGAGGAGCAACTAAAAACAGGAAGGCGCACATTCTAGTTCAACACCCATTCTCTGGCAACTGCCATGTGGACCCATTAGAGATACAACCATGACAGATGGATCATTACACGTGTCATGTCCTTTTCCCCTCTTCCTCGTCTGTGAGTCGCTCTCTTGTCTCCTCGTTCCATTACGATAATTAAACAGTTTATACTACTACTTACTAAAGACCTTTTATTAATGGGTATAATTGATGAAGTCATCATACGATTTTGGCTATAAGATTTTTTTTTTGTTGATTTCTAACTAATTAGTGTTTCTTTTTTTAGATATAGTTTGATTTAAAAAATGATTATTTTAAGGAGTATAACCATTTCTATCTATTTTTTATTTTTATTTTTTTGTTGTTAATCATTTTATAAAGTACAAGTATAAGGAATTGAATTTAACCTCAAAAATAATTTGACAATTGTGTTACTAAGGGTTGAACAATTTTACCTTCACGATTATTTTAACAAAAATAGTTTTAAAAATAATTTTAACAGTAAAAATTTGAAATTATAACTCAACCAAACAGTGATTCAAAAAATTATTATCTTTGTGTAAAAAAAATATAAAAATCATCCTAAGAGCTCCTTAAATGAGTGTGACTTGAAATATATTGTAAATTCGACCAAGAGTAAAATTCATTTTTTTACCACATATATATAATTAGTATTGGAAAAAAAAAAGATAAATAATGGTATTATATTTCAATATTATTACTGATGATGTTTTAGTTCAGTGATAAAAAAAATCAAAGTTAAAATCACAATATCTCAAGTTTGATTCTCGTCATGATATAAATTATTTGTCTAATTTGTATATTAGTTATATCTCACAATATTTGAGATATTATTGTGAACTTTCGTATAGATGAGTGATACCTTTATGAATTTATATTATAATCAAATCAATAATTATATTTGTGTATATAATATTATTTCAATAAAAAAAGAGAAAATATTATAATATTATTGTTTATAAAGTTATTATAAACATTGATAACTGAATGTCAAACAAACATGGACCGGAAAGACCATAACTTTACAAAGCTAACATTTGATTTTTTAAATAATTACTATTCAAAATTTCGAATGTTTTGAAAGTATTTGTGGATGATGTACGATAATCAATATTCAACTAAAGATGAAGTGTTTTTCTGACATGAACTTTCACTGCATTAACATGGTGTAATTTATGAAGCCCTTAAAAAATAGTAATTTGTTTACATATGTATTTTATAGTAAATATATTTTTATTGTAAATTTATATTTCGGGTGATAAAACAAAAATACTAGTGATAAAATGAAGAAAAAAAACTAATTTACGATTGAAAATACATATTTTACCATCAAAAGTATAAATTTTATAATAAACAATATATTTTTACCGCATAACACAAATTATCTTTTTCTTTTTGAAAGTCACTATGAATGATATAACATATGCATTTTACAATCTTGATCATTGCCTTATTTTCTCATTGCTCTTTTAAGTGGGTTCCTCTCTCTGTGTCTATATTATGTAGTGTATATTTTCTTGTATTTATATAGTGTATATTTTTCTTGGATTGTTTTTCTCCCTAAAAAACACAGGGACATTATCCTCATCGAACATGAAAATCTTAAAATGGGAATCCACCAAATTTGGGATATAATTGCAATGGGCCCCATTTGAGGTCTGCTGTTGTTTGCTTTGACACTTGACACCAAACAAAGAGGCAAAAAAAAGTAGCTTTACTCTCCATGATTGAAATCAAAGTCGCGGGCAGAAATGTGCGTGACAATACACTAGGGCGTAAGGCGTGGCAAGACTCGCGCCAACGTTAGGTGGAAGGAACACCAAAAAGGAAAGGATGTGATGGGTTCATTAGTTTTTTTGTTTCGTTGCCAAATTAACCAGAGAGTTTCTGTTTTTTTTTCTCTCTGATTATCAAGGGTTTAGCTTACACAAGGATCAAAGTATGTATGGACACTCGTATACAAAAGAATAAAAGAATTAAGCCCCTAAGCCCTTGAAACGTAAATTATATCACATGGTATGAATATGATGATATATATTTCGGGTGTGTTTAGTTGGTGAACAGGGTTATGCCGAGGGTATGGGTATGATAAGATTTATTAGTAAGAACATATGATATCTCATCAAACCTAAAATACAAAATAATTTTATTTTATTATCACAAGATAAAAGAAAAATCTTTTCATGTAATGTATTTTTTATTTTATACAGATATTTATAAGATAAAAATCATTTTATCTTATTTTATTTTATTCAGCGAACACATCATGAATTATAATGAACTTAATAAGATTCAAAATGTAATTCTTTTGGTAAAAAAATGATACAAAGAAAAATATGAAGTCTTTGTCAATTCGATGTGAATATCTACACACATAGATCAAACACAAATGTCGATTTATATCAAATTACTAGGTAAAGCTTATCTTACCCGAAAAATGCTACATACACATAAATTTTTTTCTATGTACATATATATTAATGTCTTTTTAGAAGACAACGTATTTAAGATTAAAAAACAAAATCAACAGTGTATATAGCTACTCTCATGTTAGATTGGTGATACTTTTAATTTTGTTAATTGTTCTACTCTGTTACGGTCATGTTTGGTATTCTAATCACATGTGAAAATGATACTTCAATGTCACAAGACCAATTTCATAAAAAGAGCACAAATAAAACATATACTCCATGTGTCAAATACGAATCATCCATTGAGTGCTAGACGATAAGTACTTTTTTTTGTATGAAGTACGATAAGCATTTATTATTAATTATAATACTCATACTTAATTATAATTAAATAAACTAAGAACTTAATTAAGTTTATCTTACAAGTATGAAATTATAATTTATATTTGGCAGCATATGCTACCCATGTCCGTTAGTGGAAATTAGATAGAATATGAGGTTAATTAACTTATTTCCAAAGGAAAGTAGGTCAGTCAGTACGAATGTTTTATATATACATACATATATATATATATATATATATATATATATATATAATTTATATAATGGTATAAAAGATTGGATCCTTTCTAGTGCTGCGAACGTGACTTATTTTTTTTTTTCTGGGTTCAATATCCTTTTCGCTATTGCTTGTGATCCAATCAATCTCTAATTGTTTAGTTTATATTATAGTTTACAGCACATCGATGGCCGGTTAACGGAATCTCGGATTAGTCCGAATCTTTAATTGAATCGGTTTTGCAATTAAACGGGTTAAACCCGACTAATTTGGTCGGTTTTTTAATACACTTGGCTGATTCGTTATGAACCAATGGAATTTACAGTATCTTGCAAAAGTGGGCAACAGGAGGCTTCTAGCATGAGCCAATTAATGAGTGAGTGATACATTAATACACCAAGCCAAAAAGTACGTTTTGTTTCAAAGTTTCTAGTGTATTATTCATTTGTGGTCCTCCACAGCTTGTGCCCGTCGTTGTTATGACATCTATTACTATAGCCTTCCAAAATTTTACTCATCTAACTAATTTAGTACAGCCATACGAATTCTTTTTCTCGGCTTCCATATTTATTTTCCCAATTTCCTAACATCCATTTTGTTTATGTGACAGGGTTTCCTTAATATGTAGTCTCTTTTTCAAGTAAAATAATTTTTTTGTCATGCAATCATGGATTACGCTTTATTTTGTTCATACAATTTTAAATTGTATCGATCAAGTTTTCAATTTTTTTTTTCGTCTCTCAACTCAATGTTTATAGTGAATTTAGACTTAACATCTTGCTGGAAGTCCACCTCTACGATAATGAACTTGATGTAACTAATGGACAAGGTAAATACATCGGGTATTGGCAAAATAGTGGGCAGATGACTCGATATGGATTTAGTCATTTTGTATTTGATGATAATTTAAATGATGAGTACGTAACTTCATGTGGTTTAGAATCAACTTACAATTATGTGAAATGACGACCAAAATCAAACCCGAGATTGATTTGATGGACTTCCAATAATATTTTAAGTTCAAATTTATTAGAATAATTGAATCGAAAAGTGAAATAAAATCTAAATACTTGATTGATACAATTTAAAATTACATGATTAAAATAAAATGTTATCTATAAATATATAACCAAAATAAATATTTGGTCTTCCATTTATTCCGATAATTTTGGTTATGAATCTGTGATCCAGTTGACTTTCGACCATCAAAGACAAAATGCCCAATATCATCGGATGGTCAAGGATGACATTGCATGATGGTCCCCATATGGAGGACCATATGTAGTGCATGCAGCGTGCCTACGAGGGAAATATTAAGCGCAAGGTGGAGTGGTAAGAAGAGAAATCATTAACTCGTCTATGAAGGGAAAAAACAGCCCATCAATGATATATTAACACCATTATTGACCATCAAGTCCTCCAGCAATCAATTAAATTGTTGACAATGAACTTTACAAATTTTTGGAAATATTGTAGTGACATGTAAATATTTAATCAATTTTTTTCTCTTGAAAAACAGTAGGACACAATAAAAATAACTGAATCCATATAAATTGTTTAACACCAAAAAAAACTAATGTTACCAACAAAGTGAAATGATTAAACAAATAAAATGCATTCTTTTGGTCTAGCTTCCACTTTCAAATTCATCGATTAAAATACTCTGGTTCAATCTTCTTCTATCAATATTCTTGATAAAAACGATGGAACAAAACCATTCTACAACAAGTAAAGGTGAACTTGAATCGAATTTTTATTAATTTATTCGAGTTCGAGTTCAAGCTTAATCAAAGCTCGAACCCGAGCTTGAGCTTGAAACTTAGGCTTGATTAACTTATCGAATCGAGATCGAATACCTTAAAATTCAATTCAAACACTATCGAACAGTTTAATAAATTATTATTGAGTTTGAGCAAATATTTATATTTAGTATTAAGGTTCGGTTTGGCTCGAGTCCACCAAAGTAACGAAGAGAGTTGTTCCTCCTCTATGGAATATTGTTTAATGAAGCCCATGTGATTTATTGCCTATATTGGACGGATATCCTCCCAATATGCAAACTGATTTGGATGCTGGTTATTTGGGCTTAAGAAGGCCTTATTTCAGGTCCTAGTAGTATAGACAAACACTGTTATATCAAAAAGTGAAACGGGTCAAGAAACTTTTCAAAAGACATAAATCAACGAAAGGTTTTGGCCTAAACTGGATTTTGTCTTTGTGGATGCGGTGGGGGACAAAAGTTTATTCAGATTCTCTAAACTAAGCAAAACTGCCTTAACATATCAACTGCAATTCTTAAATATGACCTAGTCCAATTAACTCAATAGTCTCTTTTTATTTTTTCCTTTTCTTTTCCCTCAATGGCCATGATGAGCTTTAAGAATTTGGACCATTCTTTAAGCACACTTGAGTGTACTTTGACTACTTTATTTAACTTCGGTTCCATGAAATTATTTTGAGTTCGGATTCAAAAGTTCATCGAATCAATTATTTTGATTGATACTATTTACGAGAGTTTATAAAATAAAATTTTTATAAACAAAAGGTACGCCAACACTTTAAAAAGTAATTTATGAAAGAATTTGTATCTTGTGAAAATAAATTAATGTGAAAAAAATTATTTTAATTAGTGTTTTATCACTTCATAACTTCATAATTTAAAAAAAAAATTATTTAGTAAAGTTTATCATTTGAGAAAATTAATTAATACAGTGTAAATATTCTATAAAAAGAAAATAAAAATGATTGATAAAATACAATGCTTACCTTTTTCATGGTAAGTTTTCCTTTTTCGGGTACAATCAAGGTAAGCTTTCTTGAATCAGGGTCTAGAGTCTAGACTCCCAAATCTCCAATCAAAGCATCATTCAGATCATTAGTTGGCATTTATTCAATCAGCAAAATCCCCGGAAACTGCTAAAAAGTGTGATTTTACAGTTTTTTTTTTGAGATAACTTTCAAAATTAATAAAAAAATTAAATAATAATTTTGGTATTTAAATTTTTTATTTTTTAAATTTAATTTTTTTGTAATTATTAATAAATTTGTTCAGTTACGTGGAATTGAGGCTCGTAGCTAAATGGGTGGGTGATGAGGTAACACAAACACCCCTGTACTGAAAAGTCTACAATACCCCCTATCTTGAACACCATAAGAGCGTCACTCACGTGTAATTAATGATGCGTGAAAGGGTTTAATATGTCCTTTTCGCGCATTGAAATCATCATATGTAGTGCATGATTGGGGCTCCACCCTTAACATAGTAAGAATCGAAATATCTGAAAGGCCCTTCATATTATCTAAGCAGGCCACCCTAAAGCTAAATTAAAGTAGTTTTTTTTAATTGAACTAAAAATAATGGAGTTTTATTCTCCTTGGATTCTTTTCTCTATTTTTTAATTGGGTAAATTCTCATCGGATTCTGTCAATGGGG
This sequence comes from Bretschneidera sinensis, assembly GCA_023935145.1. Classification (NCBI taxonomy): domain Eukaryota; kingdom Viridiplantae; phylum Streptophyta; class Magnoliopsida; order Brassicales; family Akaniaceae; genus Bretschneidera; species Bretschneidera sinensis. The sequence continues at coordinate 32,205,695 of CM043698.1, read as the reverse complement.
TATAATTTAATTGGCAAACAGAAAAAGTTGGAACAGATTTAGCCAAAAATCAAGGGTATTTTAGTCATTAGATAAATAACATTTTTCAAATTAAATAAATTTCCATATCTAAGAGACGCATTTTGCGCCGTGGATATGGCCAAGTGATCTAAGCAGTGTAAGACACGGATGACCCAGCAACTCTGCCGTAAACAACCGCCAATCAGTGACTGCCACGTACACATACAGCAATATATACACGCATCTCGCTTTCTACGGTTTTTGTTTTCTTGGCAACTGTTGTCAAAAAATTTGGCGGGCAACGAAAAGAAATTCAAATAGAGAACAAACCCTAGCGGCCCCATCTCTCTTCCCTCCCTATCTCTACTTTCTCTCTCTAAAACTCTTCCTCTCTATTTCTCTCTCTAGAGACACTCACCTCCACGAATTCGTTCTCTCGATTTCTCGGTTTTTTTTTTCGCTGGAAGCTCTGTCAATTTAAGGTGATACTTGTTAGGCTTTTACACGTAACTGGATTTAGGCCTCTTTTTTTGTTTGTTCGGGCGAATCGTTTTGGTTTTTCTCCTTATATCTGATCAATATTGATGTTTAATGGAGCGATTTGATTATTGATTCTGTCTGTTTTAAATTATCTAGGGTCTTGTAGTTAGGGTTTCTAATGAAATCTAGTTGTGTTTGTTTCGCAGGTATGTCAACTGAAGATTTTCGAGGATGTTTTTAATCTCTAATCCTGTAAGTTTGATTGTATACTCCCTTTACAATCAATTTTACTATTGAATAAAAATGTATTGGATTGTTTTTAAGCGATATTAGGATGTTCTTTCATCTTTTTAATGTGGTTATATGTATCTCCAACTCTTCAATTTCTTGCGGATTTTAAGCTGACAATCTAATTAGGAGATCTTTTTTGAAAGATTTTTTTTTTGGAATTGCTTGTTTCAGGTTTCAATTAATGGTTGCTTAAGTTACATGCATTACAAAATGAAGATTTACTAGGGGAAAAAAGAAGGGTAGAAACTGTTATTGTAGAAGACGAAAGGGAAAATCTTGGATAAAAGGGGAAAATAGAGAAAAGTATGGGGAAAGTATCTCCAAAGGATAGGGAATCAAAAACCCCCAGACAGAAAAGGCGATTAAGAAGCTCGAGCAACAAGTATCTGAAGCCAGGTGCTCTTGCTCGGCTTCGTTACAGTAAGGCCTCAGCTGTCAAGTCATGTACTGATCTTGGGAAGAAAAGGGTGGCTGTGACGGGTAACAAGAAGGCAGAGAGTAGTGATCTTGCGGTGGAAAGTAAGGGTATTGACAGAACCCCCTTAATGTTGTCGCCAGTGAATATCCTCAAACAGAATAATTTGGTAAGGACACCAAAGACACCTCGAGCTGAGGAATGTGATTCAGAGTCCAGACTTGAATCTCTACCTATTGATTTACTGGTATTGCTTCCATCCCTTCCCTTTTTTGGTTTTTTGTCATGTATTTTCATATGGAAATGCATTTGTTAGCTGTTTGTCTGTGATATTGTCAATGTGAACATTTTGTGCATCTTGCATATAGGTTAAAAGTTTGATATTAGATTAACTACTATAAATTCCACAATGTATTTGTTTGCTATTAGATGTTCTTGACTGTTAGGTTGCATATTGGATCCATATTTTTTGATTGAAATTTTCCCCTCAATTTATTTTTTTTTGTTTACATTTAATCTCTTTTTGAATAACTATTTGGATTTATAATCCTAGGTCTGTCTGTAGCTGCAAGACACAGACAATATATATGTGACTAGGGTGGGTTGCATACATGTGCATTTTCCAGTGTTCATTTGTTTTAGGAATAATGATTTCATTCAACTGCTGCTTTTTTTCCTGTTTTCATTTTGACTGGTTTCTTTTTGTCGCTTTTTTCTTTTCCCCTTTTCAGTATCATCTGGCACTTTGTATTGCCGTGAGATTGATATTTCTTTTCAGAATAATTACTGTGTTTTTTGTTGCAATTATTGATTCAATGATTGCATATTCACAGATGAGTTCGGCCATCTGGCTACTATTGCAATTTTTTCTCAAAAAATGGCCTAGAGACATGCTTAAACATGCAAATGAGATTTCAAAGAACTTATTTAAACCACTAAAATTATTAGCTTCACAGAAATTGTAGTACTGAACAATTTGTTTTCATTTTGGGAAATTAAATTGTTCTTCATTCTTTTGGTAAAGCTCTGTATCTTGTTATTCTTTAGTCTTTATTTTTCTTGGGTATTGATTTGAATTTGTTCTATTATTCTTGAGGTCAAAATACTCTGTCACTTGCACCATGACCAACTGAGGGCAGTTTTTCACGTTTCTCAAAGAATTAGAAAAGCGGTAAGTCTCTCTCTCTCTCTCTGTGTGTCCACGTGCACGGAGCTTGTGTGTTTGGAGATGTAGGGAAACTTTTTATATTTACCAGGAAGGATATGGATGAAATTGTTTATGTTACTTGGATCAGGTTATTCTTGCACGGCAATTCCACTTTAATTACACAACCCCAGATCGCTCTCGACAGGAGTTATTGAGTACTATGACCCCAAGGCCAATGGAACACTGGCCTTTTCTGGGGTATGTGTTTTAAGCTTTTGTTCAATATTTTAAAGATTGTGTTAGATGCTCCTCTTGTTTCTTCTCATATACAGTTTTATGATGATTTGCAGCAAAGGGGATGGTAAGGGTGTTTTCTTGCCAAGCCCACATACTCCAAAAGCACCAAGGCATGGTCCCCGGCCACCTTCTCGCATCAAAGTCACAGAGATGAAGCAAATTGCTGCTGTTCTCTTTCAAGATTCAGCATTCCCTTCCAGATGTATGGTTCCTTCTGTTCTGCCAAAGCCTTTATGCAAATCATTGGCATCAAATCGAGTGCTATTCTATGAGGATGAGTTATGCCAGGCTGTTGCTCAGAATAAGCTTCGTTGATTTCTTCCTGTTGTCTATCCCATTGCCTCTTGTTCCTCTATGTGTATAGTTTGTTTCCCCTCTCCATAGGTGGTTGTAGTTAGAGTAGGGATTATGAAATTTTGTAGCTATGCTTGGGCCAGTGTTAGGTTATATGGGAGTGGGACTTCATATTTGCATTAAGGTTTGGAAGATTTAGACAATGGTTATCCGAATAATATATTTGGAACTGGTCACATGTATATCTTCTATATAAGTTCAAAAGAATGGTGGCTTGATTTCTTTTCAATTACTAGTAAGTACTGGAATTGATATTTGCGTTGATGATATTGTAGTTTTCCAAACTATTTCATGTGGAAACCCTCTGTTGGGTATCCAATCTGCCAAGAGAGGTTCATATCCAGCAGTACCATAGCAAAAAAGTTACACCAGTAAGGTCTTGAAGCTGCAGATTTATAAGTCGATTTTTTAGTCCTAATTCTTCATTCGAAAATTGTTAATCTTTAGCTGAAAACATGAATGAGAGATTAAATGTTGAGTGATAGGCTGATAGCTCAATTGGCGATACTGTTTTAGTGACACCATAGTTCAATTTGGATTTCATTGTTAGAATGTTGGACTGGTAGTACAAAAACCAGAGTATCCCATTTTAGATGTTGGAAGAAAGCAGAGCAAAGCCTAGTTCATTGGGTCCATTTACTTGCAGTTAAGATTGGCACATGGTTATTTGGTGTTGGATTAATCATAGTTATTAGAATTGGACCGAACTGGCCAGTCGAACCAATTGAACTGTGAAGCGAAGGCCAGACCGGTTCAATTCTCTAATTGTTAGAATTTTGGACTGGTAGTTTTAACTTTTAATTTCGGTCCTTCTGCACCAAAATATCAATAGCCTACTATAGTCATTTAAAGGAAATCTAGCACATGTAATTAACTTGCGTTTAGGATAGCTGATCATGCGATAGATACACCCCATCAGAAATCGAATTAAAGCCCTTTTTCTATTGTTTCATAGTAAGCAAGTACATTAAAGTCAGCAATAAACTAGGTCCTTGGGCAAAGTACAGATGTTTGTTCATCTTACCAGAAAGAACAACATTTCAATAATAATCTTACTACGTTTAATCATGCAATCTTCATCATAATACACAGCAAATTTGATGGTTGCAAACTTGCAATAGCAGGCCTAAATATGGCTTTCTTCTTACTTTCAGTAACCAGAAAACACAACTCTCTCATCAACCCCCACTAATTAATTTTTTATATATATTTTGTTAGGATAGTGAGTACTTCACAGAAATATTATAGGGAAAAAATGAGAAGGTCCACATTTTCTTCTGACATTTCCTCTCCAAATTATAATTGTCAAATGAAAACTAAATTGGGCTATTTTTTTTTTGTCTTTTTCGTCTTTTTTTTCATCTACTGTGTCATTATTTTCAAAACAAGAATTCCATAAGTTAATCAAAATTATCTAACAACTATGTCCTAAATAATGAACTTGTACAATCAATTAAAAATAAATAAATAAGCAACTTGCTAATGTGGAAAAGGAACCAACATGGACAGTACTCCTTCCCAATCAACCTGAAGTTAGTTGCTACTGTAAGCAGGCCATCACTGTTTTATTAGTGATGTTATGGGTTTAGCATCCATCATTTATTTTTTTATCATTTAAAAAAAAATTACGTAATTTCAATTATTTATGTATTTGTAAATATTACGTTATATAAAAATTTATAAATTTCACGTAATATATAAAAAATTGAGTTTACATCATTTTTTAATAGAATAAAAGCAAAATCCTATCTAATAACCATACCCGTAACGTTGAGTGCCATACATACATTTCAAGCAGACGACAAAAAAATGCCTAAGAAATGACACACGACAAACCAATTAATTGAATGCTTTAAACATGTGATGTACCTGTATTATTTTCATTTTCCAACCGAAATTGATGTTACTCCATATCTGTTAATTGTCTATAAGAGTAAATATATAGCTTTCCATCTAGGTCTATAAGACAATGACTGAAAGTGGCCGGTGTGACCGGTGCCGAACGGAAACTGTTGTTGATAAGTGGTTATGTAACTGATTTCACACTGAAAAGAAAACAAGGAACACTGTAACGATTCATTTTGGGTTAGTCACTTTTGAGACGGTATTATTACATTTTAAAAATTCCATCACGACACATATATTTAACCATAAAAATAATACTATCAAAATTTTTTACATTAATCCTCAACCCTCAATAGGAGAAATACATCAATCTGATATTAACTTAAAAACAATATACAACGTAAAATGCATGAATATTTACAAAAAATGATTTCGTTTGAACCTCGACTCACCAAACTATTTGTTCTGCCAGCTACCTGAAATCATTGTACAATGAGAGGTGAGCTTCACAAGCTTAGTGAATTAAATTTACTAGAAGTACTCAATCTGTATAAATAGTCTTTCAATATTTAATTATTTATATCTCATACAACTTGATACTAGCATTTTACTATCACTACATATGTCATAAGATCCATTCTCTATCAATCTCTTCTTCTTATTTATTGGTTCACCTTAAGAACATCAATTATCTTAAAATTACCTCGTAATGAGGTTCACATAATAAAATATATCATTTAGATTGTTCTTATCACCATAACTGTCTCTCTGTGAGACTCATCCATCTATAAATAAATTTACAATAACACACCACACATCAGCATTTCAATAATCCAACCAATAATTAAAACAAATGCAATGCATGAATTATTATTATAGGAACGTCTTCCCACATGTCGACATGTTTTTATCTTAGACCGGCTGCCTTCCCGGTTATTTTCTTTCTCCTTTAGACTGGCTGCCTTCCTGGTTCTTTTATTCTTATTTAGATTGACTGCATTCCTAGTTCTTTTATTCTCATTTATACTAGGTGCCTTCCCGGTTCTTTTATTTTCATTAGACTGGCTACCTTCTCGGTTCTTTCATATGCATATGAATAATGATATGAAATATGTGTCTAAACAATAATATAAAAACAACATGAACTTAAAATATTTAAATTTAGCTATTATGTCTTTCCTCAAATTATTATAAAAATTTCACTTAATTCCTCTCATCATAAATCACATTAAATCATCCATCAAAACTTATTAAGATCCACTAAATTTCATCTCCTTATAATTCGTATCAAAATATCAACTATAACTCATCAAGAATTTCACTCATTGCTTTTATTATTAAATCAACTTATTATTCCAAAAATATTATTTCTCACATAATAATTTTCTACATGTCCAAAATTTCTATTATACCTATAAATCAATTTTTCATCTACCACCAAAGTATATGCTAATAATTTATTTCAATAATATCACTAGATATTTTATTTTTATTTAGATTACTTAAAGTAAATCTAACTCATCACGTAGCACTTAAAACTACCCGTGGATCACCTCCTTGCCTTTTCTGATCCTCTCAGAAATTTTCTCCGGTTGCTAATCGTCAACACCTGACATAATATTTATATTAAATTTCTAATTATTTCTTCAATTCGTTATAAACCACTCCCTTTGAAAATTCCCACTTTGAATTCCTGAAAATTTCATGAATACTAAAAATTCAAAAATAAACATTATATTATTACCTTATGTTTTTCTGATAGTTTTTCGTGACTTTCTATGAAATTCCGCAGTAAACCTCTTCAAAATTTTGGTATTTCAATATTTTTTTCGATCCCCAAGTGTTTAGAGAATATGCGTGATTTGAAAGAAAAAAATAAAAGAAATTCGGTAAGTAAAAAAATTGAGTCTACATTGTATATATGCAGAATTTGTAATTTTGGCACCAGGTGACACCTACTGCCACGATTTTTCTGCTTTTTTTTTCAAATGAATTATTTTATTCAATACTAAATCTTTCGCATAAATATATTATTTTAATTTCATGTTATATTTATTAAATTACTTCTTTACCCTTACTTTACGATTATGGGTATTATAAATCTACCCACCTTACAAAAATTTTGCCTCCGAAATTTCTTTACTTTACTCCAGAAACAAATGTGAATAATATTTCTTCGTAATTGTCTCATGATTTCATGTAATCTCTTCAACCTCCTTATTCCGCCACATAACTTAAACAAATGCAATTATTTTACTATACAAGATTTGTTCATTTATCTAAAATTCTCACTGGTACTTGTATATAAGCCCAATCTTTCTGAATTTCTATAGCTTAGCTCGAAATATTTTAATATTCATCATGTAAACACTTTCTTAAAAGTGAAAAAAATGAAATATATTATGCCACTGCTTCAACTCTGGAGGCAAAATCCAGACTATTCATAACTAGCTCAACTTTCTCAACAACCTTATAAGGTCCCATTTACTTCAGACTCATTTTTTTTTTATTTTTGATCCTCAGCACACCTTTTCATGGAGATATTTTTAATTACACCCAATCACCTACTTGAAATTTAATAGATATTTTTTTATTATTAACAGCTATTTGGTTTACTCTGTGCTGCTTTATGGTTCTCTCTAACCAATTTGATCATCTCAGGTGTTAACTTAATAATTTATGGACCAAATATCTTTCTCTCTCCAACTTTTTCCTAGCATACTGGAGTTCTACTCCTCCTACCATATAAAGCCTCAACGGGTGCCACCTTAATACTAGTTTGATACTGGTTATTATTAGCTGTTGACCCTCACCTGTATTTTAATGATGACAAAACACAATTGTTATTATACTAACAGTACAATCTAAGCGTAGTAAGCAACAAAAGCATTCAACCAAGGATCAAGGTGCAAGAACTCAAACTGAATCAATCTTTCAAGTGAAGACTGAAGAACTAATATAGGTCTAAGGTATTAAAACCAATGTAAGTCTCACTTGTATATTGTAATAGCTTGTTCAATGGCTCGCACACAAAATGCTTTTTAAACAGAACCTTTTAATCAAACGTTTTTAAGTTAAAACTTATTTTTAACACAGAAAAACTGGGTTGGAGGATAACCCAGTCGACTGGATACATATACCAGTCGATTGGTATATAGGACAGTAAGTCCCCAGTTGACTGGGTAAGGCATACCAGTCGAGTGGTAAAATGGACAGTGAGTCCCCAGTCGACTGGATGGAACATAGCAGTCGACTGGTAAAATGGACAAATAGTCCCTAGTCGACTAGTAAGAATAACCCAATCGACTGGTACTCCAAAAGCTTTAAAAACAAGAATTTTTAAGAGGATCCAGTCGACTGGTATCTCGACTCAGTCTACTGGTAGTTCAAAAATTTGACCGTTGGACTCGAAATCTGATCTTTTAAAGGAACCTTATTTTTTCAAATTAAAGTCCCAGCGACTATATTATTTGATGGTTATATAAACCCACTCTATTGAGCATTCAATAGAGAACTGGAGATATTCAAAAGAGAAGAACACACACAATCAAGTCATTTACTCTTTGAAACACAAAAAAAGCTTTGAAATATCTTGCTGAGCCATTCTTCAAGCTTTACGTTGAAAGAGAGACATTATTGATTTGTATAAGCTTTCATTTGCTGTCTCTCTACCATTTACTTTACAACATCTTTTGTAAAGGTATTACTTCTGAAAGGAAGGGGATTGCTTTCGAGAGGAAGGGGATAGCTTCCGAAAGGAAGGGATTGAAAGGTTTGTACAACACCGGTGGAGTTGTACAACTAAGTTTCTTAGTGGATTACTTCAAGGAGGTTCCTTGAAGAGAGTGGACCTAGGTCGGAACGAATCCGATATTGCCGAACCACTATAATCTGAGTTTGCATTCTCTACTCTTTAAACTCTTTATCTACAACACATTACTTGTTTAATTGCTTGTTGCTTATATGTTTTTATAAACTTGAGTTTATTCCGCGAAAGTTTTTAAAAACCTAATTCACCCCCCTCTTGGGTTGAAACCTCAGTCTACATTAGCCATTTCAATCGATGGTATGTAAGCATCTCAACTTACTGAGAAATTCATCATATTTGTTTTTAACATATCTTTTAGTACTCTAATAACTCTTTCTGTCTGAGCATTAAAAATTAAATAGCAACTGTGTATCTGTGGCTTTCTGAAAGCTTCTTCAAAACCAAGATATAAATTTAGCATATCTATTTGACACTATACTTAATGGTGCTTCATACAACCTTACAATTTCAGTTACATCCTTCTTCAATTTTGACTACCAGAAATTCTGTCTCAAGACTCTGTACATCTTATTATTACTTGGTTGCATCAAATCTACACCATTATGTACCTTTTTCAATATCTTCTTTCTCAACTCCACAACATTGGGAACACAATTTCTATGTTCCAATACCAGAATACCCTCGTTTCAAATTTTGAACTTAAAATGTTTTCTAATAAGCATTCAATGTTTAACCATGATCATATTCATTAACCATGATCCTCTATCATTGATATTCAACTTCGTTCCTATCTCTTTTAAATCAATCATCAATTTCACATCAGGACTTCCAATAGTAGTTAAACTTCTTGTAGACTTTCTACTCATTGCATCTGCTATCACCTTCGCATTTTCTAGATGATAGTGAATTGTACAATCATAGTCACTAATCAACTCCATCCACCATCTTTGCCTCAAATTCAACTTTCTCTTGGCAGGTAAGTATGTCAAACTCTTATCACCCATTAATATATCACAAGTGGCTCCATACAGATGATGTCTCCAATCTGTAAAGTAAACACTATAACAGCCAACTCTAAGTCATGAGTAGGAAAATTTCTATTATGAATCTTCAATTGACTAGAAGTATGGGCCACAACTATCCTATGTTACATATATCACAATCATTGATGTGATGTATCACTATACACTACAAATCCTTCATAACCAGAAGGAAACACCAATACTGGAGCTGTAGTCAACTTCTCCTTTAGCAATTAGAAATTTTTCTTGCACTTCCCTCACCATACAAATCTCACATCTTTCCTAGTCAGTCTATTCAACAGTAATTCAATAATAGAAAAATTCTAAAAGAATCTTCTATAATAACCAGCTAATCCCAAGAAGATTCTAATCTCAATCACATTAGTTGGTCTCTCCCAACTTAACATTGCTTCTACCTTTTGTGGATCAACTGTTATGCCATTTCCTGATATTACATGTTCCAAGAAAGTTATTTCATTCAGCCAACACTCACACTTAGAGAATTTTGTATATAATTTCTTTCTCCTCAGAATCTTCAACACACTGTCTAATGTTTTACATGTTCTTCCTTAGTCTTAGAATACACCAAGATGTTATCGATGAACATAACCACCAGATTATCAAGAAATGGTTCAAACATTTTATTCATCAAGTCCATGAATATTTCTGGAACATTATTCAATCTAAATGACATCATAAGAAACTTATGACCATAACGTGTCCTAAAAACAGTTTTAGGCACGTCTCCCTCATTTATCCTTAACTGGTGATAACATGATCTCAGGTTTATCTTAGGAAATATTCTCATTCCTTGCACTGCTCACACAATTTATTTATCCTGGGTAAAAGATGTTTGTTCTTATTCAACTATCTGTAGTCTATACCCACTCTTATCATTTCATCTTCATTCTTTACAAACAACACAGGGGCTCCCCAAATATATTAGATTCGAAAAATTTTGTTTATCCAAAAATTCTTAAAATAGTACGTTCAACTCTCTCAATTCAGTTGGCGTCATTCTGTAGGATGTTATTAAATATATGTGATGATCTTGGTATCACATCAATAGAGAAATTTAATCTCCCTACTTGGAGGCAACCTAGACAACTCATCAGGAATTCCATTAGAATAATCTTTCACCACTAAGATTTCTTCTAACTTCCTATTTTCCTTTTTAGAATCCATTGTGTATATCAAATACTTTTAGTAGTTAGAGTAAAATAAGATACTTTGAGAGTATTTTATGTTCTCTCTAAAATTAAACTCCTCATGTCCATATCTAGAGGACTATCTTCTTTCTAAAACAATCAACCATATTCAAAGATAATAAATCAGCTTCAGATTTTCTATTACTGATACGAATCACACAGCCCTTGTAAGCATTTATGATTATCACTCTATCTCTAGTGGGAACTTCAACAAAATATTTCGCATCAAAGGACTAATACATACTTCAATAGACTTCATATGAATATTAAATGCAAAAGAATAGGTTGCACCAAGATCAACCAACATTGATATGTCCACCTTTTCTACACATAAATCACTTCAAATTTTGATAATTCTGGGATACATATCTTATATGAATATATCTATAACAAACTTCTGTCTCTCAATTATACATCAAATTACCACTTCCCCTTGGTGACATACTTACTTCCTCTGCCATGACTTCCAGTTCCCATATACTGTCTCTCAAATCTAAGGGTCACACCAATAGTATTTTGAGTTATAGAAGTAATAGATCCTGCTTGCCTCTGAATCTGTATTTCAGTTCCCTGTGACAAGGAACATCTCCTCTGGGTGGTTTCCCACCCTGCACACTCATACTGGTACCACCTGTAGGTTCCTCAAATCTAGACTTCTTCTGTCAATTTCTCCTATCTCTAATTTCCATCACATCCTTCTCAATCTAAAGTGCTATATCCATTAATCTGACATACTTCACATGCCTCATGTAATATAGTTTTGATCAAATCTTAAAACATAGTTTATCTATGAACTTCTTGCACTTCTTCTCCTCTAGGTCTACCATTTCTGGTACAACCATTGATAAGACCACAAATCTGTTATCATACTGAGCCATAATCAACAAGTTTACCCCAAATAAATAAAATCTCTATCTTGTTGGGCTCTAAAGATCTAAGGAAAGTATTTATCAAAGAAAACCTCCTTAAACCTATTCCAGGTTAAGAGTCTAACAACATTTGCACTTACCCTGGGAAGAATATCCTCTTATCATTATAAAATTTCTCATTCTAACTCAAATGAAGCAAATACAACCATCTGCTTGTCAGTCACTGGTAAAATACCAAATAATCCTTCTACCTGTTTTTCCCAAAACTAAGGCTTAAAAGGATTCATAGATCTTTTAAACAACAAGGAATTTAGCTTAATACATTTCTCTGCATCTCATGCATAAACTCATTTCCCCCTTTTTAAACGTCTACCATTACTAGATTAACAACTTCAGGCACTACTCTGGCCTGTTCATCACGTCTATGCTATAGGCTATAAACTCTATCATCTGTTACCTTTACTTCTCAAGAGCATGTGTAAGAGCTTATCTTAGCTCATCTCTTTCAACTTCAGATTCTCTCATACCTTTACTAATATCAATCATACTATCAACACGTTCCCTTCTAGGAACCAAAGATTCAGACTCAACCTCGATTTGTCAAAATATTGGGGGCCTACCACGTCCTCTCAAATCAACAACTCTAACTTTAGCTCTAGCACATCCGCATGTTATCCTCAGACTATTTAAAATATAATTTATTTTAATCTTCCACTTTCTTACTTTTTATGCAATCTACAGAATCATAAAACCTAATGCTCTGATACCAAAATTGTAACGACCTATCCCAAGTTGGCCAAACCCGAGATGGTGTCATCATATTTTGAAAATCCCAGCACGACACATATACGCAACCATAAAATAATACTATTTTTTTTTACATTAATCCTCAACCCTCAACATAGGAGATACATCAATCTAATATTAACTTAAACATAATATACAACATAAAATGTATGAATATTTACAAATAATTTTCACACACTCGAGCATATGGATTGTTTCACACATGCTCGGTTTCTTGTCTCCAAGGCCGAGCGTATGGATTGTTCCACACCTACTCGACCCAATGTCTCCAAGGCCGAGCATATGGGTTGCTTCACACTCGCTTTGTCCAACATCTCCCAGGCTAAGCCTATGGATTACTCCATACATGCTCGGCTCCATGTCTCCTAGACTGAGCATATAGATTGCTCCACACACACTCGGCCCAATGTCTCTTAGGCCGAGCATAAGGATTACTCCATAAATACTCGGCTCCATGTCTCCAAGGTGGAACGTATGGATTGTTCTACACCTGCTCGGCCCAATGCCTCCAAGGCCGAGTGTATGGGTTGCTCCACACACGCTCGGCCTAATGTCTCCTAGGCCGAGCATATGGATTGCTCCACATACGCTCGACCCAATGTTCCTAGACCGAGCATATGTATTACTCTACACACGCTTCATGTCTCCAAGGCCGAGTGTATGGATTGCTCCGCACATGTTCGGCTCCATGTCTCTAAGGTCGAGCGCATGGATTGCTCCACACATGCTCAGCTCTATGTCTCAAAGGTAGAACGTACGGATTGCTCCATACCCGCTCCGTTCAATATCTCTCAGACCGAGCATATAGATTGCTCCACACATGCTCGGCTCTATGTCTCATCGGTCGAGTATATGGATTGCTCCACAGACGCTTGGCCCAATGTCTCCTAGGTCAAGCATATGGATTGCTTCACACACGCTCGATACCATGTCTCCAAAGCCGAGCGTATAAATTGCTCCACACCTGCTCGGCCCAATATGTCCAAGGTCGAGCATATGGGTTGCTCTACACATGTTTGACCCAATGTCTCCTAGGCCGAGCGTATGGATTGCTCCACACATGCTAGGCCCAATGCCTCCTATACTGAGGATATGGATTGCTTCACACATGCTCGACCCAATGACTCTTAGGCTGGACATATGGATTGCTTCACACATGCTCGGCCCAAATGTCTCTAAGGCCGAATTTATGGATTATTCCTCGTTCGCTTGGCTCAGCACCACCAAGGCTCGACAGATTGATTGTCCCTTTACTAAGACCGAACCCTGCAAAACATCTTTAAGCATATAAATTTACTTAAGAAAGTGGAGGCCTCTGATACAGCTCAAAAACACACACCCAATGAAGATGTAACATGTGGACAGCCGCAAACTAAGTCAACAGGGCAGCACCAAAGCAATTTTTCATCTACCACCAAAGCATACTAATAATTTATTTTAAAATTATCACAAGATATTTCATTTTTATTTAGATTACTTAAAGAAAATTCAACTCAACACTTAGCACTTAAAGCTACCCGTGGATCACCTCCTTGCCTTTTTCGATCCTCTTAGAAATTTTTTCCGGTTGCTAATCGTCAACATCTTACATAATATTTGTATTAAATTTCTAATTATTTCTTCAATTCGTTGTAAACCACACCCTTTGAAAATTCTCACTTTGAATTCCTGAAAATTTCTTGAATGCTAAAAATTCAAAAATAAAAATAAACATTATATTATTACCTTATGTTTTTCTGATAATTTTTCGTAGCTCTCTATAAAATTCCGCCGTAAACGCTTTCAAAATTTTGTTATTTCAATATTTCTTTTGATTCCCAAGTGCTTAGAGAAGACAAGTGATTTAAAAGAAAAAAATAAATAAAAAAAATTGTGTTTATATTTTATTAAATAATTTTGTTATTAAATAATAACACAAACGTTTTTTTAATCGTGGAGGATATGCATGAATGTTTAAAAGAATTCACCTACGACCACGATTTTTTGTTTTTTTTTTAAAGAATTATTTTATTTAATATTAAATTTTTTATATAAATATATTATTTTAATTTAATGTCATATTTTTTAAATTATTTTTTTACCCATACTTTATGATTACAGGTATTACAAACACAAACTCATTGGTAATTTTAAAAAACTACATTGATAATACCAGTATAAGCATGAGACCTTGAAAATAATATTATCAATAAAATATTTTAAAATTATCAGTGAAGTTTCCTACAAATCTAAAACTCATGCCAGCCAAGTATTCCTCTGAGGAACAAGGTTTAAGTAAGGAGAATTTATTCTATACTGACGTGCTCTCGTTGAAACAAAGCTAGCTAAAACCTACCCAGAGGCAGAAAGCAGATGGCCTTTGGAAGAAAACAGAGATGCCATACTGCCATTATTATGGTTGGTGAAAGATAGATTCATTTCAAAGACTAATTTCAAAGTATATACAGTATATAATACAAAACAATTATGGCACTCAAAACTCAGGCTAGCAATAAATTTTAGGGTTTTGTAGAAATTTTGTCATCTACAAGCCCACTAAATGTGATCCAATTCATCTAGCTATCGTCTACATTCTTCTCAGGTCATAGTTGTTTGATCTATTAAAAGTGCATTTGGTGGACAGAATAAGATCGCTCATAAAAATCATCTTATCGTATATATTTTTCTCAGGCCATGGTTGTTTGATGTATATTTTCCACTACCTGTTCTTATTTTACTCAACAATTTGATATCAAAGCCCGCAGTTAGGTGTCAGAGCGAGGCAGGTGATGGATAATTTCATTTCAAATATATATTAAGCATCATATATTGGAGTTGCTTGAAATATTCATTGCACGGTAACACAATAATTTTATTTATTAGGTGCCATAACCAGAGACAGAAAGCAGAATGCATACACTAAAGAAGTATTGAAACAGATAATCTTATGATTAAAGAGATAAAACAGAATGCTCAGAAGAAATAATTAATACACTTTCTGACAACAATAGAGACAAGAATCTTGTAAGCCTTCTCTGTGGGATGGTAACTGTCCCAGAATATGTATTTGGAGGCATCTGTGCAAGTTTTCGGGTCATCGAGACGATTACACAGTATGATCACCTCTATATTTCCAGTGCCACAGCATCCCTTGTCTGCCACTTCAAATCCTGAAGCCGAAAGTATAGAATCATCAAAAAGAATAAATACAACTATCCTTATCAAAGTTCAACATGAATGGATTTGTTAGAGTCATCTAGAATTGGCCCACTATCCAAGCGCAATCACAACTGTCGAAAAAGATGATGAAGAAGAAGAATTACCATATTGACCAGGATTTTGGATGAGGGAAAGCAGTGAATTGTAGATATCAAGGTAGAGAAACTTTGAGTCTGGAAGCTTTTCATTGAGAGAATCAAGTTCAGCTGAGAGCTTGGAGTTAAAATGTAATGCAGCTTGGTTGGCTTCATCCGAACACCCTCTACTTAAGCCTCCACCAACTGTTCTCTGCGACGGCACACACCCAATTGGTGGTAGACTAACTACTCCAATTCTTCTTGCTCCTAGTTCATAAAGTTGCTGCCATTTTCCCCCATTGAACCATAAAGTGACAGTCAGTGAAAAAATGAATTGAAATTGATCACTCAACAGCTCAACTTAGGAACAGTCCGATACAAAAGACGTCCTAACGACTAGTAATCCAACATGATCTGCCTGTCATGGTATAAAATATCTGCACTCTTATTCTGTAAGTTTTTCTTTTCATTTACATTTTTGAAGAATTCATAGTTTAATTATGTACAAGCTTATGATTGTGCAAAATGCAGCAAGTTTAAGTATTATATAAATATGCTCAAGGGTACTTGTTGAATCCTTACCGGTCCATCCTTTGACCTGACTGACAGCATGCTATGCAGGACAAAATCATTTTAAGGGAGAGGTTATATTCTTGCATGGATGAGCATTAATTGCTTGTAACAACTAACAACATTAAGACTATGATTTGGTAGAGAGAAAAAATAAGATGAAAAAAGAAAGTCAGGAAAGAAAGTGATTGAAGAGGACTTTTCTATTATTTAGTAGAAAAGAATAATAAAATAATTGATATTTTTTTTTTATTTTTGTAAATTACAATTCTCCAAAATTGGAATAATTAAGGAGGAAAGCTAAATAAATTAATTTTTTATCATTTTCTTCTTTCGTCTCGTTTTTTATCATCTTTACCAAATATATGATAAAAACATTAATCTTCTTATTTTTTTAATTCTCTTTCTCTTTTTTCCTTTCACTTTTCTTCTCTGCCAAACAGAACCTACAAGTCCACAGTGAATGTACCTGCAAGAAACTTGAAGCTGAACTGACTGTTAAATCAGTATATGAATCAATATCATAATGGGCACTCCTGAATGGAGTAGAAAAATAAGTACTTGCAATATCATCACTTCCTGAGCACACCATGAATATGCTTTTCGATAGTAAGGTAGCAGTTCTGTCTTGTCCAAATGCTGAATTTAGCTTTGCCAAGTATCTCTTGAACAGTTCTAATTGATCCGTTAATGATAAGACAGACTGTTAATCAAGAAAATAAAGAATAATTAATATAACAGATGATAATATACGTAATCAGAAACAGCAGCAAGAGATCGAGAGAGAGAGATAGATACATAGATAGATAGATGAGAGAGATACCACTAGTTTGGCAGTGAGAGGATCATACCCGGCACCACCCGAGGCAAAACTTACGCCAGTGAGAAGATCCTGAAGCTGCAGATTTGGATCAAGAAAAGCTGGCAAGAGCTTCTTAATACCAAATTGTTCAGCTGAAAACTGTTTATGAATGTAAATGTGGGGTTTGTCATGAAGATAAATAAATGTTGAATACACTAATAGTTCAATTGATTCTAATTCATTAATTGCACCATAAAAATATTTGGCTACCCGTATTTTGAATTTCATTCAAAAGTCAGGGGAACCAATAAATTTATGGCTTTAGTAAAGATTTGTCATCTACAAGCCCACTTCATATTGTTGAATTTAAGAGAGGAAGTGAGACAATACAAAGAGAAAAATTGTATTGAATGGTGTAATTTACTTACAAGGGAGCTATCATATTTATACAAACCAATAGGAGAGGCAAAGCTATTCACAACCAATGTGGGATATAATACATTAACTATAATACATTAACATCCCCCCTCAAACTCAAGGCGATAAGTGAGAGGTGAACTTGAGTTTGGAAACCAGAGAGTGAAAGCGTCCGGGTGGATGAGCTTTAGTGAAAATGTCAGCTGTCTGATCGGCTAAATTGACGGATTGTAGACGAACCGTATTCTGGAGAATGTGATCACGGATGAAGTGGATATCATTCTCGATGTGTTTTGTACGTTTGTGGAAGACATTATTATGAGCGATCTGAATAGCACTCCTGTTGTCACAGTGTAGGATAGTGGCAGCAGGAGAAGAGATACCCATGTCAGTGAGTAACCATCGAAGCCAGAGAAGTTCTTGTGTTGCATCAGCCATGGCACGATATTCAGCTTCAGTACTAGAGCGAGCAACCACAGTTTGTTTCTTACTACGCCAGGAAATGAGAGAATTGCCCAAAAAGAAACAGTAACCAGTGGTTGAACGTCTATCGGTGGGGTCTCCGGCCCAATCGACATCAGAATAGGCTTGTAAAACAGGGGCAGACTGTGCTGAGAAATGAAGCCCATGAAATAAAGTACCTTTGACATACCGAAGAATGCGAAGAACAGCCGAGTAATGGGTGGTCCGAGGAGCGGACAAGAACCGACTGACCTGATGAACGGCATAGGCAATGTCAGGGCGAGTGACAGTAAGATATACAAGACTTCCAACCAGTTGGCGATATAGAGTGGCATCCTGAAGAGGTGAACCATCGAGTGGGGTAAGTCTAACATTTGGCTCGAGAGGAGTAGTGGCAGTGGTTGAGTCAGTGATCCCAACCTTGGAAAGGAGATCCGAGGCATATTTGGCCTGAGAGAGAAAAAATCCATCAGAACTATATGAGACTTCGAGGCCAAGAAAATAGGTGAGCACGCCAAGATCTTTCATCTCGAATTGGCCACTGAGAAACTTTTTGAGTTCAGAAATACCATGTGGATCATCTCCAGTAATAACCATATCATCCACGTACAGTAAAAGAAGGATAATACCGTTGGCAGTATGGCGGATAAACAGAGCCGAATCATGAGCACTCGGTATGAACCCAAACTGATGAATGGTAGTGCTGAATTTGGCAAACCAGGCACGTGGAGCTTGTTTTAAACCATATAAGGCACGACGAAGGCGACAAACTTTGTTTCGAGTGGCATCCAAGCCGGGAGGTGTATGCATATAGACTTCCTCAAGAAGTTCTCCATTCAGAAATGCATTTTTGACATCCATTTGAAAATAGAGTCCATCTTCGAATGGCGGCGACAGCAATGAGTGTACGGACAGATGTGAGCCTCGCCACTGGAGCAAATGTCTCTTCATAGTCAATGCCATATTCCTGAGCAAATCCCTTGGCAACAAGTCGGGCTTTATATCGTTCAATAGAGCCATCAGAAAGTGTCTTGATCTTAAACACCCATTTGCACCCAATAGGAGTTTTTCCAGGGGGTAAATCAACAATATCCCATGTATGAGTTTTAGCTAGGGCCTGAAGTTCTTCATCCATTGCTTTCTGCCAAAGAGGATTAGTACTAGCCTCCTTATAGGACTGAGGCTCATGCAGATGAAGTATAGTGGAAAAACAATGATAATCACAATGGTAATCAGCAAGATGAGAAGGGGGGTGAGTTACCCTGGTAGATCTGCGAGGGTGATCTAGAGGATGGCTCTCAGAGGGAGTCGGTGCAGACTCATCAGACATAGGAATATCCTCGGGCATGACCGATTGAGTCAGAGAGGTGAGGTCAGCTGATGGTTCTGGAGCTGGAACTGGGTCTGGGTCTGGAGAGGTAGGATCAACTGGTGGTTCTGGAACGGAATGGGTGATATCAACTGGTGATTCGGAGGTGGACTCAACAGTACTTGAAACTGGATTCTCAGGAAATAACTTAATAGATGGATCAGTAAAGAATCTGGAGTTAGTGATGGTTGATATGTCAAATGACCGTAAGGAAGAGAACATTTGATGTTCCCAAAAAATGACATGACGAGAGATACAAAGAGTTTTAGAAATAGGATCCCAGCATCGATACCCCTTATGTTCAATAAAATATCCAATGAAACAACACAGATGAGCCCTTGGTTGTAATTTGTTGTGTTCATGTGGTTTGAAAAGAACAAAACAAGCGCAACCAAAGACTCTGAGGTTAGAGTAATCAGGGGGTTTACCGAAAAGGCGCTCAAATGGAGATTGATTTTGGATTGTAGTGGAAGGGACACGATTGATTGTGTATACTGCGATGAATGCAGCATCACCCCAGAAACGTTCAGGACATGATGACGAAATGAGTAGAGCACGAACGGTGTCAAGAATATGTCGATGTTTGCGTTCAGCTCGTCCATTTTGTTGGGAGGTTCCAGGGCACAAGAGGTGGGGGAGCGTGCCATTTTTGTGAATTAGGTTTAGAAAAGCACGGTCTTTATATTCCATTGCATTATTTGAACGAAAAATTTTGATATTCCGAGAGAATTGAGTTTGAACCATAGAAGAAAAATCAGAATATATTTGAAAGAGTTCAGATCTGCTTTTCATAAGAAACAACCAAGTATAACGAGAATAGTCATCCACAAATATAACAAAATAACGAGCACCACCCATTGATGCATGAGGAGAAGGCCCCCAAACGTCAGAATGTACTAAATCAAAATGTGCAAGGGAAGCGGACTGACTCTCATTATAAGGTAAAGCTGATTGTTTTGCAAGTTGACAATGAATACAATGAAAAGACTCATGCTGAAGTGAACCTAACTGACCGCTAGAAATAAGAGAACATAGAGGGCTAGATGAAGTGTGACCTAACCGAGAGTGCCACAATTCCACAGGTGAGAGTGCTGGGATGGATGCGGCTGATTGATTTGGTGATGGTGAGGATGGGACTTGGAGATGAGTGAGCTCAAAAAGGCGTCCAACTTTACGGTCGGTTCCAAAGAGTTTTCCTGTCTGAGGGTCTTGCACACGACAACCGGTAGAAGAAAAATGCACATCAAGTCCAAGATCACATAGTTGTCCAACAGATATAAGGTTAAGCGTAAGATTAGGAACTAAATATGTGTCAGGGAGAGACAAATGAGAACTATCAACATGTCCAGTATGGCTGACCAGCATATTTGATCCATTGGCAGTGTGAATAGTAAGCGCATGCTCATCACGGGTTTTAGAGGAAAAAATAGAGGCATCAGAAGTCATGTGATTGCAACAAGCAGAATCGAAATACCATCGGGATGTACCTAGTGTAGTTGACATGGCTATATTGTTACCGATTTTATTTAGAGCCTCGGTAAGAACGGTGCAGAAACCACTCCAATCAGGTGGAGAGTTAGATGAAGTTGGTGTAACATCAATGGTTACAACAGCAGTATTCTTTGGCTTAGAATAGAACCGATTGTATGAGCCTCGAGAGTGATATTAATTACCATTTGACTGATTTCCATATGGAAGTTTATGGCAGTCTGCAAGATAGTGACCCCGTTCTCTGCAGACTTTACAGGACATTTGAGCAATTCATGCCCTTGTGAATGACAATACTTGCAATATAAGGGCTTCTGGTGTGTGCTCTGTCGGTGGGGTCAGTCCGATTCAGCCATAGGAGCAAAGAGAAAGGTGAACCTTCAAGAAACCGATGATGTGGCGGTCAACTGGTGATGTGGCAGTCAACTGATGGTGTGGCGGTCAACGAGTAATGTGGCGCTGACGTGTTGTTGATGTGGTGCTACCGTGGCAGCAGCGTGTCTAAAATAGGAGTGGCAGCGGAGATGATGTCAACGGGTGATGTGGCACTGATGTGGCAGCGGAGATGATATCAATGGATGACGTGGCACTGAGGTGGCAGTGAGGTGGCGTTGATGTGGCTTTTAGGGCTGACGTGGCAACAGCGTTTCTGAAACAGAAGCGGCAGCGGAGATGATGTCGATGGAGAATGAGACTCCGACTATAGTGATGACCCGACAGGTATGAAAAGGATATACTAGAAGTTTTTCTGATGTGAAGGATCCACTAATAGTGGCAATCACAGAGCATACTCAACTCTTAAAATACCAAGAACCATTATGGCTCTGATACCATGTTGAATTTAAGAGAGGAAGTGAGACAATACAAAGAGAAGAATTGTATTGAATGGTGTAATTTACTTACAAGGGAGCTATCATATTTATACAAGCCAATAGGAGAGGCAAAGCTATACACAACCAATGTGGGATATAATACATTAACTATAATACATTAACACATATGATCTGGCCAATTCATTTAGCTTTAGTAAACATTCTTCTCAGGCCATAGTTGTCTGATATACAGTATATATTAAAGTATAAAGCCATTATAAATGCAATGTGATGGCAGCATCTAGCAGGAACAAAGAACTCCTGCTCTTTTCCGATTCATCAAAAATGAGCAAAGGCTAGTAGTACCCTTTTTTTCAATATATAAAATTTAAACTTGTACATTTCCTAGGGTCACTGAGTTGTTAGAAAACTTGTGTTGAAAAGAATTCTAGAAAGCCATCTATATTTTATCTCGAAGAAAAAAGATATGCACCGCAGACACAAAATTAGAGGTAATGCTCTAGGGAATCTACAGTCCACAGAGTTTGTTAATACTACCTAAGAGGTCTGAAGGGACCTTTCCATTACTAAACCT
Organism: Bretschneidera sinensis; assembly: GCA_023935145.1. NCBI lineage: Eukaryota > Viridiplantae > Streptophyta > Magnoliopsida > Brassicales > Akaniaceae > Bretschneidera > Bretschneidera sinensis. The sequence continues at coordinate 32,183,401 of CM043698.1, read as the reverse complement.
TCCTATTGGTTTCCTTCCCTCAAAATCCCTCCCATATGATGGGAAATTGCACTTGACAAGAGTCTTCAAGTTATCGTTGTTCCCTGGATCCACTATAGAATCTCCAAACAAGACAAGCGCTGGAACTGTCTCATTTCTAGGTAGGATTATAGATCCTCCATTTTTATGGAAAAATGTAAGTGTAACAAGAGAGAATATAATAATTGTACAAGAAGAAAAAGTTGGGAATGAAGTTGGTTCTTGAGAGAGAAACATCATGGTTTCAAACTTCTATGAATCTATGATAGCTTACATTGATCCTCTTTCAAGTTTATAAGCAACTGCAGAAGAAAAAGCAGTGACTTGTCAATGTATGAGGTATGACTTGTTTACAGGGGTGAGCATAGGTTGGGTTATTCTAAAATTTCAACTCAACTCATTCATACCGGGTTGAAAAAATCTCAACCCAACCCAACTTATGAACCCATCCAACCACAACTCAACCCAACCCATTTTAATCGGTTTGGATCACCGGGTTTATATTTTTTTTTACTAAATAATTAAACCATGCATATTACATAACGAAAAAAATATTTTATTAAATCTAAAACTAAATACATTCATATTACAAGTAAAATATGTGTGTCTGACGGCACAAAGAATATTTGATAACATGAAAAAGAGAACAATTGTCTCATGGACTACAATGGTTGTAGGCTATGTTAAATTTAGTTTTTCGGATACTGCGAAAGAAGTTTTTTGATGATATGCAAGAGAATGATGTTGTGCCATGGAATGCCATAATTGGAGGCTACGTTAAAACCAAACTCGGTAATGATGCTTTGACACTGTTTCAAGAAATGCAAGCGAGTAATATAAAGCTTGATCAAATGACCATGGTCAATTGATTATCTGCATGCTCACAACCTGGAGCCCTTGATATTGGAATATGGATTCATTTTTATATTGAAAAACACAGTCTTCATCTAAATGTTGTGCTAGGAACTGCTTTAGTTAACATGAATTTAACTTACTTTATAAAACCGTTCAATTACGAAGAAAATCTGAATTTTTGCACAGTTGCTATAATATATTTTAGTAACTCAACATTTGTTGGCCGTGCAAATGTTTTCTCACTAATTAGTCTAATTTTTGGACTATGCTTTAATGCACTTGGAAGCGACGAAGCGACATAGAGGCTCTTAAAAGGTCACAGAGAGGAAAATTGAATAGTTCAATAATGTTTGCATGAAAGACTTCCAGCAAGTTAGTATTACTAAGCTTTATCATGCATTCAGCATTTCTTCCATCAACATTATGGTACATCTTTTTGGAATATAAGTTTAACTGCATACATTGATCTTGACTGGAATCTTGTAAGTTAGAGTGTTAATTTCTATATTTATTTTATAGTTACAACGGTACAAGAAATCAAAATTTTGTTAGCACAAGTTAATTGTGCATCAATTTATTCTGATTGAAGTTGTGCTTAAGAATAATTATTAAAACTATTTTATAACTAGAAATCAGTATTTGTTTCTAATGTAAATATCTGAAACTAAAATCTAGGTAATTGAAAAGTATGAGACTTGTTTGGAGATTGGAGTATCTACTACGTATAATTTTACACACTAGTAGTAATTAGAATTGACATTTTATGATTATATATTTTACAATTATACTATAATTATTTATACACTATTTATATTCAATAAATATAAAATATATAATTATATATTTGACCGGGTTACCGGTTTGGATCGAGTTAAAAATTTTGAACCCATGACCCAACCCAATCCACCGGATTCAAAATATTTTTAACTCAACCCAATCTCTAAAAAGATACAATCCAACTCAACCTATTATATCGATTTTGGATCGAATTCGTCGATCAATCGGGTTTCATGCTTATCCATATTTGTTTATCAGCATCTACATATCAGAATTATTTTATAACATTTATTGTTCTCAAAAAAGGTTGGTGGCTTTCGGTTATTTATGTTGTAAGTTAGGTGAAAAAAAAATTAAGTTTCTTCTTCTTCTTTTTTTTGACAAAATTGGCACACATTATCAACTCAAACAATAAACGGAAGTAACTTTAATTTTGTTACACGTATGAATTTTGATGATGTTGAAGTATGAAGAATCGAAAAAAAATTCAAATACTAAAAAATTTAAGATTGAATTGATAAATACTCGATATTTCACTGCAAAACTCCTTTAAAAAAATTTAGTAAAAATCAAGATCATATTGCAGTTGCTCAAGTTCCTTTCCATGAACTTTGGCACTGTTGGATCAAAAGCTGGCATGTCACGTGCCCCCGTATTCTTAATGCATTAGACATCAAATCCTCACCAATAGCACAGAAAATCAGACAACAACTGGTCTGTTTTCTAATAGTGATAGCCTGATGTGCGACTATCCTGTCTGCTGAACTGTCCTAAACCATATTTTATAAATGCTAATTATATAAGCTACATGAAGTGATTTTATACTTTTAGACTCCGATTGGGTGAGAATATAAATGCGAGGAAGATAGAAGGGGAGGAGGAAAAAAAAAAAAAAAAAAAAAGAGTAAGTAGAGAGTATTTTTTTATAAAATAAAAGTAAGATAATTAATTTTTTTTAAATATAAAAATTAAAATTCTCCAAATTTAAAATGAATGAGAAGAGGAAGCTAAAATAATATATTTTTTTGTCTTTTTTTTTTCATTTCATTTTTTCATCATGTTTACCAAATGCATGATGAAAACATCAATATTTTTATTTTTTTATCCTCTTTATGTTCTTTTAACTTCTTTTTCTTTCTTTTCACTTCATTTTTTACCGATCAGAACCTTACTCTTAATGAGATTATAGATGATGATTATTGAATAGACGTATAAATTAATAATATGATAAAATAATTAGCAATCAATAATCAATCAGTATTACACTCATTTTTTTATTTTTTTTGAAATGTCCTAATAATAAAATGAAAAATTAACGTAGCATAAGCAACACACGGTAAGTTACCTATAAGCTGTCAGCATTCAGCACCTCCATCATTCAATTCAAGAAAGGTACAAGTTGCAGATGTCATTATCTGTCATTTTCTACTAAACTACAACTCATCACTATATTAATTTGAAACCATATCAACTCCCATTCTCCCAACTGCATCTCTACATATATTCCTTTCGTGAAGGGTCATTACCAGAAATTAATCACATGCAGACCCAATAAATTACAAATAATTATAATGAAATTATGAGATTTTAATTCTCTAAAATTATATTTTATATTTGTTTTAAATTTTACTAAACCATAGAACAAATCTTTTTCAATTTAGTTCAGTTTTATTTTTATTTTTCTAATAGAGAAAATATTTTCAATCATCAAACATATTTTTCAATCATTTTTCTAGTGAAAAAAAAAAAATTAGACATGTTTGTTTTGGAAATCAACACACCCATAGATTTTCTTTGCAAACGTGATTGGGTACGTGGACCCCAACAGAGTGTTGCAACGTGTAAAGTATCAAACATAGATTAAATGTACTTACGTTATTCAGGTAGAATTGGTGATAAGTACCACCTTGACAACCACGGTAATATGGGTCAGCTCTTAAAATTTATTGTATGTTTGAAAGGGGAATTTATAGTGAAGTAATAATTGACAATCTTAAAATAAGTCAATAAATTAAATTATAGGTCATATTTAGTAGATACTTATACATATATAAAATAAAATCCAAAATGATTAAATGTATGATCCATTTTTTTTTCTGCTCGATACTTGAGTAGAATAAACATTTTTATTATCTTTTTATAGTAAAAGATTCAGATACATTATTTTTATGATTTTTAGAATTCACTCAAAATGCTTTCAATCTATCATATTGTCCTTTACTTTTTGCAATTGGAGGATCATGAATTGAAATATGAGTTAGCATATTTTTTTTCCACTTTATTTGTTGTGTACTCATTTTTTCACTTGTTGGGAGTTCAATGATTTATTTTTTTATTGCATTTTCAACCTCTATTTTAGAAAGAATTTTTGCTTTGCACATACATGACACAAGAGGTACATGTCATGATAAATTACTTCGGCGCAGTGCCATGAGAGATATACGGCACAATGGTTCATCTCACCGTTAAATTGTATGAGAAGAAAGAAAAAAAATTATTTTCATTTAAGGGTAAGATGAACCTTTGTGTCATATATCTCTCACGGCACTGTATTATGTAATAATTTTTCCCATCTCACTAGTGAATGAAAATAAAATATTTTTTCTCTCTTTTCTTGTACCATTTAACAATGAGATAGATCATTGTGTCATATATCTTTCATGGCACTGTGTGAGGTAAAAAAACTTTATTTTTCATTTTGAAGAAATTGACACTTATCAACTATTTGGCAAAAATTTGAGAGTCGTCACCAATACATTTAATCCGATCTAATTGATGCATTTAAGTGCATTGACTTGGTTTTACCATCCGTATGCCATGCACGTGCACACTTATAATGAGAAAGCTCACGGAAGTTGACAGAAATCTTAATTACAGTAATTTTAAAGATGTCAATAGCCAATTGACCCAAATTAAAACTTTAATGGTTAATTGATACATTACAAAGAGTATGGACTAGGCTCGAGTTACAAGTTAAAAAACGTCACCACTTCCTAACCCAAACTCACGGCCCATGACTGTCCCCAAATGCAAACAAACAAAATGGGCCATAAGCCGCTATCATATAAGAACACATACGTGCAATGAGGACTAACAGCCCAATTGATCTTGAATGGCTTTTTTTTTTTTTTTTTTTTTTTTCTGGCGGGGGTGGGGAAAGTTTCAACAAAATATAAACAAAGTTTTATAAAGAAAACAAAGCAAAAAATGGTGGGTGAATTCGTTTAGTTGAGCTTAAAATCATCTCTAAACCGGTATTTATTATATAAAATTCATAAAATATTTAATCAAATTAAATCAAGTTTTATTAAACCTTATTAAATAATTATTAAAATTTAAATTAATAAATGATTTAATTTGATTTGATTGAATTTTTAAAAAAAAAATTAAAAAAATAATTACCGACTTAATGTTGCCTTTAAGCTCAACCAAACAATAATAAGCTGAGCATTTTTCAACCTCTCAACTGTTATCTTTTTCTTGTCTAAAAAAAAACATTTGGATCAAATTAGTCCATTATAAACAATCCAAAATCTCTTTTAAAAAACATGATCCATTAGTTAATATTAACAAAGCAGTAGAAATCTTTCATCATCTATAATTAAATCATGATCAGGATGTATAGATGTGTGCTTGCATTTTTTAATAAGTTGATGCCCTGAATTGTGACAAATTGAGGTCAACTAATATTTTTTATTTATTTAAGTGGTAAAATAATATCACGAATCAATTTGCATTTATCATACTAAGTTCATTTTTTAGCGGGGTAAAAGTAAATCATTCATACTCGATCTAGAAGATTCATAAGAAAAATCCTTCAGAACCTAACCATTCACGGATATAAATATTGCAACCAACATTTTTGAAACATCTCACAATTCCCATAGGTCAAAATAAATAACGGAAAGTGTAACCAATATCTTTAACACATCTTCTAATGAATCTAATCCATTTGTCAAAATTATCACGTAAAAACACTATATGATCCTAATTGTATTTTAGTTCCGATCAAATTTCACTAAAAAAACAATATCAAGTTTTAAAAAGAGCTACATAACTTAATCATTAAAAAGAAAAAAAAACACTATTATCATTTTTTTTTTAAATATTTGTGTTAAATTCCTAATTATTTCTTTAATTCGTTATAAACCACACCCTTTGAAAATTCTCACTTTGAATTCTTGAAAATTTCATGAATGCTAAAAATTCAAAAATAAACATTACATTATTACCTTCTATTTTCTGATAGTTTTTTGTGACTCTCTATAAAATTCCGTAGTAAACTTCTTCAAAATTTTTCTATTTCAACATTTCTTTCGATCCCCAAGTGTTTAGAGAAGAAGTGTGATTTAAAAGAAAAAAATAAAAAAATTCGATAAATAAAAAAAATTGTGTTTACATATTTTATATATATATAATTTGTAACTTCATCAGAACTGCACTCTTTTTTGAAATGTAGAGGACATGCATGATTGTTTAAAAGAATTCACCTGTTGTCACCTGCTATGCATGAGATGCATGAGTTTATGCATCTCATGCATAAACTCATTTTTCCCCCTTTTTAAACGTCTACCATTACTGGATTAACAACCTCAGGCACTGCTCTGTCCTGTTCATCATGTCTATGCTATAGTCTATCAACTCTATCATCTGTTACCTTCTCTTCTCAAGAGCATGTGTAAGAGCTTATCTTAGCTCATCTCTTTTAACTTCAGATTCTCTCATACTTTTACTAATATCAATCATACTATCAACACGTTCCCTTCTAGGAACCACAGATTCAAACTCAACCTCGACTTGTCAAAATATTGGGGGCCTACCACGCCCTCTCAAATCAACAACTCTAACTCTAGCTCTAGCACGTCTGCGTGTTATCCTCAGACTATTTAAAATATAATTTATTTTAATCTTCCACTTTCTTACTTTTTATACAATATACAGAATCATAAAACCTAATGCTCTGATACCAAAATTGTAACGACCTATCCTGGGTTGACCACCCCCGAGATGGTGTCATCATATTTTGAAAATCCCAGCACGACACATATATGCAACCATAAAATAATTCTAACAAAAATTTTTACATTAATCCTCAACCCTCAACATAGGAGATACATCAATCTAATATTAACTTAAACATAATATACAACGTAAAATGTATGAATATTTACAAATAATTTTTTTTTTATTAGTCTGAGGATGTTGACACGTACGTGGCTTACAGAAAATGATTTTGTCTGGACCTCAACTCACCAAACTATTTGTTCTGTCTGCTACCTGAAATCATTGTACAATGAGGGGTGAGCTTCACAAGCTCAGTGAATTAAATTTACTAGAAGTACTCATTCTATATAAATAGTCTTTCAATATTTAATCATTTATATCTCATACAACTTGATACTAGCATTCTACTATCAATACACATGTTATAAGATCCATTCTTTATCAATCTCTTCTTCTTATTTATTGGTTCACTTTAAGACCATCAATTATCTCAAAATTACCTTATAATGAGGTTCACATCATAAAATCTACCATTTAGATAGTTCTTACCACCATGAGACTCATCCATCTATAAAAAAATCACAATAACACATCAGCATTTCAATAATCCAACCAATAATTAAAACAGATGCAATGCATGAATTATTATTATGAGAACGTTTTCCCACATGTCGACATGTTTTTATTTTAGACTGGTTGCCTTCCTGGTTCTTTTATTTTCATTAGACCTGCTGCCTTCCCGGTTCTTTTCTTTTATTTAATGTATATGTATATGAACAATGATATGAAATGTGTCTGAACAGTAATCTAAAAACAACATGAACTCAAAATATTTAAATTTAGCTATCATGTCTTTCCTCAAATTATTATAAAAATTCCACTAAATTTCTCTCATCATAAATCACATCAAATTATCTTTCAAAATTTATCGAGATCTACTAAATTTCATCTCCTCATAATTTGTATCAAAATATCAATCATAGCTCATCAAGAATTTCACGCATTGCTTTTATTATTAAATCAACTTATTATCCCAAAAAATATTATTTCTCACCTAATAATTTTCTACATGTCCAAAATTCCTATCATACCTATAAATTAATTTTTCATCTACCACCAAAGCATACGTTAATAATTTATTTTAAAAATATCGCTACATATTTTTTATTTAGATTACTTAAAGTAAATCCAACTCACCACGTAGCACTTAAAGCTACCTGTGGATCACCTCTTTGCCTTTTTCGATCCTCTTAAAAATTTTTCCCGATTGCTAATTGTCAACACCTGACATAATATTTGTATTAAATTTCTAATTATTTCTTCAATTTGTTGTAAACCACACCCTTTGAAAATTCTCACTTTAAATTCCTGAAAATTTCATGAATGCTAAAAATTCAAAAATAAACATTACATTATTACCTTATGTTTTTCTTATAGCTTTTCGTGACTCTCTATAAAATTCCGCAGAAAATCCCTTCAAAATTTTGTTATTTCAACATTTCTTTCGATCTTCAAGTGCTTAGAAAAGACAAGTGATTTAAAAGAAAAAAATAAATAAAATTCGATAAATAAAAAAATTGCGTTTACATTTTATATATATATATATATATATATATATGTATAGAATTTGAAACTTTGGCAGAACTGCACTCTCAGCATAATACAAACGATTTTGAATGGTGGAGGACATGCATGATTGTTTAAAAGAATTCACCTACTGCCACGATTTTTTTTTGTTTTTTTTCAACAAAATTAATTTATTTAATATTAAATTTTTTATATAAATGTATTATTTTAATTTTATATCATATTTATTAAATTACTTTTTTACCTATACTTTACAATTACAGATATTACAAACACAAATTCATTGATAATTTTAAAAAATTTCACTGATAATACCAGTATAAGCGTGAGACCTTGAAAATAATATTATCAATAAAATTATTTAAATTATCAGTGAAGTTTTGTAAGGATCTAAAACTAATGCCAGCCAAGTATTCCTCCACGGAACAAGGTTTAAATAAGGAGAATTTATTCAATAGCTTTCGTTGAAACAAAGCTAGCTAAAACCTACCCAGAGGCAGAAAGCAGATGGCGTTTGGAAGAAAACAGAGATGCCATACTGCCATTATTATGGTTGGTGATAGATAGATTCATTTCAAAGACTAATTACAAAGTATATAATACAAAACAATTATGGCACTCAAAACTCAGGCTAGCAAAATTTTTTAGGGTTTTGTAGAAATTTTGTCATCTACAAGCCCACTTAATGTGATCCAATTCATCTAGCTATCGTATACATTCTTTCATGCCATGGTTGTTTGATATATTAAAGATGCATTTGATGGACTGAATAAGATCACTCGTGAAAATCATCTTATCGTGTACATTTTTCTCAGGCCATGGTTGTTTGATGTATATTTTCCACTACCTGTTCCTATTTTCTTTTCATTTTTGCAAATTATAATCCTCAAAAATTGAAATAATTAGGAAAGAAAGCTAAATAAATTAATTTTTTATCATTTTCTTCTCTCCTCTCGTTTTTTATTATCTTTACCAAATGTATAATAAAAATATCAATATTCTTATTTTTTTTCATTTTATTTCTCTTCTTTCCTCATTTTTCTTCTCTACCAAACAGAGCCTACAAATCCGCACATGCAAGAAACTTGAAGCTGAACTGACTGTTAAATCAGTATATGAATCAGTATCATAATGGGCACTCCTGAATGGAGTAGAAAAGTAAGTATTTGCAATATCATCACTACCTGAACACACTATGAATATGCCTTTCGATAGTAAGGTAGCAGTTCTGTCTTGTCCAAATGCTGAATTTATCTTTGCTAAGTATCTCTTGAACAGTTCTAATTGATCCGTTAATGGTAAGACACTGTTAATCAAGAAAATAAAGAATAATTAATATAACTGAAGATAATATACGTAAACAGAAACAGCCGCAAGAGATCGAGAGAGAGATAGATAGATAGATAGATAGAGAGAGAAAGAGAGAGAGAGAGAGAGAGAGAGAGAGAGAGAGATACCACTAGTTTGGCAGTAAGAGGATCATACCCAGCACCACCCGAGGCAAAACTTACGCCAGTGAGCAGATCCTGAAGCTGCAGATTTGGATCAAGAAAAGCTGGCAAGAGCTTCTTAATACCAAATTGTTCAGCTGAAAATTGTCTATGAATGTAAATGTGGGATTTGTCATGAAGAAAAATAAATGTTGAATACACTAATAGTTCAATTGATTCAAATTCATTAATTGCACCATAAAAATATTTGGTTACCATGAATTTTGAATTTCATTCAAAAGTCAGGGGAACCAATAAATTTATGGCTTTAGTAAAGATTTGTCATCTACAAGCCCACTTCATATGATCTGGCCAATTCATTTAGCTTTAGTAAACATTCTTCTCACGCCATAGTTGTCTGATATACAGTAAATATTAAAGTAGAAAGCCATTATAAATGCAATGTGATGGCAGCATCTAGCAGGAACAAAGAACTCCTGCTCTTTTCCGATTCATCAAAAAGGAGCAAAGGCTAGTAGTACCCTTTTTTTCTATAAAATTTAAACTTATAACTTATACATTTCCTAGGGTCACTGAGTTGTTAGAAAACTTGTGTTGAAAAGAATTCTACGTAGCTGTCACTTGGCATTTTCAACACCATCTATGTTTTATCTCGAAGAAAAAAGATATGTACCGCAGACACACAAAATTAGAGGTAATGCTCTAGGGAATCTACAGTCCACAGAGTTTGTTAATACTAAGAGGTCTGAAGGGACCTTTCCATTACTAAGCCTTCCTGTTGGTTTCCTTCCCTCAAAATCCCTCCCATATGGTGGGAAATTGCACTTGACCAGAGTCTTCAAGTTATCGTTGTTCCCTGGATCCACTATAGAATCTCCAAACACGACAAGTGCTGGAACTGTCTCATTTCTAGGTAGGATTATAGCTCCTCCATTTTTATGGAAAAATATAAGTGTAACAAGAGAGAATATAATAATTGTACAAGAAGAAAAAGTAGGGAATGAAGTTGGTTCTTGAGAGAGAAACATCATGGTTTCAAACTTCTATGAATCTATGATAGCGCACATATCCGAAAGCCTCCTTCAAGTTTATAAGCAACTGCAGAAGAAAAAGCAGTGACTTGTCAATGTATGAGGTATGACTTGTTTATCAGCATCTGCATATCAGCATATGAGGTATGGCTTTCGGATATTTATGTTGTAAGTTAGGTGAAAAAAAATTAAGTTCTTTCATTTTTTGACAAAATTGGTACACATTATCAACTCAAACTATAAACGGAAATAATTTTAATTTTGTTGCACATATCGATGAGGTTGAAGCATAAAAAATCGAAAAAGAATTCAAATGCCAAAAGATTTAAAATTAAATCAATAAGTGCTTGATATTTCATTGCGAAACTCTTGTACAAAATTTTTAGTAAAAATCATGATCATATTACAGTTGCTCAAGTTCCTTTCCATGAACTTTGGCACTGGTAGATCAAAAGCCATGATTTCCCTTCGTTACATGAGCATGTCACGTGCCCATGTATTCTTAATGCATTAAACATCAAATCCTCACCAGCAGCACAGAAAATCAGACAACAACTAATGTGTTTTCTAATAGTGATTGCCTGATGTGCGACTATATATACTGTCTGCTGAACTGTCCTTGATATGGCCCAAAATACTCCGGCCCAAATGAGCTCCCCGCTCAGCAGAGCGACTCCGGCCCAAATGAGCCTCAGGCCCGGCAAGATGCTCTAACCCAATAAGAAGTCGAACTAAACTCTCCAGCCCAAGTAGTGTTTTGATCCAGTGACCCCTCCAGCCCAGATAAGCTGCTAATATCCCCTCCGGCCCAGCAAAATCTCCAAGCCCATGAAGGATGGCCCGGCAAACCTCCGCCTGGATCCCCCTTACGACTTGACACCCTGCAGCCACCAGCCACCCTATTGCCGCCCTGCAGCTACATTAAGACCGCCTAGCCCTGTAGCTACCTTACGGCCGTCTTGCGGCCACCTTTCAGCGCCCCTTCTCCCGAGCTTGCAATCATGATCTCCCCATTAGTGGACTACTATAAATGGGTCAAGGTATGGACTTCACCATGTGGATACACCTTTGCACTTATACTTGATTTGCTTAAAGGCCCTCGGTTCCTCTTTTGAGCCCTCGGCTTCTCCTCTAAATCGTTTCTAATTTAAGCATCGAAGCGCCCTTGGAGGCCCTCCTCCCAAGAGTTTTTAGTTCACCCCTGTTACCTGTGCATGGCCAGGCCGCATCATCACCAAAGTCACACCTTCGTCCGAGCCACGCCCTCACCCAGGCCACGTCAGCACCAACAGTAAGCGGACTTCTGCCCCCGGCTGCCTCTTGAGTCTCGGGAGCCTCAACCTCTTTGACACTCCCGACACCAACCACAACAATATCCCCCGCATTCCTCTCAGCCGCAACAGTACCATCCTCCCCCAGATCAAGACCAGAGAAGTTAACCCCTGGGAAGAGGACTTCTGCTCTTCTCTTGGCCTTATCAAAACCTACCAAGAACTAATCTCCTGCCTCCTCCAACAATTCCTCTTCCCTGTCCGCAGCTTGTTGCCTCCACCTGAAGAAGGGCCTCCTTCTCCCTGCAAAGGGCTTCATCCGCGTCTGCGTGGGTCAGGTCCGACTCTCTCCTAAGGGCGTCCTCTGAGTTACGACGTCGGTCCCTCTCTAAAATGGCAGTCTCCTTCTCCCGTTGGGCCACCTGAAGGCAGTTAGACAAGTCGCGAACCAAGCTCCGGGTCTTCTCCAGCTTGAGTTTGGCCTTGGCCAAGCGATCGGCTATATTCATGGCACGCTGAGAGAGCATCCCACTAATGATTCCAGTCTAAAAGCAAAAACAGCCTCATGAGAAACAGTTGTAGCGTAAAAAAAAAGCAACGGAAGAAAAGAGCTCAAACCTGAGAGAGACCAGTCTCCAGAGACGAACATAATTTCTCGACGGACTGCGCGGAGAGGTCCACAAAGTCGCAATGAGGGATTCCCCTCACAAGGTGTTCGCGAGCAACCCTTGGATGCGCGAACACGAAGTCGTCCACCTTCAGCGCCTAGCGCGGCATAAAAGAGGCGACCACCCTAGACCCTGCCCTGGGCGAAGATGGGGCAAGAGGGGGAATGGGCGTAGAAGACCCCGCGGGTGCTGCCACTTCCTCCGGAGCCGTAAACTTTAGAGAGCTAGCCCTCGGTGCAAGACCTGGGGACAAAGCTCGAACCATCTTCCCACCCTCCTGCGACGAAGCACCTTCCTCAACAGCTCTCTTTCTCTCCCTAGCCTTGCGCCTGACCCTCTCTATAGCCTGTGAAGAAGTTTCCATATCTGCGCAGAAGGCAAACGTTAGTAACTTGGAAAAATGATCGAAATTGCTGAAAGATAAAGGATCAAAAGCTACCGTGCTTGGTGTTCGGTGGAAGGCTGGGAGGACAAAGGTCGTGCCTGTGGAGCTCATAATTATCTCCAAGCACCTCAGCATCTAAAGGCGTGGCCAGCATAGCCTTCAACGTCTCCTGCTCTCGGTGCAGGAGGTGTGGCTTCTTGCATTTGTCGGCACGCTCCAAACTCAACAAGAGGGGGACGTCGAAGCTCCCAACGCTCCGTATGAAGAAAAAAGTCCCCTGCCATCTCTTTATGGAAGATGGCTTGTCTTTCAGCACCCTCATCCGCCTCCTTGAGCTCACAATAACCCACCCGGTACGACCAAGGTTAGCTATTTGGAAATAGGCTTTGAGCAAGCCGATGTTCAAATCCCCTCCCACCTCCTGGCAAACCGCAATAAATGCCAGGATCAGTCTAATGGAGTTGGGGACTAACTGACTCAACGTTATACCAAAGTATCTAAGCACTGAGAAAAAGAATGGGTGGAGAGAGAACCTAAGCCCCGCCTTTAACTGATGCTCATAGACACAGAGCTCAAAAGACGGACACTCCAGAAGAGCATCGCATGCCCTCTCTCCAACTTTCGGTGCCCTCATTCCAAACTCCATGGGGATTCTGTATTTCAACCTCATCCCTACGAGTTGAACCTCCTCCACAACACTCGGAATGAAGTTCACTTTGAACGTCCATTCCTCCCTCTCAGTGTCTATGGCACCATCCCTAACTAACATCGAGGCCTGTACATCCCCCTCTCCGGAGGACCCACCATCTCCTTCCCCTCGTCCTTCCTCTGCAGTATAAGGAACGAGGGCTAATTCCCCGCCCTTAGGAGGAGCCTCTTGTGACGAAGTCTCGTCACTAGAAGAGGAGCTCGTTGTGTCTTTCAGCTCCCTCGATAAAACCCTGCTCACTTCACTATCAGACATTAGGCTCACCAGCGAGTATTCGAAGCAAGACCTCTAAAAACTCCGAGCGCTCTCCAACTCTTCTTTATCAAAGAAATATGAACTCTCAAAATCTCTTAAAAACACGAAGTAAAGATTGAAAGAGAAACCTGCTGATATAAAAGCCTTGGCAGCGAAAACCAGAAGCATCCATCCATGCGTCAGATAAGAGGACACGCCCCCTGCTGTCCCCCAGGCACCATTTCCAGTCTCCAAAATGCCAGTTGTCACTAAAATACGCCTTCCGCCTTAACCTGCCTGTCGCCATTTCCTGTCAGGCGCCATCATTTATCACACCTATGGTAGGGTAAACCTAGTGGGCCCGAAGCAGACACAGAAGCTCATGTACACAGAGATAAGAAGCTACACGAACATAAACTTCTCCCAAGTGTCGATTGCTCGGCCATGAATTCTCCTCAGATTTCTCCAAAAATCTGAGCTTTGTCAACACTCGGTCACATTCTCCAAAAAGATCGAGCGTATAAGCTGCAATGCCAATGCTAAGCCATGAATTCTCTTCAGATTTCTCCGAAAATCCGAGCTTTGTCAACGCTCGGTCGCATTCTAAAAAAAAATGAGCGTATGAGCTGCGATGCCAACGCTCGGCCATGAATTCTCCTCAGATTTCTCCAAAAATCCGAGCCTTGTCAACGCTAGGTCGCATTCTCCAAAAAGACCGAGTGTATGAAGTGCGATGCCAACACTCGACCATGAATTCTCCTCAGATTTCTTCGAAAATCCGAGCCATGTCAACGCTCAGTCGCATTCTCCAAAAAGACCGAGCGTATGAGCTGTGATGCCAACGCTCGGCTATGAATTCTCCTCAGATTTCTTCGAAAATCTGAGCCTTTTCAACACTCGGTCGCATTCTCCAAAAAGACCGAGTGTATGAGCTGCGATGCCAACGCTTGGCCATGAATTCTCCTTAGATTTCTCCAAAAATCTGAGCCTTGTCAACACTCGATCGTATTCTCCAAAAAGACTGAGTGTATAAGCTGCGATGCCAACACTTGGCCATGAATTCTCCTCAGATTTCTCCAAAAATTCGAGCCTTGTCAACGCTCGGTCGCATTCTCCAAAAAGACCGAGCGTATGAGCTGCGATGCCAACGCTCAGCCATGAATTCTCCTCAGATTTCTCCAAAAATCCGAGCCTTGTCAACACTCGATCGCATTATTCAAAAAGACCAAGTGTATGAGCTGCGATGCCAATGCTCGGCCATGAATTCTCCTCAGATTTCTCCAAAAAACTGAGCCTTGTCAACGCTCAGTCGCATTCTCCAAAAAGACCGAGCGTATAAAGTGCGATGCCAACGCTCGGCCATGAATTCTCCTCAGATTTCTCCGAAAATCCGAGCCATGTCAACGCTCGGTCGCATTCTCCAAAAGTTCGAGCGTATGGACTGCGTTGCATACGCTCGACTATTCTCCAAAAGTCCGAGAGTATGGGCTGCGTTGCATACGCTCGGTCATTCTCCAAAAGTTCGAGCGTATGAGCTGCGTTGCATACACTTTACCATTCTCCAAAAGTTTGAGCGTATGGACTGCGTTGCATACACTCTACCATTCTCCAAAATTCTGAGCGTATGAGCTGCATTGCATACGCTCGGCCATTCTCCAAAAGTCAGAGCGTATGAACTGCATTGCATATGCTCGGCCATTCTCCAAAAGTCCGAGCGTATGGGCTGCGATGCATACGCTCGGCTAAGTTTTCTCAAAAGTCCGAATGTTTGAACTTATGCTATAAATGCACGGCCTTGCTCTCCAAGGTTCGGGCACTTCGAAAATGCTCTCCTTAGGCCACCTCTCAAATGAGACTTAGAAACTTCTTTCGAATTTCGTCAAAACCAACATACATTCATTCACGCAAGTATAAAAAGCAAGAATATTGTGCGAAGACAAAGATTGAAATAAAAGATATTTTATAATTCAAAAGGTTACAACTAACGACCTCGAAGTACAAGTAAAAGAGGACCCTAACGGTCTCGAAGTACAAAGAAAAAGATAGCAGCCCTAGGAAAAGAAGAGGCTGCCAGTGCCCCTTGATCTTGCTGCCAACAGAGGAACAGCTGCGCCTTACTCTCAACTTCCAAGGACTAAGAGCAAGCCCACCCCCCTTCTTCTTCTTCGGTTCCAATAAACTCAGGGGGTAGGGAAGCCCACTAACGAGAGAATAACCCACTATCGAGAGACACAACCCCCCTAACAAAATCAGTGGTATTCTTCCAGGGCTAGCCGTGTCCCTCTTCTTCCTCAGTTCCAGGGAACCATGGAGCTTTTTCGCCAAAGAACCCTCCCAGATCCACTCAAAATCTAGAAGAGGTTATTGCCTCCACTCATAATCTGAAAGAGGTCCTGACCCCCATTTAAATCAGGGGAAAGACTCTGTACGTTGAGCTACGACTCTCCAGGATAACCTTTTCCCCCTCTTTGGCTTCCATAAAACCCTCAAAAGGCTGATAACCCCCCTCCTTCTCTGTAATCATTACCCTCAACTCTTCTATTAAAAAGTGGTGTCTCCCTCTCAAGCTCTTCAGAAACTAAAGTTGTTTCTGCTTAAAACAAGAAGTGTCAGAGACCCCTATTTATAATAAGGCAAAACACGCCCAACGAAGAGGAATAAATGCAGAAAACGAAAAAAGATGAGACATTTCGCTTCTCTAGGCGACATTTCTCCTCCTGAGAATGACGCTCTGATTGCCAAGGACCACCACCCAGACACATAACTGCTCTCACGGTTCCAAGGTGTCCTTTCACTCTCCCAGGCAGTAATGGTCTTGCTCCCACGAACGTTCTGGGTTCAATTCAAAGCTCGTCCCAACAAATAACTTCCTCGAGCACATAAATGTACTCAAAGAAGTCCTGTGATATGGCCCAAAATACTCCGGCCCAAATGAGCTCCCTGCCCAGCAGAGTGACTCCGGCCCAAATGAGCCTCAGGCCCAGAAAGATGCTGCAACCCAATAAGAAGCCCAACTAAGCTCTCCAGCCCAAGCAGTGTTTTGATCCAGTGACCACTCTATCCCAGATAAGCTGCCAATATCCCCTCCGGCCCAGTAAAATCTCTAAGCCCATGAAGGATGGCCCGGCAAACCTCCGCCTGGATCCCCCCTACGACTTGACACCCTGCAACCACCAGCCACCCTACTATGGCCCTGCAGCTACCCTAGGACTGCCTAGCCCTGCAGCCACCCTACGGCCGTCCTGCGGCCACCCTACAGCACCTCTTCTCCTGAGCTTGCAATCATGATCTCCCCATTGGTGGACTACTATAAATGGGCCAAGGTATGGACTTCACCATGTGGATACACCTTTGCACTTATATTTGATTTTCTTAAAAGCCCTCGGTTCCTCTTTTGAGCCCTCGGCTTCTCCTTTAAATCGTTGCTAACTTAAGCATCGGAGCGCCCTCAAAGACCTCTCCTCCTGAGGGTCTTTAGTTCACCCCTGTTACCTGTGCAGGGCCAGGCCGCATCCTCACCAAAGTCACACCCTCGTCCGAGCCACGCCCTCACCCAGGCCACGTCAGCACCAAGAGTAAGCGGCATCAACAGTCCTAAACTAGATTTTATAAATGCTGATTATCTAAGCTACATGAAGTGAGGGGGTCATATTATTGTAGGTAATTAATATTTTATTAATTAAATGAGTGATTTTATACATGCATTGGTGTAAGAAACCTGATTTTTGTTCTTTACTGATGTTTCCTTGCAGAAGAAGAAATAAATTGTACATGGCAATTACACATCCAAAAGAACTTGAAGCGTCTACGGTCTACATTTTTAGACCCCGATTGGTAGAGAAGATAAATGGGAGGAAGATAAAAAAGGAGGTGAAAAAAATAAATGGAAAACATTTTTTATGAAATAAAAGTAAGATAGTTGATGTTTTCTCAAATATAGAAACAAAAATCTTTCAAATTTAGAATGGATGGAGAGCGGAAGCTAAAATAATCTATTTTTTTGTCATTTTCTTCTTTCATCTCACTTTTTCGTCATATTTACCAAACACATGATGTAAAACATCAATCTTCTTATTTTTTCATCATCTCTCTCTTTTTTTAACTTCTTTTTCCTTCCGCCCATTTTTCGTTTTCTACCGATCAGAACCTTACCCTTGATGAGATTATCGATGACGATTATTGAATGGATGTATAGATTGATAATATGATAAAATAATTAGCAATCAATAATCGATCAGTATCATAGCAAGATTTGAGCATTGTAACAACAGTTTTGTATGATAAGCCTAATTGAGAAAGAAAAAAACTTTTATCTTATACTCCACTAGTGTGGTTACAATTTATGTTACATGGACTGGATTATAAATGTTGGATATAAATATATGTTTAAATATCTGATTCATCGTTTTTTATAACTTTTAATATTTTTTTTAGTTTGAAATATCCAAATATCATACTTATTTTTTTTTTTTTGAAATCAACAAAATAAAATAAAAAATTCCATGTAACATAAGTAATACACCAGAAGCTATCAGCATTCAGCGCCCCATTATTCAATTCATGTAAGGTACAAGTTGCATGGTTGCAGATGTCATTATCTGTCATTTTCTATTAAACTACAACTTATCACTATATTAATTTGAACCTATATCAACTCTCATTCTCCCAACTGTATCCGTGTGTGCCATTCTCCCAATTGTATCCGTCTCTGTGTGTGTGTGTGTGTGTGTGGTGGACAGCGAATTTTTTATTGGGCTGAGCTGGATTTGAACCAGCATAGACATATTGGCAATAAATTTACAGTTCATCCCCGTTAACTGTTCTGGTATCGACTCAAGAAAAATCAATTATAAGTTTATTAATGATCCATGATCAACTTCCTTTCCTAGTACCTTACCCCAGGGGAAGTTGAATCCCTGTTGCCTCCTTGAAAGAGAGATATCCTAAACCACTAGACGATGGGGGCATACTTGCCCGACCGCCATCATACTATGTTCATAGTATGAATAGTTTTTTGAAATTGTCAATATAATAAAATGGTATGGCTAGATTCGAAGGCTCTTTTCGTCTTTTATGATTCCATATAATTTTTTGATTCATCATCTATATTCACAAATCCTTTAGTCTAATTGCAATTCTATTAATTAATATTAAATAATAATAATAATACGAAGTATAGGATCTTTTCGAGAAGTGATTAGTCTGACATAAAAAAAAAACATAAAAGAGGGTTCTTTTTTCACGTTCGTTCATTGATTTAATCACTATTCATATAGAAATAGGCGTATCCCTAGCTCACACGAAGCCAAGAAATTCACACAGGATAAATATGGAAATCTGGGAAGAATGATGGATCAACAAATTATCGAAAAAAAAATTTCAAAATTTTTTGTTCATGGGACAAACCGAATCTCTTCATCACATGCTTCGATGCAATATCTTGGATCTATTCCATGTCGAATTGGTAGATACATGTATGTTTGGGATGGATTGTTGTTGCTCCTCTACGCCTAGGACACCATAATATCGAACCATAAACGAAGAAAGGTATGTGAGAAAAGCATATTGGCTAGTGATTGTGAGGCTTCAATTCTTGACTGGAGGGGACACCAAAAGCCTCCACCCTTCCATGCCTTGGATAGATAGAGAGGGAGGGTAGAGCTTTTGGTTTTTTCATGTTATCAAAGACTTGAACAATGGTTTTTTCGTGTTGTCAAAGAGTTGAACAATGAAAATAGATGGCAAGTGCCTGATCGAATTGATCAGGTGATGTAGGAACAAGGTTCAAGTCTACCGGTCTGTTAGGATGCCTCAGCTGCATACATCACTGCATTTCCACTTGACACCTATTGTAATGATAAGCGGCTCATCTCGCAATGTCTGTCTATGTGTGTGTGTGTGTTTCATCGAAAGTTATTACCATAAATTAATTACATGCAAACTCAATAAATTATAGATAATTATAATGAAATTGTGAGATTTTAATTCTCTAAAATTATATTTTATATTTGTTTTAAATTTTACTAAAACTGTAGAGCAAATTTTTTTCAATTTTGTTCTGTTTCATTTTCATTTTTCTAATAGAAAAATATTTTCAATCATTTTTCTAGTGAAAATGAAAAAAAAAAAATTAGACATGTTTGTTTTCAAAATCAACACACCCATAGATTTTCATGTAGGTTTGCAAAGTGGAGTCAAAACCAGTGTGATTAAACAGGGAAGAAGTACATAATAAGATTTAAGTAAAACAAACGTGATCAAGTGTACTTACGTCATTGAGGTAGAATGGTGATAAGTACCATCTTGACTGTTAAATTAATATTAGCTGCCTCTTAAAAGAGAATTTGTAGTGAAGTAATAATTGATGATTTTAAAATAAGTCTAACAAATTAAATTATAGGTTATATTTAGTAGATACCTATATATATAAAAAATCAAAATCAAAATGACTAAATGTATGATTTACTTTTTTCTCTATTTGGTACTTGAAAAAATATTTTCATTATCTTTTATAGAAAGAGATTCAGACATTTTCTTCGGTTGAATTTTAAATTTCTCTTAAAATGCTTTCAATCTATCATGTTGTCCTTTGCTTTTTGCAATTGGAGGATCCTTAATTGAAATCTAACTTTCCCTACACTCATGGGACAGGGTTCTTATTTCATTTCTAATTTGGAATGGAATAGCTTCCCAACCTCACTACTCAATCGTAGCTTTTTACCTTTTGATTATGGTTATTTTTTCTCCATCATACAAGACCCGTGCCACTTTCACCTGTAGTTGCTGCAGCCGCTTTATTTTACAGAAAAAAGAGATTCAGACATTTTCTTTGATTGATTTTTAAATTTCTCTTAAAATGCCTTCAATCTATCATGATGTCCTTTGCTTTTTGCAATTGGAGGATTACTAATTGAAATCTGACTTTCCCTACACTCATGGGACATGGTTCTTATTTCAATTCTAATTTGGAATAGAAGAGCTTCCCCACCTCACTACTCAACCGTAGCTTTTTACCTTTTGATTATGGTCATTTTTTCTCCATCATACAAGACCCGTGCCACTTTCACCTGTAGTTGCTGCAGCCGCTTTATTTTACGGAAAAAAGAGATTCAGACATTTTCTTCGATTGATTTTTAAATTTCTCTTAAAATGCCTTCAATCTATCATGTTGTCCTTTGCTTTTTGCAATTGGAGGATCACTAATTGAAATATGACTTTCCCTACACTAATGGGATAGGGTTCTTATTTCAATTCTAATTTGGAATGGAAGAGCTTCCCCACCTCACTACTCAACCGTAGCTTTTTACCTTTTGATTATGGTCATTTTTTCTCCATCATACAAGACCCGTGCCACTTTCAACTGTAGTTGCTGCAGCCGCTTTATTTTACGGAAGAAAAAGATTCAGGTATTTTCTTCGGTTGATTTTTAAATTTCTCTTAAAATGCCTTCATTCTGTCATGTTGTCCTTTGCTTTTTGCAATTGGAGGATCACTAATTGAAATCTGACTTTCCCTACATTCATGGGACAGGGTTCTTATTTCAATTATGATTTGGAATGGAAGAGCTTCCCCACCTCACTACTCAACCGTAGCTTTCTACCTTTTAATTATGGTCATTTTTTCTCCATCATACAAGACCTGTGCCACTTTCACCTGTAGTTGTTGCAACCGCTTTATTTTACGGAAGAAAGAGATTCAGACATTTTCTTCAGTTGATTTTTAAATTTCTCTTAAAATGCCTTCAATCTGTCGTGTTGTTCTTTGCTTTTTGCAATTTGAGGATCACTAATTGAAATATGACTTTCCCTACACTCATGGGACAGGGTTCTTATTTCAATTTTGATTTGGAATGGAAGAGCTTCCCCACCTTACTACTCAACCGTAGCTTTCTACCTCTTGATTATGATCATTTTTTCTCCATCGTAAAAGACCCGTGCCACTTTCACTTGTAGTTGCTGTAGCCGCTTTATTTTACGGAAGAAAGAGCTCTAATCCACTTTTTCAAGCTTTCCCATTTGATGATCAAGTGAGTGATATTTTTTTTTCCCACTTGATTTGTTGTGTGCTCATTTTTTTCACTTGTTAGAAGTTCAATGATTTATTTTTTATTGCATTTTCAACATCTATTTTAGGTAGAATTCTTGCTTTGCACGTATATATGACATAAGGGTCCATGTCATGATAAGTTATTGTCTAACACAGTGTCATTAGAGATATATGGTACAAGGGCCTATCTCACCATTAAATTGTATGAGAAAAAAGAAAAAAAAATATTTTCATTTAAGGTTGAGATGGATTCTTGTGTCATATATCTCTCATGATAATGTGCTAGGCAATAATTTTTTCCATCTCACTCATGAATAAAAATAAAATATTTTTTATCTCTATTCTCGTACCGTTTAACGGTGAGATAGACCATTATATCATATATCTCTCATGATACTGAGTGAGGCAAAAAAACCTTATTTTTCAGTTTGAAGAAAATTGACACTTATCAACTATTTAATAAAATTTCGAGAATCATCACCAATCCATTTAATCCGATCAATTAGACGCATTTAAGTGTATTGACTTGGCTTGACCATCCGTATGCCACGCACGTGCACACTTAACATGAGAAGGCTCACGGAAGTTGACAAAAATCCTGATTTGAGTAATTTTATAGCCGTCAATTAACACTTGACGCAAATTAAAATTTTAATGGTTAATTGATACGAACTTCAGGACGGTAACGAAGTTTTCGCATTTATTTACCGTGATCCACTACAGAGAGTACGGACTAGGCTCGAATTACAAGTTAAAAAAGGTCACCACTTCCTAACCCAAACTCACGGCCCATGACTGTCCACAAAATGGGCCATAAACCCCTAACATATAAGAACACATACGTGCAACGAGGACTAACAGCCCAATTGACCTTGCATGGCTCTTTTGTTTTCTGGCGGGGTGAGGTGGGGAAAGTTCCAACAAAATATAAACAAAGTTTTATAAAGAAAACAAAAGCAAAAAATGGTGAGACTGAGCTTAAAACCATATCTAAACCGGTATTTATTATAAAAAAATTTAATTAAATTAAATCAAACTTTATTAAACCTTATTAAATAATGATTAAAGTTTAAATTAATAAGTGATTTGATTTGATCTGATTAATTCTTTTACAAATTTTAAAAATAAATATCGACTTAAAGTTGTCGTTAAACTCAATCAAACAATGATAAGTTGAGTATTTTTCAACCTCTCAACTGTTATCTTTTTTCTCGTCTAAAAAAACATTTGGATCAAGTTAGTCTATTATAAACTATCTAATATCTCTTTTAAAAAACAAAATCCATTAGTTAATATCAACAAAACAGTATAAATCTTTCATCGTCTATAATTAAATCATGATCAGGGTGTATAGATGTGTGCTAGCATTTTTTAATAAATTGATACCTTGAATATTGACAAATTGAGTTCAATCAACATTTTTTTTCGATGGTAAAGTAATATCACAAATCAGCTTGTACTTATCATACTAAGTTCATTTTTTTGGACGGAGTAAAAAGTAAATCATCCATACCCGATTTAGATGATTCATAAGAAAAATCATTATGAACCTAACCGCAACCAACATTTTTGAAACTTCTCACAATTCTCATAGGTCAAAATAGAAAACGGAAGTGTAACCAATACATTTAACACATCTTCTAATGAATCTAATCGATCTGTCAAAATTATCATGTAAAAACACTATATGATCCTAATTGTATTTTAGTTCCGATCTAATTTCACTAAAAAAATGATATCAAGCTTTAAAAATGAGCTACATAACTTAACCATTAAAAAGAATAAAAATGCTATTATCCTTTTTTTTAGCATCCACAACACAAAGTTCATAACAATTTTTTTTTGAAGGAAAGAGAAATTAACCCATAAGGTTTTTTTATTTGATCTTGAAAATTCTTATTTCATTCAATTAAGCCATTCTGCGTACGTAATTTTTTTTTAACTGTCCACATTCTAGTTTAAAACATGATTTCATTTAAATAAACGAAAATCATCAATGAATTTTGACGGAAATGTTTAATTGGATGAATATAAAATTTTCATAATTAAATAGAAGTAAAATAGAAACAAGTGAAACCCTCGAAGGTTAATTGATATTTTTTTCTCATTTTTTTAGTTAAAAGAAAAAAATGGGTTTCAAATAGACAATGGAAGTGCAACGAATATCTTTAGCATGCTATCTAACCCATTTGTCATAATTATTCCACAAAACATTATAAGATCTTATTTATGTTTTATTTTCAATCAATATTCATTAAAAAAAATATTATCAAGATTTAAAAGGCAGATGATGAAAGGAGGTACCTCAACTATGCAATTTATGCTTTGAAACGAAAAAAAAATTTCACTATTATTATTTTCTAGCCTATACAACACAAAGTTCAAAACAATTTTTTTGCTGGAAGAGAAAAAAAAAATTAATACTTTTAGGAAAATTATTGGAAGTAATACGCTGTATGGGGTACAACAAAAGGGTTTAGAGATTAAAACTGTAGAACAATTTTTTTTTTTAATTTTGTTCTGTTTCATTTTCATTTTTCTAATAGAGAAAATATTTACAATCATCAAACGTATTTTTCTAGTGAAAATGAAAAAAAAAAATTAGACATGTTTGTTTTCGAAATCAACACACCCATAAATTTTCATGTAGGTTTGCAAAGTGGAGTCAAAACCACTGTGATTGGATACGTGCAACGTGTAAGGCATCAAACAGAAGTACACAATGAGATGCAAGTAAAACAAACATGGTCAAGTGTACTTCCGTTATTGAGGTAGAATGGTGATAAGTACCATCCTAACTGTTAAATTAATACTGGTTGCCTCTTGAATTTTGTTGTACTCGTAAAAGAGAATTTATAGTGAAATAATAATTGATCATTTTAAAATAAATCAACAAATTAAATTATAGGTTATATATATATATATATATATATATATATATATATAACTGTTAAATTAATACGGGTTGGCTCTTGAATTTTGTTGCAATCGTAAAAGAGAATTTATAGTGAAATAATAATTGATAATTTTAAAATAAGTCAACAAATTAAATTATAGGTTATATTTAGTAGATACCTCTATATATATTTATATATAAAATCAAAGTCAAAATGATTAAATGCATGATTCACTTTTTTCTCTAGTACTTTGAAGAAATATTTTCATTATCTTTTATATCATATCAAGAGATTCAAACACCTTCTTCAATTGATTTTTAGATTTTTTCCTAAAATGCTTTTAATCTGTCATGTTGTCTTTTTCTTTTTGTAGATGGAAGATCACGAATTGAAATATGACTTTTTCTACATTGACAGGGTTCTTATTTCAATTATGATTTAGAATGAAAGAGCTTCCCCACTTCACTACTCAACCTTAGCTTTCTACCTTTTGATTATGGTCATTTTTTCTCCATCATACAATACCCGTGTGCTCATTTTTTTCACTCGTTAAAAGTTCAAAGACTTATTTTTTAATTGCATTTTCAACCTCTATTTTAGGAAGAATTTTTGCTTTACATGTACATGACATAAGGGTCCATGTCATGATAAGTTATTGTCTCGTACAATGTCATAAAAGATGTATGACACAAAGGTTCATCTCACCGTAAAATTGTATGAGAAGAAGAGGAAAAAAATTATTTTCATTTAAAGGTGAGATGGACCATTGTGTTATGTGTTTTTCATGACATTGTGCTAGGTAATAATTTTTCCCATCTCACTCTTCAATAAAAATAAAATATTTTTTATCTTTTTTCTCATACCACTTAATGGTGAGATGGACCATTATATCATATATCTCTCATGGTATTGTGTAAGGCAAGAAAACCTTGTTTTTCGATTTGGAAAAAATTGACACTTATCAACTATTTGGTAAAATTTTGAGAGTCGTCACCAATCCATTTAATCCGATCAATTGGACTCATTTAAGTGTATTGACTTTGCTTGACCATCTGTGTGCCATGCACGTGCACACTTAACATGAGAAGGCTCACGGAAGTTAACAGAAGTTCTGATTGGAGTAATTTTAAAGATGTCAATGGTCAATTGACACAAAATAAAATTTTAATGATTAATTGATACATTTGACAAATCTAAGGGCAGCAACGAAGTTTTCACATTTATTTACAATGATCCATTACAAATAGTATGGACTAGGCTCGAGTTACAAGTTAAAAAACGTCACCACTTCCTAACCCAAACTCACGGCCCATGCTGTCCCCAAATGCAAACAAACAAAATGGGCCATGAGCCGCTATCATATAAGAACACATACGTGCAATGAGGACTAACAGCCCAATCGATCTTGCATGGCTCTGTTTTTTCTGGCGGGGGTGGGGTGGGGTGGGGAAAGTTTCAACAAAATATAAACAAAGTTTTATAAAGAAAACAAAGCAAAAAATGGTGGAAGAATACGTTTGGTTGAGTTTAAAATCATCTCTAAATCAATATTTATTATATACAATTTATAAAAGATTTAATCAAATTAAAGTAAATAATAATTAAAGTTTGAATTAATAAATAGTTTGATTTGATTTGATTGAATTTTTTTTTTAAATTTTAGAAAATAAATACCGACTAATGTTGCCTTTAAGTTCAACCAAACAATGATAAGTTAAGTATTTTTCAACCTCTCAACTGTTATCTTTTTTCTTGTCTAAAAAAAAACATTTGGATCAAGTTCCAAAATATCTTTTAAAAAAAACAATCCATTAGTTAATATTAACAAAACAGTAGAAATCTTTTATCTATAATTAAATCATGATCAGGGTGCATAGCCGAGTGCTTGCATTTTTTAATAAGTTGATGCCTTGAATATTGACAAATTGAGTTCAACCAACAATTTTTTTTTTTTTTCAGTGGTAAAGTAATATCACGAATGAGCTTGCATTTATCAAGTTTGTGTTTTTGGATAGGGCAAAAGTAAATCATCCATACTCGATCCAGTGGATTCATAATAAAAATCTTTATGAACCTAACCACTCACGGATATAAATATTGCAACCAACATTTTTGAAGCATCTCACAATTCCCATAGGTCAAAATAGATAACGGAAATATAACTAATACATTTAACACGTCTTCTAACGAATCTAATCCATTTGTTAAAATTATCACGTAAAAACACTAAGCGATTCTAATTGTATTTTAGTTCCGATCAAATTTCACTATAAAAAAAGAAGAAGATATCAAGTTTTGAAAAGGAGCTACATAACTTAATCATTAAAAGGTAAAAAAAAAACACTATTATTATTTTTTTAACCTCTACAACACAAAGTTCATAACAAATTACTTTACGGGGGAAAAAGAAATTAACCTATAAGGTTTTTTTATTTCATCTTGAAAATTTTTATTTCATTCAATTGAGCTATTCCGCGTACGTAAACTTTTTTTCAACTGTCCACATTCCAGTTTAAAACATGATTTCATTTAAATAAACAAAAATCATCAATGAATTTTGACGGAAATATCTAATTGAATGAATATAAAAGTTTTATAATCAAATAAATATAAATTAAAAACAAAAGTAAAATAGATACAAGTGAAAACCTCAAAGATTAATTGAATTTTTTTTTTCTTATTTTATTAGTTAAAAGAAAAAATGAATTTCAAATAGACAATGAAAGTGTGACGAATATCTTTAGTATGCCATCTAATCCACTTGTCATAATTATTCCACAAAACATTATAAGATCTTATTTATGTTTTATTTTCAATCAATATTCATTAAAAAAATATTATCAAGATTTAAAAGGCAGATGATGAAAGGAGGTACCTCAACTATGCAATTTATGCTTTGAAACGAAAAAAAAAAAATCACTATTATTATGTGCTAGCCTATGCAACACAAAGTTCAAAACAAATTTTTTGTTGAAAGAGAAAAAAAAAATAATACTCTTAGGAAAATTATTGGAAGTAATACGCCGTACGGGGTACAGCAAAAGGGTTTAGAGATTCAAAAATACGTCGTCGTTTCTCTTTTTATATCCCTGTTCCTAAACGCGTTTTTGACTCAAAAAGTAAGGTCAATCTCGCTATAAATATCCCCTTTGTGGCTTTTGGAAAAGCAAATTTAGGATCCAAGGCCTCTTTAGCTCTGGATCTTGCGTCTCTTCTCTTGAAACCCTAAACCTAGAATCAACTACCTTACTCTAAGCAGATTCGGCTGGTAAACCCTCCAGAAATTCACCGTTAAAACCGATTAAAAACCCAAGCTATATTGTTTTCAGCGATCTTAATAAAGTTAGGTTTTCAGTTTCTTACTCGATCTTGGTTTAATCTTGATACGATTTACACAAGGTCGTGTTTGGTCGGTGGTGTAATCATGTCTCGATGTTTTCCATTCCCGCCTCCTGGTCACGTAAAGAATGGTATCCGCGATGAGGCACCGATTGAATCGATTAAGGTTTGTTGAGCATCCATGGCTTCAATGCTGTTTGGGTTTTTGCGATTTAATGCTCGACTACTGTGTCTGGTTAACAAATCGTGATTGTGATGAATGAATATTCATCTAGTCGATTTTCTTTTTGGTTAGGTCTTATATAAATCTATACATACAAGTAAAAATAAAGAAAAAAGAAAAAAAGATTAAAGGAACAAGATTGTATTTCGAATTCAAGAATTATGTAATATGATAGTATAACCCGTCTGTGAAACCTATAAAAGATTTGTGAAACCTAGAAAAGATTAGTAGCTGTTTATTTATACCGACTTCCGCATAATGGGTTGGGTTTGTTTTCAGACTAAATGGTTCCACTTTTGATGGCTAAATATATATAAAAAATGAAATAGTCTATAAGAATCGGAAAAAGTAGGTCATTTTTCATGGGCCTGTATTTTTTCCCTTTGCGAGTGAAGCTATTAACGTTGAGATGTATTACTGTTTGTTAATCATTCTCTACTTTCCCTGTTAGTTGGATTAGGGGCCATTATAATGGTCTAGATGAAAGAAGTTTGGGTCAGAGGCCATTAAAATGGCCAATGGTCTAGCATCAAGAGCGTGTCTGATTATGTTTGCTCAATAAAACAATGTGCATATAATTGTAGGTGGGTCTGCTCATCTGTCCATGCAGATAGTATAGGGTAATGAAATGCTTAGTGCAGGGCAATTTAATGTTTGACATGGGGTCTGACTGGTAAAATTCTCCAATTTTTGGCTTTATTATTTCATTCATCCATATGAATTCATACCTTTTATATGTTCATTGTCAAGATGCCTTGGTGGTGAAATGGTAGACACGCAAGACCTAAAAAATCTTGTGCTAAAGAGCATAGAGGTTCAAGTCCTCTTCAAGGCATACCACGGAGAGTACAAATGGAATGAGTGATTATTAGAGTAATTGGTTGAATGATACCAATAACTTTTTCTGTATTATTATATCCTTTTAAGTAAGGAGAAGAAAAAGTTATAATTATATAGCATTCTTAAATACAGTAATTGGGGGAGGGGAACACTATCCAACTTGAGTTTATATATATATATATATGGAGAGAGAGAGAGAGAGAGAGAGAGAGAGAGAGAGGGAGATTCCTCAAATTTTCATGCTCAAGTGTTGATCTTGTTGTTGCTGCATATAGACTACATCATTGGAAAAAGAACTCACTTGTATAACGGCATGTCTCCGAACTTTGTTCTGATTTACCTTGTTTTGGTTTTCATTGCCTTAGTATGTTCTGAAATTGATTATTACTCTGCTGATTTGAAGCTCCAGAGGGAAGAAGAAAAGGCCAAGAAAGAAAGAAAAAAAGAGAAGAAAAGGGGGAAAAAAGAGAAGGACAGGGAAAATGGAGAGATTAAAAGCCAAAAGCACAGTCATAAGAGGCGGCACAAAGATGAGGGGACCCAAGAATATCAGAAAGTACGAGACCATCAAAAGAGAAGAGAAGATGAGACTGAACATTCTGAGAAGAGTAGCCTTACTGAAGAACATGGGCATCCAGTTGGATCCCAGAATTCTTCTGACATCAGCCTTAACAGCAACAAAAGACTGAAGCAGAGCTTGCCTCCTGATGATGGGCATAATTCTGGTGAGTGTGTTTGTGTTTCTTCCTTACCTGGGGAAGGCTGTGTACTTGTAGGGTTTGTTTGCTTCACACGGGCACTGATATTCTTTCTTCAAATTGTTATTATTAATGTAAAGGAAGCATTATCCGGATCCGTTTGCCTCTCCAAAGGCACAAAGATCTAGTAGTGCTATCCAGCAAGGAACAGCCTTGCACTTCCTCGGGAAGGATTGATGATGCCCCTGTTCATGGGATGCATGAATCTGCTCCTAGACCAGGCAGAGAATGGGTTGAACATCCCTGTTCTACTTCCTGCAATTTGGGCCCAGAACTTACTTTGAGGCTCTACAAAGAGAAGAAGCGATCCCCCCCTTCTGGTTCTTCAGTGCAACCCAATTTGAAGCTTAGCAAAGAGAAGATGCCCTCCCACTCTTCTGGTTCTTTGGGACAACACTCTTTGGGGATCTGCAAAGAGAAGACCTGCCCCTCTTTTTGTTCATCAGAAACTTTTGCTCACAAGACTGAAGCAGTTCTGCCATCAAACCTATGTGGTAGTTGTCCTCCTCCATTAATGTTGCAATTTAGGAATCTCATCGAGAATTGGGTTCCACCTCCAGTACAGAGTGAGTGCAATGATTTTGATGATCAGGATTGGCTGTTTGAACCAAAGAAGAATATGAACTGTGGGGATAAAAAAAGCTGCGAAGTTAGAAGTGTTCCTTTGAATCAAGGAAACTCTTCTCCTTGGCCGAGGGTTTGCTTTTTGCCAGAGGCTGATATATATGCTTTACCATTCACTGTACCATTCTGAAACAGTCTCCAGAAGAAGGGGCGGGCTAAGAGGTGAGAGAACCATGCTATCCTTCTTGTTCTGGGTGCTTAAAGTGTGAAAGGTTTGTTGCCGGCATTTCAGCTGCTGCTCGTTTTTTTGTGTTTGGGGCAACGCCAACTTTCATTTGGAGTTTTTCTTTTTTTGCGGGAAGGATAGTTATAGCGTCAGTTGGTTATTTCTTTGTGGGAAAGTAAAATATTCCTTGTATTACAGGTCCAATTCTTTTTTCAGTAATATAATAATCATTCAATTTCTCATAAGTGGGTCTCTCGCTCATTTATGTGATGCCTTTCTTTTGTCCCTCGCTTGTGAAGACTGGCTGCTAGCAATAGCTATTGTGCCTTGGTGTTTTTAAAATTTTAAAGTTTAAAGCTTTAAAAACTTTAAAACAAAATTACATTACGCATGAAAGATGCTTCATGATCCGTAGATTGTTAGACACGTATCCTCTATTGGCGCAGCTTGAGCAATGGTTAATGATTCTTAACAAGCTGCACAGAGCACATCATGGTCAAATAATAGAAGTTCTTCAGTTTGATATGAATGAAGAGAATCAGATCAAATCTCATTTTGAATCCAAACAATTAAACCTTTACTAGACATGTTTGTTTGATCAATGACCTATTGAAATTTTTGTTGTAGCGTTTTGTCCAACATAAAAATTTTGTTTCACTTTATTTTTTATCACTCGATTTATTTATTATCATTCGAGTTTTTTATAATTATTATTTGATATCATGACAGTTATGTTGAACAAAATGATTGGTTATCTGTCATATTTATAATTAATTAAAAAAATGTACTTAAAATGATTATAACTTTTAATTTAACTATCATTTCCAGATCTTTTATTAAAAAATCCAGAATTGCCAATATAAAAATTATTGTGGGATACTAAAAAATACACTAGATAGTAGAGTGTAATTACACCATTCAAAAATTAATCGTCAATTAAAGAAAATTGATTTATTTTGTAAACCTTTTGAGCTGAGTTTTTAGTAAGATCGAGTACAAACATGGAAAAAGGCAGTGTGCCACTGACAAACAAGAACAACAAAAAGGACTTTATTTATGAAACTCATTAACTAGGTGATGGTCCCCTGATCGTGGTTAAGCTGTGGCAAGATCTATGTGGCAACTACCTCATGTAATCATCGCTATTACTTACAATAAGCGGTCTAGATCAACTTTGGACGATCAACTTTGATGTGTCCAACGGTGGTGATATTTAGGAGAACATGTTCCTCACTTCCTCGGGAGCACGGGATCCCGTCGACCAGAAGACTTGATAGGCAGTTGAGGACTCGAGTGGCGTAGTGTAGAGGCAAGTCAAACACAACATCGATAACAATTAAAAGCGTCTTACGTCTTTAGAGAGAGGGAGAACAAGCATAGCAGAGTTTAGAGAGAGAGGAGAGAATATGATCGCAGACGGAGTGGAAGACGAAGATAAATGGCTCGCCGCAGGAATTGCTGGCCTCCAGCAGAATGCCTTTTACATGCATCGCGCTTTGGTAACACTCACCCTCTTTCTAGGCCTTATTTGTTTTAGGGGAAGACCGAGGGAAAGGAACACTCCTTTTCATTTATCGTATTCGTTAAAAAAAAAAATGAATGAAAAATCAAGCAGAGAGTGAATTTGTGTAGAGAAACCCTAATTGTAGCTTAATGTTGACAATTTAATTTTTCCCAGGACTCGAACAATCTCAGAGATGCTTTGAAGTATTCTGCTCAGATGCTAAGCGAGCTACGGACTTCGAAGCTTTCTCCTCACAAATACTACGAACTCTGTGAGTTGTTCTGTGATCTGATCTCTCTGTGTGTTGGATCAAGGGAATCGATTTTGGTTTGAATTTCCGATCGAGATTTCAGATTGCAAGAATAAACATGATAGATTATGGTTTTTTTGATTTGTAATTGATGGTCCAGATATGCGAGCATTTGATGAATTGAGGAAACTAGAGATGTTCTTTAAGGAAGAGGCTCGGCGTGGCTGCTCTGTCATTGAGCTGTATGAGCTGGTGCAGCATGCGGGCAACATATTGCCTAGATTGTAAGTGAGAATCTATATTTAAGTCTGTTTTCTTTCTCTATGATGGGTTCTAATTGTCAAGATACAAATTCATGCAGTGAGTCTATGAACTGGCTATTGAAAAGTTCAATATGTGCAATTTATGATAATTTTGCAACAGGTGCAAATCCGTTAAATGTGATATATTCGTGCGGATTCAATGTGTGCTATTTCTTTAACAGTAGTATGTTTAATGATACTGGGGTTGGTTTGATGTGTCTTTTTGGTGCTCATGTCTATAAGTTAATCCTATAGAATTCTTCAAGCTTGTATGATCTGAAGCATATATGTTGAAGCTGATGAAGAGGTATGAGAACACTGAAACAAGAATTACTGCAGGTTGAACATTGTGCATGTATTGGCTCTAGTTTATTCATTGGTTGTATAAAGGTGAATTTTGTTCATTCAAAAAACACAATTACACAAAGTAGAAATCTGCTAGAGTCAAAGGGAAAACTAACAACTAGCTAAAAATAGCCCAATCAGTAAACAAACTATTGTAAACAGTGCTGCTAGTCCAGCTACTAAATCCTGGTAACCTATCTCTTATATCCATAGGAATGTTTTTAAAAACAAAATCATAATTATTTAAAGCTCCCAATTGTAAATGATTGTTTCTTTCCTTTCAATTGTGATAAATGCAAGCATTCCAATACAACTTCAGAAGTAGGACAGAAAGATCTGCCCTTTTTAAGTTCTTCACTGCCCAATCCAGCTCTTTCCTCTAATTTCCAATGCTTACCCTCTGAACATTAGCTTTCAACAGGATTTGGTTCTAAAGGAGAATGAAACAACAACATGAAAAAAAGATTTGCTCTCTTTTTCTAGAAAAGAATTGCAAAGAATTCAAGTTGTTGTGGTTTGCAATCCCCATTGACCTTGCCTAGCTCGAGACTCTAGTAGGCTAACCAGCTGATGAAGCAGTGCTTAGGAATAGAATTAGAAAACCAGAGCAGATAATGCCAAGCAATCTTAGGCTTCGTTGTCTTATTGCATCCCAAGTAGCTTTAAAGTGGAATATACCAGATGGTGAAGGCAACCATATAACTTTGTCTTGAGAGAACTGATCAGGGTTGATAGCATCACACAATAAATATTAATTTTCAACTAGATTGTCTGACCTTGCAGCAGGCCATCTCCAACAACCATTCCTAATAACAGTAGCAACCTTGGCTTGCTTAGACTTCAGATATAGTATGTTAACGTTTGTGTTTAGGATTTAGACAGTGACTAGGGTTTCGAGAAAGAAAGGAAATAGAGAGATAGTAAGCAGTAAACTGGTTACTAACCCTAAGGTTAGTAGTCATATATATAGAGAACTTAATATTATGAAATTACATCAATACCCTTAAACCCTAATACTCTCAACATTCTAACACTCCCCCTCAAGTTGGAGCATACTGCAACTTGTTACAACGATACCCATCCAGTATGTTACAAATAAATTCAAACCCAAATAACAGCGAAACTCATAACAATTCGAGGCAACTAGGCCCAAGACAATAGTTAGGTCACCATGTCGGTACCACCTAACGATAATGGATCAACACGATCCATGAACAAGGTCCGGGGTCATCGGACAAACAAGACCCTCCACTTAAGGGTCAACAAGACAACAAAATAGATTGGAACGAGCTGCTTCATATGGGCTAAATCCACAAAACGGGTTGGATTGTATCGAAGGGCAAATCTGACTTGGATCCGGATCAGGTCAACACATAAACAAAAACCAAAAACTTTCTTTTCTTCACGCAGCATCACCACACATGATAGGGACCTCATGACCGGCAATAGGATGTCACAATCTCACCGGAAAGAAATAAAACTAAACCTGTCGGAGACGAAACAAAAGTTGTTGGAGAAAAGGGAAAACACTCGAAGAGCGCCTAGAAATTCGTTGGAAAAACATAATAGAAACTAAAAGTAGAATCTAAACCTAGCTATATATTTTTTTCCTTTGGTTTGCCAAAGAATACCACCAGAGTCCCAAACCATGGGCTCTGATACCA
The DNA here is from genome assembly GCA_023935145.1 of Bretschneidera sinensis. NCBI lineage: Eukaryota > Viridiplantae > Streptophyta > Magnoliopsida > Brassicales > Akaniaceae > Bretschneidera > Bretschneidera sinensis. The sequence continues at coordinate 32,148,453 of CM043698.1, read as the reverse complement.
TGTTAACATTTGTGTTTAGGGTTTAGATAGTGATTAGGGTTTCGAGAAAGAAAGAAAATAGAGAGATAGTAAGCAGTAAATTGGTTACTAACCCTAAGGTTAGTAGTCACATATATAGAGAACTTAATATTATGAAATTACATCAATACTCTTAAACTCTAATACTCTCAACACTCTAACATAGTATAATCATAAGGATTTCTCTTACCATAGTGATCAATCAAAGGGCCTTCGGGGTGCCACTTGTCATGTCAAACGTATGTGTTAGCCCCATTACCTGATATGTGTTTCGCTATTTTGTTATTGGTTTGGGAGTGGGTCTAAGCTTGTGAAGCTCCCTTTAGGCCCAAGTACAATCTGAGGGAGGATTTTCCTTTATAGACTTATTTATTACGCCGATTTTAAGTTTTGTGCTTGAACATTTGTAGACTTGAGCACGTCCTTGACTTATGAAAGGGTTTCATTATAGACAATAACTAGCTGTGTTCCTGTGACATGCATGGGTGCTGTTCTAAAAATGATTTTCTTTATAAACCTATTGTTAAAATATTGAAAAAAAAATCTTATCTCAATACTATGCATAAATCACCTAATCTTAGAAATTAATTTTTTATCAAGCTTGAGCAGCTTCCTCTAGCCAAGTACAATCTGAGGGAGGACCTTCCTTTATAGACTCATTTGTTATGTCGATTTTAAGTTTTGTGGTGCTTGAACATTTGTAAACTTGAGCTCATCCTTGACTTCTGAAAGGTTTTCATTATGGAAAATAAATCGTGTTCCTGTGCCATGCATGGGTGTGGTTCTAAAAATTGTTTGTTTAAAAACCATTTGTTAAAATCTTAAAAAAAATCTTATAAGATAATCTCAATGGTATACATGAATCATCTAATTTTAGAAAATAAATTTTTTTTTTTGTTAAGCTTGAGCAGCTTCCTCTAGGCCCAAGTACAATCTGAGCGACGATCTTCCTTTATTGATTCATTTGTTATGTCGGTTTTAAGTTGTGGTGCTTGAACAATTGTAAACTTGAGCACATCCTTGACTTCCGAAAGGTTTTCATTTAGATAATAACTAGTCGTGTTCCCGTGATGGCATGGGTGTTATTCTGAATATTATTTGTTCTAAAAACCTCTTGTTAAAATGTTTAAAAAATCTTAAAAATAATCTCTTTTTTATTTATTTTAAAAGTAAATCTTAAAAAGATAATATCAATAGTATACATAAAATCATCTAATATTAGAATATAAAAAATATATTTTTTTTTATAATTTATGGTAAAAAATGTTTGATCACATATTTAATTTGTAGAGATCTAACTAAAGTTACTTTACTGCTTAATTATATTTTATTTTGATCCTTTTTTAGATTTTTATTCTTTTGGATCTTTACAAGGTTTATAGACTGGGCTTTATATAGCCCACATAACTATCATTACCAAAACTACGTTGTTTTATTAAAAGAGGACATGTGGCAAAAGCTGAAGGCTTATGTTTGAAAGAATCCATTATACATATATATAAATTGATGCTTTATGTTGATGAATGCCGGACAAGCACAAAAAGATGCTTCTCTTTCATGGGAGAAAGCATTTCAGGTGAATAGGTAGAGATCCTATCGCTTTGGGAGTTGAGTGATAGGGTATTGTATTGGGATGTGGGAGGGTGAGAGCTCCATTCATGGTTTTTGAATTACAACGGGAGGCAGGAGCTATAGAGAGAAGGAATAAATGGTGCTAGTTGGAAGCTCCTAGAGGAATATTGATTTTTTTTATTTTTATGTTTGTTAGGCTGGAACCTTGAATTGAATATATATGTCCAATCTGCTTAGACAGAGAGGTTTTGATGTTGATGCTAATGGAGGATTGTTTGTGCAAAGTGTCTTTGTTCTCTTAAATGATAATAGTTGTCAATCATATCTTGTCAATCTTATGTCACTTGTGATGACTATCCCTGTTAGTATTCTTATGACTGCCACTAGCATGTAAAAGTAGAGTAAAATACATTTACTATATAGTGCAAGTAAAATAAGGATTGTACAGGCTGTTTTTTTCATGTTTGTTCAATTGTATTCTGGTAGTTTTAGAGTAATTATGGTACTTTCTTTATAGAAAAAAATTCTTAAATGCGGTCTGTATCTTGATATGCTGTTTGTAATATTCAGTTTAGACCCATGGCCATTCATATGTTGTTAATCTTGTTTCTTATTTTCCTTTTTTTTTTCTAAAAATTATTTGATGGTTTTCTTTTGATTCTTGTCAGGTATCTCCTCTGTACTGTAGGATCTGTATATATCAAATCTAAGGAAGCTCCTGCTAAGGATGTGCTTAAAGATCTCGTTGAAATGTGCCGTGGCATTCAGCATCCTTTACGTGGTCTCTTTCTGAGAAGTTATCTTTCTCTAGTTAGTAGGGATAAATTACCCGACATTGGCTCTGAGTATGAAGGGTAAGGGCTTAGATGGTCATTTTGTTTTCCATTTTACTTTTTGGTGGAATATTATCTATTTTGATGTTTGAATGGTGAGTAAATTTGGTGATCTAGAGATTTATGGTGATAGTTGGTATCAGCAGGGTCAGTCAGTATGGAATTTTGAGTCTGCATCTCCCTGTAGATGCAACCAGTGTGGCTGTCCCTCAATGGCTAGGATGTCTATCTTGCTTTCTTCAATTGTATCAGAATCATGAAAATTGAATCACATCAAAAGTTGTTGATATTGCCATTTTGGTTTGGTATATGATTGGCCACCTCTTTCTATTATTCCTTTTAACTATCGTGTTGGTTGATCAAAATTTGTGTTGTATATATCCTATGCTTTCAATCTTTAACGTGGTTGGGATTGGACCTGATGTGTGGATAGCTGTCCTGACTCTTGCAGAGATGCTGACACGGTTACAGATGCTGTGGAATTTGTACTACAAAACTTTACTGAGATGAACAAACTATGGGTGCGGATGCAACATCAGGTTCGTTGAAATATCTATTGACTGTTCCTGCTCTCATGTTTGGCATGCACATACCAGAATGCTTGCATGTCATGAAGGTAAAAGTATATCATGAGAGCATGATTTCTGGTCATGCAGGTGTTATAGTGCTTGTGAATCATTCATACTCTTAGCTGATCCTGAGCTGAGGCTTGCTGTCGGGCTTTCTGGTCTGCAGGGACCTGCCCGGGAAAAGGAGAAGCGGGAGAAAGAAAGGAGCGAGCTACGTGATCTTGTAACATCAGTAACCTGTAACTGGTTAATTTCACTGAAACAGTATTGTCTACCAGACTCATTATATGCTGATAAAGGCCTTCCATTTGTCACCACTATTTATTAGGTTGGGAAGAACCTGCATGTACTCAGTCAGTTGGAAGGTGTTGACCTAGATATGTACAAAGACTCTGTGCTTCCTAGGGTCCTGGAGCAGGTCTGATAGAGTTCTCTTTCTCTCTAACTGTCTCTCTCTCTCTGTCCCTCTCCCCCTTCCTCTTGAAGTTTATTTATGTGAGTTTCACTTCTCATTCAGCAATTGATTCTGAATTTCAATTATTTTGACAGGTTGTCAATTGTAAAGATGAGATCGCGCAATTCTACCTGATGGATTGCATAATTCAAGTCTTCCCTGATGAGTACCACCTGCAAACTCTTGAGATATTGTTGGGTGCCTGCCCACAACTTCAGGTAGGTCCATTGTTGCAATTATGAGCTAACATACCTCTTTTTTCCTGATTAATGCAACTGGAAGGATTATATTATTAGCATTCATGCATTAGTAAACATCCCCTCTTTTGTATGTTTGAACTTTTCAACCTAATTCATGATGTCAACTTTGTCCTCGCCTTTCATTGTGTCTTTGTGTTTTTCAGCCATCTGTTGACATCAAGACAGTGCTATCACAATTAATGGAAAGGCTCTCAAATTATGCTGCTTCAAGTACAGAAGTGCTGCCTGAGTTCTTGCAAGTGGAAGCGTTTTCAAAGTTGAATAATGCCATTGGAAAGGTAAGTTTTGCATTTTAGCCTTGGAGATCAAAATTGGAAATTGAAACTTAGTTGACTGTGACTGAGAGATGTTACAATGTCTGAAAATTTTCACTATTTAGTTCCTATAGATTGACCAAATTTGCTGAAATAAAACACTACTAATTGAAACAGCAAACCAGAATTCACTTATCTTGTTTTTCTTTAGTCTTCTTGTCCCCTTGCCTGCCTTCCCTCATCTCTTATGTGAGTTGGACAAAAGATGAGGAAAGGTGTTCAATAGATATGAAAATTTTCTAGCTTAAAAGTACTTAACTGAAGTTCTACATGGAATGTCATTTTTTGCGTAACTTGAGGTATTTAAACAACACTGACATCTGGGCATCCATGGTGTTGCTCTCCTGTCTTGATATCTGTTTTTAGGTGTATCCTATGCATCACGCTCATTGATGGCATTAATGCTAAGCTTCTATGTGAATATTGTAGTGTTTCCTGAATGATTAGGGACCTATCCATCAAACGAATTATAAACAGAAAGAATCTAAGACATTATATAACCAGATTTACCCCAAAATAGGGCAACGTTCTGCTAGAAGTTTCACTATAATCAACCTCACAAATTTCTCGTTACAATGTGCGCTCAGTACATAGAAAGTATTTATAAGTAGCTTAAAATGCCCTAATTAGGGTTTCTGTCCTGCTGCAAAACCACGACTATTTATGGGCCCAAATCCAAACTGTCAAGTAAAAAACCAGACCCATAACATGTACAGGGATCCATGTGGTCGTTAGGGGTTATACAGATCTGGACCTGTGAAGTATGCACCAACTCTAACATTTCCTTATTAGTTATCTTTTTCATTTGCTTTGATAAGCTGTTTGCATTGAGTTCTCTCCGGTGATCATTGTATCATTGCTGCTATTGTCCAAGAGTTTCCTTGTCTGCACATGTTTTGTTCTAAGCAAATTCATCCATTTTTTTTAATTATACAATTGCTTTATATAAAGTTTTGTCTCGGTAGGAATAGAGTTTATATTCAAGCAATTGAAATGTGATAATCATACTATGATGCAGGTGATAGAAGCACAGGTAGACATGCCTATTTACGGAGCTGTAATTTTATACTCATCTCTTCTTAAATTTACTCTCCATGTCCACCCTGATCGGCTTGATTATGCAGACCAAGTGTTGGTATGTTTTCTTTCCAAACTGCTCTGAAATATGCACAGTAAGTGTTAGGTTTGTATTTTATGGGTTTACTGCTCAACTAAGATTTGCTGATATAATCCCTTACCTTTAGATGGTGTCCTTTTTGTTGCTCTCTCAGTCTTTTTTCTCCCTGCCAATGAATTGGTAAAAGACACATGGATGAATGAACACTGGTCTGGTTGGAGCATTGTTTCTGAACTTTATTGGATAAATTTAGTAGAGACAATAAGAAATCAAACTTATTGAAAGAATTATATAGGGACGTTATCTTTCAATGAACAAAAAAGAATTCTACTTTTGCTATTTTCTATTAAAAGAGTTTTGGTAGAAACCACCAGCAGTTAACAAATCCTTAAAGGTTGGAAGAAATATTTTATAATTCATGTCGTTAGCTGCAGATTTTGTTGCAGCTTGTCACAAATATTGCAGGCCAAGCTGTCCCACATCAGTGCAGTATATTAAGAATTTCATGGTTTAAGGAACAAATGACGGTATAAGCTATTGATTTTTTTTATTTCAGAAAATTTTATAGAAGCATATAAACATTTTTCAAATAAACAAACTTACAGCATAGGGATAGTTGTTTCCAATTTTAATATGAAATTTACGAGTTCTAAATATACTGTCTGTTTATTTGAATAAATTAATGAAAAAGAATGCATGTCTCAATTACTTTATGAGTTCTGTCGTTCCTGCATTATCTCTGAGGCCATTACCAAAGAACACAGGATTATAAAGGTTAACATCTTTAATCAGAAATGTTCAATAATAATAAGGCCTTCTCGGCTGTTATTTGAGGTACAGTACTGTACTACGTGTGTGTGTGTGTATATATATATATATATATATATATATATATATATATATATATATTGGACTTCTTGAGACATATTTCATATGTGCAGTAGCATGTCTAAATTGATGTGTATTATGTTTTTGCCTCTTACTTAGCAGGTATCAAGTAACACATTTGAATCATAGGTGCAAAATGTATTTTTGGAATTTTGGTTGGAAGTGGAATGATCGTGATAGTTAAATCTTTGTAAAATCAAATAATATCATATGTGTCAACTGCTTTATTGGTTGTCTGCAAATTGGTAAACTCTGCCCTTGCTATTGAGTTTCATATAGCAATATAATCAGGTTTGTGGTAGGTTTTATGGGGCATTACTTATGGGTACCTATTTCAAAGAGGGTTATAAATGAAGTTCAGCCCAGGGGGGTAATTTTTCTTTCGTTTATTCTTCAGGGAGCATGTGTTAAGAAACTCTCTACGAAAAGAAAGCTTGAAGACAACAAAGCAACGAAACAGATTGTTGCACTTTTAAGTGCCCCATTAGAGAAATATAATGATATTGTCACTGCTTTGAAGCTTTCAAACTATCCCCGTGTCATGGAATACCTTGACAATGAGACAAATAAAGTCATGGCAACTGTTATAATTCAAAGCATTATGAAAAACAGCACTTGTATTTCTACTTCTGAAAAGGTATGTTTTCTTCCAGTGTTTACCTTGTTCTTTCAAGTGTTCTTTTTATTAATATGCTTTTCCCCCATTGTGTTTTGCTAGGTTGAGGCATTGTTTGAATTGATAAAAGGGCTTATTATGGATTTGGATGGGGCACTTCACGATGAGGTTGTTTGAATTTTTTTCCTGTCATATCGTATTTATGCTATGTAAAATGGTACTAAAGACGCGTTGTTTTAACACTTTTTTTTCTTCTGAAGCCCTAGTGGTAGAAACTAAAAAGGTTCACTCAGACATTTATGCTTCATTCTTAATCCTAGCCATTGGAAGAATATTTTCCTTGTAGTTTATGTTATGGTTTTCAAACTGATCTGTACTGTTTCTCACTGGGATGCCTTTATAATCTTTTGCTTTTACTTTTAGGTTGATGAAGATGATTTCAAGGAGGAGCAAAATTCTGTTGCACGTCTTATTCAGATGTTATATAATGATGATCCAGAAGAGATGTTTAAGGTATTCGATTTGGTGAAAACATTCTGGCACGTTAGCTTTCTCATGTGTATGAGAAATGTTGTGGTGTTGATCTCCTATATTTCGAGTGCATCTATTGGGTTTTCCAAATGGAATTCATATATATTATCTCTGGCGGAATGGATTTTTTTCTGAAATGTATGAGATTCTTTTTTTCTTCTATGACGTGTATCTGAATATGTGTTTTATGTTTTCGGAGTGAATAGTACATGTTCTTATCTTAGAATTTTGTTGTGGACGTGGAAGGTAAATGGGTAGCTTCGATGTAGATTTTTAACCTTGAGTATCTATTTAGATTGGAATTAGTTGATTGACCAAATAGTTACGAATTAAATCAAGTGTGCCCTAGCATGATGTTTTGATCTCAAAGCTTTGTTACCTTCGCGAGTTAATTTTAACTTGTATTTTAAGGTATATCCAAAATGTTTTCTTTGCAATAAAGTATGTTTGTATGTGTTTTTGCATTCTCTTGTAAGCTTAGTTTCTGTCCTTTCTATAAAAGGTTTGTGCTTGAATTGTTTCATATGTTGTGCATAATCCGTTTACCGAACTGCAGATAATCTGTACTGTGAGGAAGCACATCCTGACTGGAGGGCCAAAGCGTCTACCTTTCACTATTCCTCCCCTAGTTTTTTCTGCTCTTAAGGTTTGCTTCTGTCTGTCCAATGTCCATCTCACTTATGGATGTGTTATATTCACAATGCTAATCTTACATTTGAGGATTTGAATATTGCTCTTGCCAGGGTTCAACCTTTTTTAGGACACACAGTAGAGCCATTAAATAATGTTGGATCAACAATATGCAATCTTCTCCACCTCCTCACTCTCCTTCTTTCCTCAACTTTTTTCACCGTTTCTGTTCCCCACGGTTTAATCAACTAAATGTCTGTTGGAGTCATTCATTTTCATGTTTTGTGGTTAATTCATTGTGGCACTTATTTATGCACAGCTTCTTGTTTGTGATATGCAGTTAATCAGGCGACTGCAAGGCCAAGATGAAAATCCTTTTGGAGAGGAGGCATCAGCTTCACCAAAGAAAATATTCCAGCTTTTAAATCAGGCAAGTTCTCTTCATTATGTAGGAGTTATGGATAGTTGACTGGTTCATACAAATGTCATTGGCCATTACTTTAGGGCTTTGTTGAGTTGCATAGAGTTCAATATTTGATAGATAGTGGGTAGAGGTGGCCACGAACCGAGCCGCTTAGGAGCGGTACGCTGGTGGCTCGGTTTGGCTCTTACTTTTTGAGCTTCGAGCCGAGCTCAAGCACGGCTCTAGGCTCATTTACATTTTTTGAGCCGGCTTGGAGTTATGTTAAATTACTAAAATGGTATGCCAGTGGTAGGATTTGAACACTTGAACCCTTGACCGACGGTCACTCTTAACCACTAAGCTAAGGATGAACTTGTGTTTCAAAGGGAGTCCAAATATATACAAATCTTGCTGGGTACTTGGATTTAAAAAAATAGAAACTTGAAATTGAAAAATTTACAAGCATAGCTAAGGTCCCTAGGGGTTTTCTTAACCTTCCCTCTCTCTCTACCTATGAGTAAATGGATGCCTGAGATCTGAGCTGTGCATCTGAACATGTCTGAAAAATTGAAAGGATGGCTGAGATCTGAGCAGAGTGCAAAGTGGGCACGGGCTGAGATCTGAGCAGAGTACCTGGTGGGCACGGGCGATCTTGCGGCTGGAGAGCTTGTGGACAGTTTGCAAGGGCTGAGCATCTGAAGCTTGAGCTCGAATTGGCTCGCTGATCACTCGATCCCGAGCCGATTCAGATTGAACTTCATTAACATTCAACGAGTCAAACTTGAGTTTTCCTTTCTGAGCTTGGCTCAGCTCAGCTCGGTTCAAATCCACCCCCAATGGGGATTGAATATTCTTGATGTGGTTTTTTCTGGCAGTTTTAAATTAGAAAAAAGTTTGTTTTTTTTTTCTTTCATTTTTTTGTAAGTGGAAACAGTGCATTTGGAAGGTCCTATTTTAATTTATCCATCAATTATTTTTACTATACTTGGTAATACTCTCTGCTCTCTGTTTGCAGACTGTTGATGCTCTATCTAATGTTCCAGCGCCTGAGTTGGCATTACAGCTGTACTTGCAATGTGCTGAGGTACATAATGATGTTTAGTTTATTAGTAGTATCCTGAGGAAAAATTGGCACTGCTTTTTTTCTTCTCTAATTTTTATTCAAGTTGATTTTTTTATCAATCAGGTTGCAAATGACTGTGAATTAGAGCCTGTCGCATATGAATTTTTCACCCAGGCATATATTTTGTATGAAGAAGAAATTTCGGTAAGTTGATTACCTAGCTGGGAATTAGTGCTGTTTCATATAGTTCAGTTAAAGTGCATGTAGAAATAGAGTGATATCTACCATTTCTTTCATGCATGCAAATTTTTTCTGTTGTAGGATTCCAAAGCACAGGTGACTGCTTTACATTTAATTATAGGGACTCTGCAGAGGATGCATGTCTTTGGCGTTGAGAACAGGGATACTTTGACACACAAGGCCACAGGGGTATTCCTCGTAGCATTTCATTTATTTATGAAGCTAGCTAAAATCTGCTTCTAGTGAAACACTGATATGAAGCATTTTCCTTGTGCAGTATTCTGCAAAGCTTTTAAAGAAGCCTGATCAGTGCAGAGCTGTTTACGCATGTTCACATCTCTTTTGGGTTGATGATCAGGATAATATGAAAGATGGTGAGAGGTATGTTACCATGATTTTGTTTATTGTTTGTGTAGTATAGGCTCAATCATATCTTTGCATGCTCGTGTTCATCATCAGTGGAATGTCATATGGGTGTTGTGAAGTACTTGAAGAATATGATGATGCTGGTTTACATATACAACTAGGGGTAAGCATGGGTCGGTTTGGATGGGGTTAGTTTAAAAAATCAACTCAGAAAAATATGAACCAACTCAACTCATGAACCCATCCAACCACAGCTCAACCTAACCCATTCAAATCAGTTTGGGTCATTGGTTTAATATTTTTTCATTTAAAAATTAATACAAATATATTATGTAAGAAAAAAAATAATTTACTACAATTATTTACCATTCATTAGATCAAAAATAAAATCCACACAAGAATTTATTAAATCTTACGAGGCATCGTTTACAAATTAAGTACCTTAAATCATTTGACACAAAGTTCAAACAAACTTAATTTAATACAAACCACACAAAAGTAAATAAAAAATAGATTTTAAAGGTGCTTGATCAATCAAAATTTTCAAAACTTCAACACTAGGATAGAAGTATAGATTTGGTCATAGAATTTCTATAACCAAGTTCTATAATACCAAAAGCATAAAGTGAATGAACATAAGATAAATAAATCACTTTAAAAAGCTTTTGGAAAGCATATTGAAAGTCCAAAAAAAATACTTTCACAAGAACAAACGATATTAAAAAGAAACATGCTTATCACATATTTAAATTTTAATTGACTTTTTTGATGGAAACTTGCATTTTTTGCTAGAGTGTTTCGAAGAAGAAAAAAGAAAAGAAATGAGAAGATATATATACACAAAAAATATATATTGCAATCCAAACTAACTTATTAAAATATGAATATAGTCTATCAATCCTTAAAGTAGGTATATTTTAAATATATATAAAATATAATTATATAATGACCGGGTTACCGGTTTGGATCGGATTGAAACCTTTTTAATTCATGACCCAACCCAACCCAACCCATCAGGTTAAAAAAATTCTTAACCCAAACCCAACCCATTGCACCAGTTTGAGTCGGGTCCGCGGGTCCACGGGTTTCCATGCTCACCCTTATATACACCAATTGCTGTTTTCTTGAGCACTGCAAGTTCTGTTGGCTGATGTCAAATCTTTCATTGGAATCTAGTCTTGGATTGAGGTCCTGAAATTTAGAATGCCCCCCATCTCTTTTTATCTGTAGGCATGAATGGAGGATATGATTATTTTCTGCAGACGACGGAGATGAGCCCTAGTATTAGTTGTTGCATTCTGATTGCAATGGACCACACTTTTCATATGATTCATGAATGCTCATTATGTGGAGACTGGTTTCATTTGGCAACATAGAGAGTGGTCTTTGTTGTGAACTATGTTTGTCTAGTTGACATGCAGCATATTGGGGCTGTAGTGTCTGCTTGAGCATATGAATAAAGCTTCTTGTGGGGGGTATTGGGTAGGAGGAAAGAGACCATGAAGCGGGGAAGGTGGTATTTGGGTGGTTACTCGTAATTAGTTTGTTTATTATTCATTGATTTATTTATGTCTTTACATGGAACTAGGGTCCTGCTTTGCCTCAAACGGGCATTAAGAATTGCAAATACTGCTCAGCAAATGTCCAATGCAACGCGAGGTAGCACCGGATCGGTTACTCTCTTTGTTGAGATACTGAACAAGTAATATTTTCATCCCTGATTTTACCTGAACTCATAATTATTCCTTTTATTCTACTTGTTAAGATTTTCTTTCAATAATTGAGGGTAACCTAACGTTGCTGTATTGCAGATACCTCTATTTCTTTGAGAAAGGAAACCCGCAGATCAATGTTGCTGCCATCCAGAGCCTGATTGAATTGATTACAACTGAGATGCAAAGTGACACGAGCACACCAGATGCAGCTGCAGATTCATTCTTTGCCAGCACACTGCGTTATATACAGTTCCAGAAACAAAAGGGCGGTGCAATGGGTGAAAAATATGAGCCTATCAAGGTGTGAATTGCTAGATGAACTGATTTCATTGAGTCATCTCTATCATCTGAGAGCTGCATACAAAATTTCTTAGTGTTGACTTCCACTGATGGTTATGGTTTTCATGTCGTTTTTTTGTTCTGGCAGGGAAACCCAGAATGATATCCAATTTATTCGCTATGTTACTGTTGGTGAAAGCAGCCTCATGCATCCTAGGTTTGTGAATTTTTAAGAATCTGTATGCTTACAATGCTAGTTCCTGCTGTCACGGTGATGTTTTGTTTTTTTTTTTTTTAAAAAAAAAAAAAATTGTTGTTGAGCCCAAACCTTGAGACAACTCTTTTCTTCAAGTTGATATAATTTAGCAATTTGCGTTTACACCGAGTTGTCACTCAAGATCTCGATTTTCTGGAAGGCACTTCGTTTGGGCACTGGATATAGATATAAACGGGCTTTAGCATATCCTTTTAATGCACAAAACACATCCTTCATCAAGGAGTCGTCAATATTTATCAAAAGGAAAATATAATGGATGTGTATGATGTATCTTGAAATTAAGTTGAAAGAGATGATATTTGATTTAGAGGCAAACACATGTTTGATAAGATCAGCCCTGAATGTTTTGAGGACTGGTTTTGTTCTGATTTCTGATTGCTAAATCAAGTATAAATGTCAAAGGGAACTCAATATAGAAATGAAAAGGGAACCACTTTGAATCTAGGAGCAAGACTTTTGTCATTATTATAAATCGACCTAATTCAAGCAACTCATTCACAGTTATTGTCTGGAGGGTGATCAGCTTGTGGAGAGTTCACATACAAACTGGCAAATTTCTAAACTAAACGAAAACAACAATTATGTATTAAAACATTGCATTAGATTTTGGGGTTCTTCAACCTCAGCCCATGGCATACTTCTGAGTCCAGCTACGAGCCATTGTCTCATACTTGACTCTATCAGTCTTGTAAATATGTGCGATCTCTGGGACAAGTGGGTCGTCAGGGTTTGGGTCCGTCAGTAGTGAACAAATAGACAGTAATACCTGCATTTATCAAATAAATTTTCCATTTTCGTTGTTCAGACTTTAATTCATACGCAGAAAATGAAAAAAAAGGATGTTTGAATCAAACTGTAAAAGCTCTGATTTGGAGATAAATTTCAAAATTGACTGCAGTATTGTAAAATGGTAATTAGTTGCTGAAAAGTAAAAGGGTAATTTTCGCATCAAAGCCCTTGCCATATAGATTTGTGATACCCCAATTGATCCGTATATAATTCACAATGTGAGTTACTACTAACAATTTGGACTTAAGTTTTTGAATCAGTGATTTAAGCTCCTAGTCAAATGTCTTTTCAGGCCCCCCAGCACACTCCGTAAGAACCTTTCACGAGCGTGCCTTCACCCGTCTGTGATTTTTTTTTTCTGCATCAACAAATATGTTATTATGTGTTATTAGTACCTTTGATATGGTGAGCGCAGGACTCCACTGCTCCTTGAGAATGTCTAAACAGATATTCCCATTGCTGTTTATATTTGGATGGAAGACTTTTGTCCTAAAGGCAACCTGGAAACAAAAAAAAACTCCAAGACATGAAGATTAAAAAGATGTAGAGAGAATGATCAACAAAAGTGGTTTTGGTAGTTACTAGTTTGACGTAAGATTTCAGATTTCTGTTTTCACCTTTGGTGGCTTGAAAGGGTAATCAGGAGGGTAATGTATGGCTACAATGAAAACACCACCACAGTAGGGGCTATCGTTTGGGCCAATAATGGTAGCTTGCCAATGAAACATATCTTCTGCTACAAGACCTAAACTGCCACCAGAAAAAGTAAGTTCAAGAAAAAAAACTTGTTTAAAATATTTAAGAGTAGTAACAAATTAAGACTTGAATTGTTTTTTTTTTTTTTTTTGGAGAAAGAACCCAAACACTTTTGAAGAAGAGAACAAGTCACAATCACTCCGTTGAAGCTTTGATGGTAAATATAGTGTTCTTTTATAAAATATGTTAGTATGTTCTATGTACCTGCACTGCATGAAGTTGGAGGGTCTCTCTGGATATCCTTGAGCTCCTTAAGGATTCTCTTTGATGCCATTCAAGCAAGTCTATGAAGAAACCTTCTTTTTTGTAAGAATTTGGAATTTATTTTTGGAGGAAGGCAAGACTGATCTTTGGATATCCTTCATAAATGGGGTACTATGGTGTTTATATGAGAGGAAGTGGGATAGCAACGATAGGGTATAAATTCCCCTGGAGAAAGAGGTTGAAAGACAAGAATATTCGTTTTCATTTAGGTCCACAGTTTCTCATTTTGATTTTGTATTTCAGCCAACCTTTTTTTCTTTTTGATGGGTGAAGGGAATGAGCCTCCAACCTCTTCCAAGGATTTTCTCTCCACATCCGCCCAATAAAACCAGACCAATTGGTCCAAACAAATCCTTTTTGGTCAATATAGCTTTTAAGTCAAAACAAACAAATCCTTTTTGGTCAAAATAGTTTTAAGTCAAAACAAAAATATCTTCTTCTTTGCTTTCAATGGAATGGATTACTAACTTATAAATTAGATTAAATTCAGTTTGCTCAACTTTCTAACCATTAAATCAGACCTCAGCAAAGTTATCACATTGTAAATATTAGAAAAAAACATAATGTAGATAGCAAAACATGTGATCAAACAAAGCATGTGACCAAATAGATCCAGTGTTTTCAGAGGCGAGGGCGTTGGGCGAGGTGTTTTGCCTCAATGAGGCGAGGCGTAAGCCCCGAGGCGTTGGGGCGTAAGCCTTTTGAAACATTGGGGCGTTTTGATAAAATAATATTAATTAAATTATAAAAATATTAATTAATTAATTATCAATAAACTTTACTAACTTAAGACCTATTAATGAATATTTATCAAAATATTTTTACATAAATATCAAACAATTTGATGAAAATTTTAATCACATATGATATTATAGGTATATTATTATTTGTTGCATATGTATCCATTCAACATAGTGGTTCTATTTGTAATGACGTCCAATCAAAATGTCGAAAATTTAAAATTCTAACCTAAAAGGTTGAAAATCCAGGTAAGTCTTTTGAATCTTTTGAGATGTTTTGAATTTTTAATAAAATAATATTAATTAATTAATTAGAATAGTAAAATAAAAATAATTTAATTTTTAACTAATTAATTAATTTTATCAAAATTTAATACGTTACAACTCATTATAGTCTGATAATTATAATTTTATAAATATTAATATATATTTATATATAAATTATATGAAGTATAACTTATATTTCTATATTGTTGTAATTTGTATGTGATTAATTAAATAGTTTGTAATTATTATTAAACTAAATAACATGTATTATATATTTATGAAGTGTAATAATATCATATTATCAGCGTTAGCTCAGTGGTAAGGTTTATAATTATGACATATTTGGTCCTGAGTTCGAGCCGAGCCGCAAGCAGGGAAGATGAATTATTAGTAACTGACCAAAACGATGTCGTTTTGGTTAATTGGGCTGATATCAGTTGATCCAAAACGACGTCGTTTTGATGTCGCGACAAAAAAAAAAAAACGCCCCAACAATCACGCCCGCGGGCGTTTTACCCGGATTTCGCCCGTGGGCGCGACCCGGGCGCGCCCCAAATTGGTTTTTTAAAACACTGAATAGATCTAACAAAAACATGTGAGGAAGAAAAAAAATGGCCAAACATATTTTTAGAATAGTAATAATAACTGTACAGTAACCCTAATGATTCTTATAAATATCTTCTCATTTTTCCATTCAAAAGAAAGAAAAAGAAAAAAGATAAAAAAAAAAAATTCATTCAACATCTACGTATATTCATTCAAGAGAGAAAATAAGATTGAGAAAGCAATACAAATAGAAAAGAATTGTCAGTACACAATTCTTATAAATTTTTATTGTAGTGAAGAATTTTTCTACTGCCTCTCTTATTATTTTTGAAGTTTTTTACTTATGAGTTTTCTTGTATTTTTACGCCAAAACATAAAAATACTTCATCATAATTACCTCAATTTTTCATGAGTATATTTTTCCTTCCTTACTTTGAATCTCTACATCCATAATATTTTTTCACCACTCAAATTGAAAAACTATTTTATGAAATTTACAAATTGGTCCGCTGACAACTCCACAATACTATAATTTGTCGAATCTGTAAAATTCTTGTTTACACGCATATACGAGCTCTGTATTTACGGGTTGAATAAAAGTTAGAAGGATATAACACCACTAAAGCAAGCCGAAGATGTTGTCGTTAAGGGCGAGCACGAGGTAAGTCAAGTCAAGTCGAGCTTTTCAATGTTTGAGCTAATTATGGTTTAATCGAGCTCGAGTCGAATTTGAACCAAATATAAAAATTTTGATTCGAGTTTCACTCATACTCATTTTCTCGAGCTCAAACCTGATTCGATTTGAACTTAAGTTAACTTCTTACTCAAACGAATCCAAATCCAAACTTTTGATCATAAGTATATAAATTTTAATATTTCAAAACTTAAATGATACCATACTTAGTTATTTAAAAATACATATAATATATATTCGAATTAAATTTACGAGTTGAGGAGACAAATAAATGCCAATTCGAATTCAACACATTATATCAAACGTGTCCAAGAACGAACCTGAACTTAGCTTAAAAGCTTATTGGGCTAAGCTGAGCCAAGTTGAGCCTTCAAGGAACCCACTCGAGCCCACTCTAACTTGCAGTTAGCTCGTTGAATTGGTACTCTGTTTGGTTTTGCAAGGAAGCATCATATAAGTGGTGACAAAGATGATCATCACATCATTCATTCCCCCTAGCATTTTTCATACATTTCATTTGCAAATGCAAATTCTGAAATGGTTTTCATGAGGAATAGAATCCAGTGAGGACCCTTATTGGTTCGTTTAGTTATGAAATTTCTTTTTCATTTTTATTTTCTTTGACGATTTAAGCATTCTTAACATAATCTGAAAAAAAATATTACTTTTTTTTCAACATATTATTAAAATAATTGAGATAATTTTTTCGACAACTAAACCCAAAGTAAGAAATCCCATAGCATCAAATAATCTGATGTGTTCATTGCCATTCATGTACCAAAACCAAAAGTAAACGATATTCGTGTTTAGCCAAAATAGAGAATCCAAGCATACAGCTAGACAGACCTTCGAGCTGAAGAGAAGGAAAATCTAAGGGCGGTATTCCTTTATAAGATTAGACAGCTCCTCTCAAAGCCCCCCTTTTCCTTAATTTTTCCAGCTTTTATTTTACTTCGTTCACCAAGGAGCGTTGACGGTATGTGTCTTCATTTGGGGGCTTGACATTTGAAATGTTAGCAAATTGAAGATTACATAGTGAGCTATCGACGGACCAAAAGAACCCACC
Source organism: Bretschneidera sinensis (assembly GCA_023935145.1). Taxonomy (NCBI): domain Eukaryota; kingdom Viridiplantae; phylum Streptophyta; class Magnoliopsida; order Brassicales; family Akaniaceae; genus Bretschneidera; species Bretschneidera sinensis. Next base: position 32,131,186 of record CM043698.1, on the reverse strand, counting down.
CATTTGTCAGACTAGCAAGTTCATAAAAACTACAGATTATAAGACCAAACCACAACATAACCAAGCCTTTAGGAAGAATACAAAGCTATAAATATAATGAAGTCCGTGCAAGGCAAGGATGTTTTCCTAACTGGGATGTTCCAGTCCATTAATACATAAAACATATCAAAACCGGGAGTCAAGAAAAGGTGGGCAACCATGTAATGCGTTTCAACAATTGGAGATCAGAACAAATACAAGAAAGCAATACCAAACCACCGGATGCTTCACAGAGATGCTGATTACTGTCAGTTGAGACAATAATTCAGAGCCTCTAGTATCTTCAATAGCAAAAGAGAAGAGAAAACGTGGACGGGACAGAGGCCGTCATCTTTTTACATCCATTGCAATCACAATATGGAGCAGGCCTTCTGTGCTTTGTTCTTCTTTTTCTTCTGGTTCGGTGGTTGAAGGACAACTCTGATGGCCGCGTCGAACACTGCTTTAACATTCTGTAGTAAAAAGTCAACAGATCACTTCAATATAAAGGGCTATAATAGGACAACAAAAAAAGGGTATCAAAATAGTCCCACAGTTAATAGTTATACCTGCTGTGTTTTCGAACTGCACTCAATATAAGCAGGTGCTCCAATCAGCTTCCTCAGCTCCTCTCCCTTTCAGACAAAAATGGGTACCAATCAAACAATATCAAAAACAAAATTTTAGTCAAACACCAATGAAAAAAAAACTGAGTAATCTTTAAGGACAAGTGCAGCAGAAATCTCTACCTGAGCAGTAGAGATAGGCACAGCACCAGGATGGTCTATAAAGAACTGCTTATCATCCCGAAGATCTGGCTCATTTGAAAACAAAAAACGATAAGCACTATATCCTAATGACAACCGTTTACAACATGTACTTCACAATAAAGATTAACTGGCCAAAGCAGACCTTCTGGATCATACAGTACAATTAAATCATTAAAATTCTAGTTGTCTAGAAAATCATGAAAGCATAAAGTTAGTAATAAAGATTTTTAAAAGGAAAAAGGATGCTACATACCAAGAAGCTTTATCAAAAATATATATGAGCACAAAACAGATAAAAACATTCAATGCTACAACTTTGAAGTAAACATACTAGAACAAAATAAAGGTCTACCATTTCTTGTTTTGAATAAATTCTACAGCCTGTTCAACTACTAGTATTTAATTTGTACAACTGTCATAAATATATTGGCAACATAAGAAACTAGAACTGATCTGCCCTTGTTTACATAAAGACATAGCTCAAGCTAGTTAATCATCGCAATTGTTAATACCTTAAGATGTCTATTCTCATTCCCCGTGCACAAAAATGCTAGCACACAGGAGAGACTTTCTTTTATATTTACTCATGAACAATGAAACAAGTAAGATTCATACAGTTTCATTATGGAGTACCTTTTCTTCATGATCTCAACCCGACTAATACAGACAAATAGAGTAATGATCAGGGTAAAGGCTACCTCTTCTAACGGTAATAACTCCCTTTTACTCAGCTATCATAACCTCCCTTTCCCTCTCCCTCTCCCTCTCCCTTCCCCTCCCCTTCCCCCTCCCTCTCACCAACGTGCGCACACACACAGAGGTCACTGATGACAAGTCCAGCTGAAAACATTCAGCAAGAAGGAATGCAATAAAAATATTAGCACGAGCAAACATGTTTGAATATTTTTTTTTGTTAAGAACATGTTTGAAAATTATAATAATCATCAAATGCCTAACGAAATCTAAGACAAACAGAAGGGAAGAAATGAAAACTTATAAGACATTAACCACAGCTAAAAGGCTAAAACACATGTATATCAATGGCTTTAGCTTTGGGAACTGTTTGGAAAATTTGAAATATATAGAACACATGAATATACACCTAGATGGAAAACATTGGCCAACTTATTCACTAAAGCCTATCGATGACTACAAATACCATAGGAAGCTGTTCACAACAGTAACACCACAAAATACTGACCATAAGGAAAATAATCTATAAATATATCCTTGAGCACTGATCAATTCCACAAAATAAAGCAAAAATATTCACAGTGAAGTCCACAGAAAATAAGCATAACAAACGCTTATCATCAGAGTTCAAAGTCAAAGCTAACACTAGCTGAGATAAATTAATAATCATTGGTCAACAAACAAATACAAAGCTTCTAAGAAAGAGGCTTGGGCCAATTAAACTTAAAAAATGTATGATTTGCAGTTGTATCACATGACAGTTAACCAGAACTGCACTAATATTCAAGATCACCTCACAAATTTTTTTATAAAAAAGGTTAATCAGATAAAAATAATGCTAAACAATTGAGCAGATATACCATCATATAAAGAAGAACACAAGAGACAAACCGTATATTGGTAAAATTAAACAGAAGACAGAGAAGCTTACCAAGCTTTGTTCCAACAAGAACTATTGGGACGCCAGGGGCATAATGTTTCAACTCTGGAATCCACTGGAAATAAAGCCAAGCAAGGAATTCATCAGCAAACTATTTATCCAAAATCATTCTAGAAAGCAACTTGAAAAGAAAGACAGCAGGATATTTCTGTAAAACGAGTAAATCTGAACCTTCTTGGAAACATTCTCATAACTGGCCTTGCTAATGAGAGAGAATGCCAATATGAAAACATCTGCCCCACGGTAACTCAAAGGTCTCAATCTGTTATAATCCTCCTGCCCTGTTTGCAGAAAAACAAATTCAGATCCAGAAGATATAAAAAGAAATCTACAGTAATGTTTCTGAAAGCAGATCGAAAAAGTTCACCATAGAAATTAGAAAGTTACCTGCAGTATCCCACAACCCCAGGTTAACAGTGCTCCCATTGACGACGACATTTGCACTGAAATTATCAAAAACAGTTGGCACATAATCCTGTTTCCCATCACAACGCAAAGAGTGAGATAAAAGGTCCTTCATTTTCCAACATCCACTTCCAAAACTTTTCATGGCACTTATTAATACATTACATCTTTGGGATCATATGTTTGGGATCGAAGGCTGAACAGCAACAACAAAAAGGGCTCTCAAAATATCCTTGGTGGCTTTAGTATTCAAGGGAAGAAAATGAAAAATTCAAATCCTGTGTAGCTTGAATTAAAATAGCAGCATAATATGTCTAAATATTACATATTTTACGATTAGATATGACTTGTGACAAAAACATATGATCTAAACTCAGGCCAAACAATGCACACCATATATATTCCATTAAACATTTCCAACATAGAAGCTACCATATCAAACAACCATCTTTAATTAATGAATTTGCATTAATTACCCAAATTAGACAAGAAGAAAAACATTAATTAATCTCCTCCCTAGACAACTGGAAACAAAACACAAAATCCAACCTGCAAGAATAGAAACAAAACCTTTCTGATTAAGAAAGTCATTTAAACCAAATTTTAACATTAAATTCCTCTATCTTCCATCCTGCCAAAAACTAAATTTAAGCAATTATCTTTCTTGCCCCAACTTAGGTAAAATGCAAAGAATTTAACACGTTATATGAATTGCAAAGCCAAAACATCAAAAAAAAATTCTAAAATGAATCGAACAAAAAGCTATTGAGAAACCCTACAGGTACAAAGAAATTATAGACATAAAGGAGAAATTACCGTAGGGAAGGTGTTGCTGGTGTAAGAAATCAACAGACAAGTTTTACCCACAGCTCCATCACCAACCGTCACGCACTTAATAAACCTTGAAGCGCTCATTTTCCTTTTGTATTATTTTAACCCCCCAACCAAAATTTTAACAAAGTAAAAAGAAAAGAAGAAAGTTTACCCTCAGATTTTAGCACCTGAGGTGATCACCTTGATCACACACAAAAGAAACCCCAAAGTTGTTCCTCACTTTTCTTCTTCTTCAATTAGGCATCTGAATGCACTGAAACAAAGGTACAAAGAAATAGAAAAGAAAAGGGAAAAAAACTTTCAAAAGGAAACCCTAAAAGAAGTTAAAAATGTTGAAGGTATCATGATTGTGATCAAGGAGAAGAAGAAGAAATTAGGGAAAATGAAGGGCTAACCTAGAAAATGGAAAGGGGATTTTGGATTTTGGTTGGGGATTAGTGAAACAAAGACACAAAGAGGGAGAAAGATAGATAGAGAGAGAAAGAGACCTGTTTTTGGCCGGGAAATATGCCGTTGAAGCGTTCGTTGGGAGAACCAATCCTCGTCAACAAACCCCCCGATTGTTTTGCTTTTTTTTTTTTTGTTTTTATTATTTGTCTTTTTTACCCCTTTGTGTTGTGGGAATTTTTTATTTTGTTTTTTCCTTCTTTTCTTTTACCGCGGTAAACGGGAAGCTCGGCTCCATTCCTGTTTTGTTTCGGATCCTTACCCCGTATGAACTGTTCTTTTCTGAGATCAATTTAATTGAATTTTTTTCAAGTTAATTAAAACTTATAATTCCATTTCATGATGTTTAGTAAGAGTTGTATCCAATTGATTGCTGCATAGAGTTTGTTGTTCGGTTTGATCTTGGCAAAAAGAAATTCTTTGAAAATGAATAAATCATTTTGATTTTTTTTATAAAAAAAACTTTTGACTTTAACCTTAAACCTTTAACTTTATCCACTTTTTAGGATAATTTTTTTTAAATTCAATTACGTAATTTTTTATCATCAATTATTTATGGGTTTGGTTAAGGGGTGTCATTTGTTAACCAACAATAATTATCCAAACGAATACATTGAAATTTTAAATTTATATTTAAGTTTAAATGATATTTTAAATGTATATTTTATTTGCAAGTCTTATATAAATTATATATAGGGCATATTTATAAATTCAAATCGAATTTTGCAATATTATGTTACTCATTTCCCATAATAGGTTAATAAATACCTTTTTTTGAAGATATCCAAAAATTTTAAAAAAACCCATTAATTGCATCAAATCATTTAAATAGTTGAAATAATAATTAAGAGTATTATTGAAAGATTAATTATAAAGTCTCTCAATTTTTTTTTATTGGAAACAGTTATTTTGAGATATCCCAGAATATAAATGAAGACATCTTATAAGATGAATAGAGTAGTTTAATGTGCAGTTAAAACATGTTTTTACAAGTGAAATGTTAAAATATCAAATGAACCGCTACTTATAATAAAGTATTCATGTCTTTTGATCTAGTTAAGTCACTTACGAATTGTTCATATAAGATATTTGAGTTTGAATTCAATATATATAAGGAAAATTATAAAAACTCACTTAACATTTGGATGTCGCAACACTTACATACCTATTGTTTGAGAATTACATTTATCTATTTTGACCGTCTTTGACTAGACGAAATCTTATATTAATGGACGAAAAAAATGAAAATACACATACACCCTCGTAAATAATAGTCATAAGCAGAGAAACAATCATTTTCAATAAATCTTAAAACTTATCTTTCTCATACTCCTACTCTCTCTTTCCTCTATTCTCCTGAAGACAATGTAACATTAAAATACGATGTCCGTCAACAAGTTACTTGATGCACCAAGAACCAGGTTCACAAATTCAACATGCAATCATGGAATAAACCTCCCAAGCAAAATTCCTTGCAGAAATGAGAACCCAACTACAAGCTTTGTTCATAATGCATATAGGACGACTCAACTAGATCTCCAAGTTTCAAAAGCAAAAATCCCATCGTCCGATTTGGTTTCTAATGAAAGAGAGGAGAGTTTAATAAAATCAAAAACTTTACAATCAAAGCAAAATGATTCAGCCATCAAATAAACAAAAACGCAATTAAATCAGCTTATTTTAGTTCTCAGATCATAAGCTATAATCTGAAATCCTTTTTTTTTCCTCTTCACCTTCTTCCTAACTCCGTAATTCTCCATTGTGACCACCTCCGCACTTTTGGTCTCACTTCACCAGATCCAGATCTGGTCCACAAAAAATCATAAAAAGAGAAAATCCTCAATTTTTCCAAATACACAAATGGATGGTGTCAGTTTTAAAAATGGTGATTGGGCTATAGATGTTGATATTGCCATGGTGATGTAAGGGAGAGAGACGAACCAAGAAGGATACAAAGAGAATGTTAGTATTTAGATTTGTTTTTTCGTTTTTATATCTATTCTTTTGTAAATTTCAAGCAAGTAAAAATAAATTTTCACTGAGAGTTGAGAAACGAAAGTACAAGATGAAGTTTTTGAAAAAGTTGTCTGCTTACCCATCTCTCTCTTTCTTGGATTACCTTGTATTTGTTATTTTTTCTTTTCTCTTCACCTCTTTCTCTCATCTTTTGATTCATTTTCTTAATTTGTTCAAAGAATTTTTATCAGATCCATGTTAGTAGAAGTGGGATTTCTAATATAAATGTTGAGTCGATTTAACTATTGACCAAAAATCAAATAATTGGCTGATGAAAAAATTGAATTAAGGATGTTTTTGTCAAAAATTTAAATTTTCAAATAAGTCAAATAGATAAATGTAATTTTTTAAACAATAAGTAAGTAAGTGTCGCGACATCCAAATGTCAGATGAGTTTCTATAATTTTTTTTTAATTATTTTCATGTTGTTAGTATCACATTTGTGCTTTTAGAGTTAATAACTTCTTTTATTGTTTTAGTATATTAACGAAGATGAGGATCAAACTAAGATTTTTTTGTAGAGTATTTGAAACGCGAAAATAACCCGTAAGTCAAGAGACCGGATTGAGTTAATAACTTCTTTTGGTCTTTGATTAATCAAATCTTAATTTTTAAATAATCAAAAAATTGGTTAGCTTAGCGAGTGTCTCATAAGATGGGTATTTGTTGGAACTTAAAGTATCAATGACCAAAGTTGTCTACAATTCAAAAAACAGAATCCCATGCCTTTTATAACTTTTGGGTTACATTTGAAAATGAAAAACAGAACATGAAATTTGTAAATTATTCTTCATTACTTTTAAGCTGAAAACGGTGGGAGATAATAGTGAAGTGTCAAAGTTACCCGCGTATTTTCAATTTTGCTGAATGAATTGGTATGCACCAAAATCCATGGAGCCTCCAAGAGGAGAAATTCTTAAACGGACTCGGTCCATAATTTACTCTTTGGACCAAGCCAAGAACAAAAAGATATTTGACACCCAAATCAATTTAAAAGTCATTTTTCATAATAGGAGTTACCAATGAAGCTCCACAGTTATTACTGTAATTTTCATCCAGTCCAAACACGTTTTAAGAAAACAAAAGGGTCGGTTAAGAATTTATCTTTCAAAATAAAAGAAAAAACTGAATCACGAAATTAAAAAAAAACAAATTTAAAATAAAACGAACAGCCATAAAACATACTCCTAAACCTAAAAACATAATATATATTTTTCACTTTACATTTAGTACTACGATTAAGCACCTTATGCCTAGTGGGGTGGTGTGAATCAGACACTTCATAAATGTATCTCTAAAATTTTTTTTCGTTATTCTATCACACGTTACAAAGCTCAATTATGTTTATCATTAAAAGAGAAGATCCTCTCCCGTAATTTGAATTTTTTTTTTAAATTGACTTAGTATTCATCCAATAATACACTTAAATTTTTTTCCTTGTTATTAGAAAAGATCCTAATCCTATCATTTAATCTATGACATAAATACTACCTTATTTTCTTTTTGCTACTATTAGCAACAAACTCGGTGCTCTTTTATGAAAAAGCCGACCAGAACAATGTGCTTATATATGAATGGAAAAATCTTTCCTATGAATATTCAATTTTATTGATCATGGTAATAATTTCTAAAACTGCAACAGGAGAAATAGATAACAATGAATTAAGGCATAAAATGGGAGACAATATATATATTGATCTTGCCATAATTTCTAAAATTACAATTAAAAACCTTTTTGAATAGAAGTAGGAAGACAAATACAACATGACCATGAAAATACACTATCTTTTATAGCAATTGCATGCATCTGGGAACAAAAAAAAAATGTATGATACGGAATCACGACTTGCAAAATGCACGAAGTGTATCATCCAGGACCTTTCTATCATACTCCCCTGTGAAAACACAATTGCCAAGAGGACCTTTCAGAAGGATAAGCCTTAGTAACCCATCAGCAACCTTCTTATCAACCTGCCATTTCAAAAGAATACAGATACGTCATGGATGAGATACCAATTTGATCTTCAAACAACAATTATAACTCAAAGACACTAACCGCCATGACGGACTTAAACATGTCCACAGTCATCGATTCAGGAGGTACAGTGGGTAACTTAGCCTGTTTTAAAATGCCGTTTGTTCGCTTCACAATTGTATCGTCAATCCAACCAAGGCGATATGACATTTCAACAGCCATGACCTGAAGATCATCACAACAAAAAAATAAGTGGAGTGAGGGGGAAGCAAGTAGTAAAATGCAGTGTTAAGAATATGCGATACCATGCCGGCTGCAACAGCTTCTCCATGAAGCCACTGCCCATATCCAAAACCAGTTTCAATTGCCTGAAAAGACACGCCACGTCATGAGGGAACAAAGAAATCAATGGGAGGTTTTTGGAAACTGATGATAATACAAGACTCCAATATGATATCGCACTCATAAAGCTTCCATCTTACATAAAGGAAAAAAAGAGAATATGATTGTATGTCAATAAACTTGAAAGTAACAAAAGTATTCTACAAGCACTCTCACATCTTGCGTTAGTTACACGTTTGAACACACAAGATAGGATTCCAAGGGCAAATAATCAAGTCATAATATCTACAAATGTTTCTAGGCTGAGACTTCACAAAAGCATGTATGCAACAGAAAATGGGCTCAGTGAATAGCACTACAAATGACCTCCTGTTTCTTGATGATCATCCTATAATTCCTATTCCATGATGCTCAGATTATAATCAAGAATCACATGATAAGGATACGGCTCTTTAGCACATGCAAGTTATCCTTGTAATTCTTTTAGGTAAGAACATCCAGGAGCTCATTCCAATTAAAAAATTGTTATGTCAATAATAAATAAATCACCACTTATCCCAGGAGGACAAAAAGGGAATACAGTTCAAAGAATAGCATTTTCAGGAAGTTTTTTATACCTTAAATTGAAATAGAGCCCCTAGTAAATGAGTTCACTGGGTGTGAATGACTACTAAAAATCTCAAGCTATGTATCAAAAGAATTATACAACTTTACAATTATTCTACTTCTTTTTTCCCTTTTCTCTATTCCCCAGCACACTGGTCATGCAACTTGGATTCAATAGTACTAAGATCACTGGTATTCCAATACACATTCAACTTAACAGGTCAAGGCCCATGATAGGAATTCGCCTACACGAGACGAAAGCACAAAATCAACAATCTGGCTTTGCCTGCTGAAAATTTTAAAAAGTTTTAACCAAATTGTACAAACCCAAAACTTACATGACCAAATGTATGACCCAAGTTCAGTGTTGCCCTCAGTCCGCTTTCCTTCTCATCTAATGACACAACCTCAGATTTATTCTCACATGATCTCTTTATAGCAAAAGCTAGTGCAGCTGGATCCCTGCAATGGGCCAACAAAAAATACTCATGCATGATTGAAGCCACAGTAAATGCAAGCATAATGAAAGCATGGCCATAATACAATTAAGCAACACTATTGTTCAGGGGCATGTGCCTCAAAATATTACAAAGATCAAGGTGGTAGATTGGATGAAATAAAACAGTCATACCAAATTACCAGGTATACTTTTAAAGGCTGTAAATAAGAATCAATTTTTTCAATTTAAAAGTTTACGCAAAGTTCTTTAATGGATATATTGTACCTTGCCATTAATGCCTCCATATTTTTCTCCTGCCACTCAAAAAACTCAGGATCCCTAATGAGCCCATACTTAATCACTTCAGCAAGTCCCGATGCCAGTTCTCTATCCGGCAATGTGTTTAATGTGTCAGTGTCTATAAGCACGCACTGAGGTTGGTAGAAAGCACCAATCAAATTCTTTCCAAGGCGGTGATTTATGCCTGTTTTGCCACCAACAGAAGAATCCACCTGTAAGGGAAAGATATCCGATTAGGAGGCATGAGAAACATTGAATTTTAACAGCTGAACATAATTAAATGAAAGGATATAATGGGGCATGACTAGAAAAGGGACCTGTGCCATAACGGTTGTAGGAATCTGAATGAAATTAACACCACGAAGATAAGAGGCAGCAGCATATCCACACATGTCACCAATAACTCCCCCTCCAAGGGCAACAAAAGTACATCGTCGGTCCAGTCGTGATTCAATCGCCTTGTCAAAGACTTTCATGAGTGTGTCCTATAACCACAAGTATTAAGATCACTTTATCAAATTGCCATCGTACATAAAACACAAAATATCAAACAGAACCTTAAATGATACCTACCATGTCCTTGTACTTCTCACCATCTGGTAAAATCACACTCTCAACTGAGATATTTGGGTTTCCTCTTGTTAAAGCATCAACAACTTTATCTAGGTATATTGGCGCAACTGTGTTGTTAGTGACCACAAGGACTCTCTTCCCGTGAACATGCCTATTAATATGAACCAAAAAATCAATGAGAGAAACCCTCCAAACAGAAAACGAAGAAGAAGCACAACTAAAAAGATTCAAACCTTTCTAGCTATGGAAAAAAAGGAAAACATCTTGAGCTATACATATGTTCCATTTTGAATTGAATAATGAAGAGCTCAACTCGGTTGAAACATTTGCTTTAAGCTCATTCGTGGTTCTTAAAACGAATAAATACAAAGAATTTAACATTGAATATTGGTTTCCCTTCTTTTTTTCTCCTCAGTGCCTCAAACGAAGCCTTCATTAAATTTCTACTAAAAAACCAAATAAAAACCAACACAATAACAAGTTTCTATGAAATCGACTAGTTTGAGACTTAGCTATTCTCTCACATGGAGAAAGTTCAATAAAGATTAAACTTCAGATATTACAGAGATATGACAACTTTCTTTATTTTAAAAAATAAAAAATAAAAGGGCTTGAGCAAATTAAACAGAAACGAGCTAAATTTGAACGGAATAAAATTGGGGAAAAATACCTCTGGAGAAGTTCTGGTTGATCAAGAAGCCCGGATCTAATGTATATAGGGTAGCTCCGGTTGCCCAAATCGACCTCCACAATCGTAGGAACTTCAGAACTCTTTTCACTAACCGATTGATCCATCACCTGAGTTGTACTCGCGCATATCCTCGACCTCACTCGACTCGCTCTCGACACAGACAATCCGCTCCGACTCAACTCAGTAGAACCCGGCGGAAGGAATGAGGACCGAAGAGCAATCACGTTAGGACTTTGAAACCGCAGAAATAAATCAGACGAATTGGGCTTCTTGGTAGCGAGATTAGATGAGAGAGAAAGAGAGAACGCGTTTGCCGTCGATGCCATGGGCTTGGACTCGGACTCGGGTCCGTGTTCGGGTGAGAGAGGAAGAGAGAGCTTGAGTTTGTGTCTGTATGTAAAAGAAACATTTTTTTTGAAGAGGAAAGAGAGAGAGAAGAGGAGTGGGGGTTGGTGAGAGGCGGGCGATTGGTGAAGGACGTTTGCTAGACGGACCAGTAGGTCCGGTTAAACGAGTTTTTGAGTTTTGAGTCGTGGGCTTGGTCCTTCTCGTGGAAAATTTGGGTGAGTTGGAAAATACCGCGATATAATAGAAGTTGAATTCTCAGTTCTCGCGAGTTCTGATCCTAGCACCTGATATTAACCGTTTAAGCCGTTAAAAAGAAAGTAAACCAACCAGCCATGGAACAATAGCGCTGTTATTCAAACACTAAATGACACACAACATTTGGTGTTTATGATCAACCCTAATAAAATATTAAATCCAACTGTTATTATTTTAGTGAAATAAATATTACACAAAATTATTTAGTAGATAAGAATGATAAATTGATCAATGAATGGGGTATGATTTCCAATAAGGTTTTATGTTTCAAAGAAATAGAGATTAAATTTGTTTTGAATGCAAAAATTTTATAATTATTTTATCAACCGTTAAATAGTTTTAACTCAATAATTACTTTATTAAAAATTATTTTACAAATTTTTTAACATGAAAAAAATAAAATTACATACGGTCAAAAAGACCACATCAACCCTTGCATGGGTTGGGCCTTAGATTGCCTCAACTCAACCGTTGCATAGCCTCAATACTAGTAGCAAAAACTTCTAGTAGTAAAGTAATAAAAGTCTTCTCTATTCTAGGTCCAAACTCAAAAGGCCTTGCATCCTGGGCCTCAAATCCAACAGTACAGATTGTTCCACATGAAGTCGTTATGTTCTGCCGGCACACCATAATACCCCCCACTATCAGCTTCTCATGTACGCGTTCCAAGAGAACCCCGCGTTTTTTCGAACCCGCAAAATTTCTCCAAATAACTCCCTGCAATTACACAATCTCTTTCATTTTTCTCAGTCTTTTTTTTTCTAGCTAACAGCTTTGTTCTTAAAACGCTCCGTTTCTAGTTTCAGTAGAGTTTCATTATCTTCCTCATCTTCTGTTATTGATAGGGTTTTTGTCTAATCAAAGAAGATTCTCAAAACTTCATCGGTGTTATGAGCTAGGTTTGTCCGTAAAAAACCCTAGAAATAGGGTTTTTTTGGTAGTGACAATGACGGGGAAAAGAAACGATATCGTGGTATTATCATCAGATGATGAAAATAATGATCGTTGGTTGAGTTCGAATCGAAGCAATTCAAAGTCAAAATCGAGGTCATCGGTTCATCATGCAAGCCCTAGAGTATCGAAGAGGCCTCGCCTTTCGGGTTCGAGGTCGCGCTTGAGTAAAGAATACAGTAATATAGATGAGGTATCACTTGGTCTATTTTTATTCGATAAGTATCACTTCTTAATAATTTTAGTATGTTATTTTGTGCCCAACACTTCTAATCTATGTGTATTGTCTTGTTTATGACTTTTAATAAATGAAATTTTACATTCTCATCGGTGTAATGGTTGTGTTAGGCTGCATTTAAAAAAAAATTAAAATGTGAACGTTTTCAGATTCAAGTTTAGTCTCTCTTTCATTTTCCTGATTGTTGGTTGTTTCCATTCGACTTCTGGCAACTGAAATTTGACTATGCTCAATGCAGGTGAGACTGTCTTTTGAAGATTTTGATGAAGTTTTGAATGGCTTCAAGGTATCAGCTGGTATGCTGTTAATGAAGTTTTTGCTTTTCATAAGGCTTGCTGTTCGATCACTTATAGTTCCTTCAACTTTGATTGTTGGCTTCTGTCAAAAGTTGGCTGTTGTCACTCATGGCTTCATGGCCTTCTATTCTGTTATATACTCTGTAGTTCACTTGCTCAGACCACATATACATGTTTGTATTATTTCTTCTAGAATTAAAAGGAAAATGTAGGATCATGGGTACTAATAACTTATGTTCTAAATTTCCCGATCCAATTTCAAACTTTTCTACTTTCAATATGAATATTGTTTTTCTTGTTTTGCATATTTCTTTCTCTCTCTCTTCTGCCTCTTGTTTATCCTTGGCCTATCAAAACTAAATGGAATGGAAACTTGGTTTAGGTTTTGGAAGGAGCAATACAAAGGATTTATGGGTTGACAAGTACAAACCTCGTTCCTTCGAAGAGCTTTCTGTTCACAAAAAGAAGGTTAAATAGTTTTTCTTTTTTTCCTTTTGCTTTATCTTGCGTATATGTCTATATATTAACCTTCTTATTTCCTAGTATTTTTAGGTTGAAGAAGTTAAGATGTGGCTTGAGGAAAGGTTGAGAACTTCAAAGGTAGCTTTATTATTTACAGACTGGCATCAGCCAGTCTTTCCCTTTTTTCTATTGAAATTGATTGTGTTTCATTTTATGTGAAACCCTATGGTCTTTCCTTCATTTGCAGGGTAAATTTAGTAATTGTGTTCTTGTCATCCCTTTTTTCTATTGAAATTGATTGTGTTTCATTTAATGTGAAACCCTATGGTCTTTCCTTCATTTGCAGGATGAATTTAGTAATCGTGCTCTTCTCATCACTGGCCAAGCTGGAGTTGGAAAATCTGTACGTTGTCACTCATTTTATTCCACACATCATGTTTCTTATTGGTAATTGAGGGTGGCTCGTAGGCCTTATAAATTTTTAACTAAAAAGTTTTTGTCGGGGTGATTTTATTTGACAAGTAGTAAAATTGAGCTAAGAATTTGCTTAGATATAAGTTCCATGTTTGATATCTTGGGTCTCACTTTGCCATTATCACATGTTTAGATAGTATGGCCTGCTCAATTCTGATCCCAAGTGGCTGACTTACTACTTAATGGATGTATCGCTGTCGCCCATTACATATATCTTATTTTAAAATTCTGGTTTAATGTTTGTTAGTTTCCAGTTAAATAACTAATCCAATAATGACCTCACATATAAATTTTGTTGCTAATCTGTGTCTTCAAAATTGGTTCGGTATGGGGATCAGATATCTTGGCATTATGTTTCGTGGTTTGGTTTGATGACTCATAGATGTCAAATTTTTCTCATATGAAAAATGATTCAAGTATTAGGTCTGCAGTTACAATCTTCTGAAATTCATGAATATATGTAATGCATAGCAGTGGTCATAATTTCAGATTCTTTTGACTGCTTCTGGTTTGAACTGATTGAACTAGACAAGTTTGATAGGATGGAATTTTTTTATGGATAAACAGAAATTGTTCTGTATAAGTCTGTTATGGTATTGGTGAAGCCCATAGTGTTAATTATAGCCATTAACATTCCAGAATTCTTCTACTTAACTTGTAGGCAACCATCCATGTTATTGCATCTCACCTTGGAGCTAGACTATGTGAATGGAATGCACCTACTCCTACAATTTGGCAAGAACACGTGCATAACTCCAGTTCAGGTATTGCAATTAAATATTGTTGTTCAAGAAGTGAGTTCAGTGAAACCTGGGTCAGGTTGGGGACTAGGGTTCTTTTAGGTGGATGCTGCCACATCTGCAGCTGCTTATGGTGCACAATGATCAATGGATTTTTCTGTTGTCCGCTCGGACCTAGGCTTTCCTCAATCCTCACCCCGATAAATGACGCAAAAAAGGCGCGTGTGTTTGATTTAATTTACTCCTTTGAAAGCTAAGTGGTGTGTTATATTGCTTTTCATTCAAGAGTGGATAATACGGTGTTGAGTTTAGTGTAATTAAATTAAATGATGTGATATGGTCGTCAGTCCCATTCAAATTGGGGCTAAGTTAATCCTTTAACTGTATCATCTGTATTTAGGGAAATAAAGTTTTGGAGTTGAGGTCACATGTATGGCCATGCTACTCTTTGTTATTCTGTAGACGATTAAAGATTTACCGGTCTGTTGTTAGGATTACGCTACACATCTAAGTTGGACGAGTTTGAAAACTTTATTGAGAGAGCAAGGATGTATGGATTGATTTCTTCATGCGCTCTTGGAGAATCAAATTCATCAACTATACTCGTGATTGATGACCTCCCTGTGACAAATGGGAGATCTTCTTTTGAAAGACTAAAAAACTGCTTGCTTCTTCTTGTGAGATCAGCTCGGATACCGACAGTTGTATTGGTTACTGACAATGGTAAAGTAGATTCAGCAGACCAAACTGCACGATGTTTGGAAGAACTTCAGTTGTCTCTGGAGAGTGCTGGGGCTTGTAAGGTTACTTTCTTGAACAGATTTTGGTCTATTGATTTAATATTTAATGGCCATGAAATGCGCAGCTTAAACTGTCTTTGGGAAATTTTCAGGTTGCTTTCAATCCCATAACAAATAATTCCATTAAGAAGACACTTCTCAGAATATGCAGACAGGAAAATTGTAATGTGTCTGCTGAAGAGATTGATCTAATAGCAAAAGTCAGTGGAGGTGACATCAGACATGCAATTACATCTTTACAACTCTTCTCTCTGAAACCAGATCCAAAGGTTAATACTTCTTCGTCCAGTAGTACTTCCAGTTACTCAAAAGAAAAGGAAAATGAGCTCAGTGCTTTGGACAATGGATTTTTTTCACACTTCGGCAGAGATGAGACACTTTCTCTATTTCATGCCTTGGGAAAGTTTCTTCACAACAAAAGAGAGAATGAAAATGCCATTGGATCAGGTATGTTACTGGAAGAAGTTACAGCGATTTTTTCTTATTTTCTTTTTATTATTATTTTGGAGCGGACAGTTCGAGATCTAATAATACATAGATGTGAGACGGGGACTAGTTGCATTTCCATTTCATGGACAGTTCCAGAATGATGTTCTGCATGTATTTGTAGCATCGCTCTCTTCTTAGCTGTGTTTTTGTGTTGTAGGCCAAAGTGAGTTTCTTATACAGGAGAAATTCTCAAGATTTCCATTAAAAATGGATGCTCCAGAAAAGGTTCTCTGTCAAGCACATGGGCAAGCAAGGCCCATTACTGATTTTCTTCATGAAAATGGTACCATTTTTTTCCCTCCCTGCTAGTTGCTTATTCATTGGTTAATTTTTAGCGTGGTTCCCAGGGTATGAAAATGGCACACACATAACTTTGAGTTCTGCCAAACTGGGACATATTTTTCCTAATTCTTGCATACAACTTCCATGCAGTATTGGATTTTCTCAGTGATGAAGCAATAGATGATGCATGGGTCGTGTCTTCGTATCTAGGTGATGCTGACTTACTCCTTGCTTCTTTTCAAGGAATGTTTACTAGACATAATGAGGTGGAGAATGTTCTACAATCAGCTGCTGCTTCAGTTGCTGTTCGTGGGGTATTATATGGAAATAATCATCCTTTTCCTTCCAGGTTTCATCTATATGATATAACATCTATTATACGAGTTGTAACCTATACAAATTGAGTCATATAACCAATTCTTGTGAATGTGCAGGTGGCATGCTATTCGCAAGCCAAAGCTCTGGCAAATTGAACAATCATCATCGTGGAACAAGGTGGATTTCAGCTTAGCTCTTTCATTCATTTACCCAAATGTGTCTTGGGGAATTATTAACTAGTTTTATGAAAACCAAGTGAGTTACAGATTATGTTTGTAGACATTTTAATGAACCTGTACATATTATTTTGCCTTTTTCATGTGTCCTTGCAGAACGAGATAATAAGGCAGAGATTTATTGGTTGTAATGGATCAAACATGCATGAAACATCTGTTGTAGCTACTGAATACAACCCTGTGTTAAAATGGCTTGGATTTAGTGCATCGGGAGGTTGCGGAATTCATCATGTATTGATGCAGGGCACTGAAACTGAATGTGATAATCTTGAGAGGATGAGTTTGGATGATCAAGAATCTGCAATGTCTGATGATGAAATAGAAGATTGGTGAGAAATAGTGAGTGCCGTGGGAAGCAAAGCCGTGTCTAGATTGACTCTCATATGTATAATAGTTGCTTGTCTTTGTAATTTTTCTTAATTTTGAAAGTAAATGTAAATATTCTTTCTCTTCAGATATCCCATTCCATTAAATTCCCAAATGAAAATCTCCATTCAGCTACAGTTTAAAGAGGAAAATGTTCTTGTGGGAGCTTATTAGATTCTTCTGTGTTTTTCGGGTCAGTTATGTTGGTTTTTGGTGGGGGAATCATTGTCGGGAGAAGATCACCTTTAGCAATTAAAAGTTGTAAAATTTATGGCTGCTAATTTCAATATTACCACTTGTTTTATTATATTTATAAAAAATGTATTTTCTTTGTAGGCTACATAATTTATTTATTTTTTAAAAAAGAAAGATTTAATAAAGTACTTGTTGTAAGTTGTAGTAACTAGTGACTAGGAAAGATGAACACTGCAGCTGGCCTGCTGCGTATGGGTGTGAAATCGTGAATACACAAGACTTTAGGGGCACTTTTCGAAATTACCTTTTTTGTCATAAACTTACCAAGAGAAATCGAAAAAAGGGTGTTTAGAAGGCATAGAATTCAAACGAAATTAAAAAAAAAAACATGGATGATTTCGAAACGTAAAGATTTTTGTTTCCTCTATAATCTTGTAAATCAATTAACGAGATACGCATTCCCAACAGTCTCTTCTTCCGGTTCAGGGTTGGGTTTTCTCGAAGGTAATTCGCTATTCGCTCTCTCTCTCTCCCTCTCCCTCTCTCTCTCTCTCTAAGTAAGGGTTTTATAATGGGCTTTAATTAATCACATGCAAATATGTTTCACATTGTCTTTTCAATTTTAAGTTTTTACTTATAATTTTTTTTCCTGAATTGTAATACCATGAGCTCAAGTTCGAATGCAATCCTGGTTTTGTTCAAATTACGCTTTTACTGGAGAATAAGTTAGGGTTATCTGTGTATTTCTGCACCTGGAGAATAAGTTTGGTGATACATACTAATTGTTAAGCCAAGTTAATGGCTTTCCTTTGAAGCGTTTGGTGTTTGGCGTGACTTTGTCTTGGGGAGCCAGAAAAACTGGAAAATTCGGGCTTCTAAAGCATTGTTTGGTTTGGTTAGCCTCTTCGAAGTAGTTTTCTCGCTTTAAATCAAATGCACAATCAAAGTTTTCTTTATTATGTCTTATTTAAACAAGTAATGGTGCCAGTAATAAGTAGGAAGCAAAGCAGCATGAAGAATATTAGAATATAGGACTAGTAAGTATGCTGATTTTCTCTTCTCTCTTGTGTTTATCTGTTTGCATTGCGTACCCTTGAACTTGTCTTCCTTTATATAATGTGGGTGTGCCATTGTTGATCACAATCATGCATTAGGGAATGTTGAAACGCTAATAAACTGAGATATTTTGTGTAAGAGTTATCAGTTGTAATTATAATCATTGTACAAATCATTGTTGATCAATCACACCACAGCGCATTGAGCTCTTTATGTGTAAGTTACTGGATATAATTGAAATCATCTCTTTTTTGTGTCTTTGCAATGTTGAAACACTAATAAAAATGAGATATTTAACTTTGAGCTCACTACTTTGTGATTTATATGGCTAGGTAAGAGTAACTTTTTTGGAGAAGTCAATCAGAGTTTGCTTTAAGAGATTGAAGAGAAAGATATGTTTTTGATGCACGTGCCATTGCTAAAGCTTTATTTTGTATATCAATTAGAAGTCATGCTTTGAATAATATCTGATGGACACACCATATTTTGGTTGCTGGTAGCAAATTAATGATGTCATGTGATTTATCAAAGGGAAAAAATAACTAAGGTTGTCGTGTGAAATGAAATTTTTATCTCAAGTTTTTGTTACTGGAACTGTAGATGGCGAGCCGTATTACTCGGTCAAGGAGACAACCACTTCAGCAGCCAGAACAACAGTCGAGGGCGCGGTGGACAACATTCCTAACTAAGGTACTTGCGGACCTCATGGTCAACCAGGTTCATAAAGGGAATAGACAAAACAATTCTTTCAGCAAGAAAGCATGGAGGTATATGTGTGATGAATTCTATAGGAAAACAGGTCTGAAATGGGACAAGGAGCAATTAAAGAATAGATATTCAGTTTTGAGGAGACAACATGCTGTTGTGAAGTCTCTTCTGGAGCAAAGTGACTTCAGTTGGGATGAATCGACAGGGACTATTGTGGCCAAGGATGAAGCATGGGATGAATACATCAAGGTATGTTTCTTCCATTGCTTTCTACAAAGAAACGTTGTTCCATTTCCTCCTTAAACACATGACTTGGTGAAAGACTTCTCATCTATAACAGATGCATTTTTTGTCAAAAAATTGTGGGTCATTGTTTTTTTTTGTGTAAGATGTGCAAGAACTAGGATTATAATTATTAGAAGCCCATGGAATGTTCTTATTATGTTCATGAAGGAAATTTGTATTTGAAGCACTAGCCAGTAACATAGTAATTCACCAGTTTGAGGTCCTCCAAATTAAGGCATGAACTTATTTTTTGTTCTTTGTAGACCATCCACTCACCAACTCTCTTTTAAACACTAATCAGGGACATCCTGATGCTGAGACCATAAAAATCAGTGGCTGCCCAATCTACAAACAGCTATGCACGATTTTCTCAGATCCATTAACCAACGGGAAACAGGACCAGTCAGCTGAGCTCGAGGTGGAGATTCCTTCCTCATACCCTTGTGTGGAACCCTTGAACACAATCCAAGCAGAGTCCTCATCAGAATCTGAGGAAGTGGATGACATGGCAGACGATCAAGACACAATTCAACCTATTATGCCTAGCCCGATGGGTAATCGCAAAAGAGGTCGCAAGGGGATTGATGATGCTATTGCAGGAGCCATATTGGAAATGGCTGCTGCTTCAAAGTTGAGGACAGCTGCTGTGAAGCAATTGAACGCTCGATACTCAATAGCCGATTGTATCAAAGCTTTGGATTGTATTAAAGAATTGGATGAGATACAAGGTGTTGAGGAACATCTCTATTTTGCTGCTCTAGAGCTATTCAATAGCCCCAATGCAAGGGAAACCTTCTTGTCTCTGAAGCGTAACAAGCGCTTGGCATGGTTGCATTGGAAGTGTAGTGTTCCATCTAATACCCTAGGTTGATGGAGGAACCATCTGTATTTAGTCAGTTGCGTCTTTTCTATCGAATGATCACCAGGTTAATTAATAATGGACTTGCAATATGTTTGATGTTCTGTGGCCTTTTGCTGTAATATCTTCCTTGAAAATTCAAGCTACAGTAGAATTAGGTTACAATTTTACATGTTCTGTACCATATTCTCTAAGGATGTATCCCCTGGGCCCATGTTGTAGAAGGGTACGTCAGGTGGGAGGAGAAACAGAAGTCCGTTAAAATAATCAAATATAATCTCCTCTAAAGACTATTGCAACCATCAAGGTCTTAGAGCAATGTGGCCGTCAGCTGTACATTTGGATAAATTTTAATCACTTTAGGTGTGTGGATGATTTTAAATCTATCCCAGGGGCGATTGATTGATTCTTTTCAATTCTCTACCCTTCTGTGCCTCTCAATTTGGAGGGTATGAAAAATTGAGATTTGAAAGAGATGAGAGGAAATCCTCTTCTTCTCCTTCTTTGGGAGTTTAAAGGAGGGGAGGAATACTTAAAAAAGGGATGGGATGAGATGAGAAGGTAGTTACCATTCGTTTTTTTTAAAGAAAAAAAGTAGTTACCATTCTCTTATTTGAATGCTAAAATTAAAAATAGAAGGGTAAAGAAAACTAAAATGCCGTCCCTTTGTTTGGTTAGAAAGGGAAAGGCAATTAAATGATTAAATTAATAAATTTTAATCTGCGCTTCTTTTATAAAAATTCAAAGTTTACAAGAAATGAGGTTTTTAGGGGATTCGAGATAGGGATGGCACTGGATCGGGTTTGAGGCAGGGAATATCTTGCCTTCTCCATCATCGTTTACATAAATTATCTGTTTTTATTCTCGACAAGAATTTTATTTTATCCTTCATCTTCGTTCTCAATTGAAAGTTTTTAGGGACTTAAATCATCATCTTTGTCCTCATTTATAAACGGATATAGAGATTCTCCATTAATAAATTTGGGTATTCTTCGTTAACCCTTCTCATTAACTCATTAACCAATTAAGCTATTTTGTATAAAAAAAAACTCAATCGAACTAATTTTAATTAAAATTTTTACTTCACAATATTAGTTATCACTGATTCATTATACAATAGCAATAAACAAATCTATAATATCAAAGAAGTTGGTATCTATGATTCATTGCTTAGAGCTTTCACAACATTCATTTTTAATATGGAATCAAAATGCTTAATAGCTAAAGATAATCATGTAATTATAAAACTTTATATTAATATATTTATAAAAGGAAAATTGCATAAAAATCTGAGAGAGATTTGAGGATTGGATTTGAAGAGTAAGCGGGTTGGGAAGTGTCTTTTCCGTCTCGTCTTTGTACCAATGGGAAATTTTTAAAAGTCCTTGTACCCATCCTCATGGAGATGAAATATTCCCCAAACCCATCCACGTTGAATCGAAAAGTATCCGGTCTCCATGGGGGACTTCCGGCATCCCTGATTGGAGGAGATTAAATTCCCTCCAATCGTTTTCTCTTAAAAAAAATAATTCGCAAACAAAATTATAATACCCAATTCCTCCTTTTCCCTCCCTTCCCCTTCGTATCGTCCCAAACACACTGTCAGTATCCCTGGTTTTTTCTTTCTCCCTCCCCTTTTTATACAAAGAGGACTCCATGGGCCATTTCTCAAGGGGTAAAATCCACAACCCTTCCGCTACTTGCAAATTTGCAACTGATCATCATAGCAGCAACCAAAATCATTTTGTAAACAAATAATACCTTAAAAACCTTGACAAAAAATAATTTTACAAATCTAAAACAGGAGAAAATTCAAAGCATTCAAACACTTCAACTCTAATCATAAAACAAAACAACGTATATATGCATAATTAAAAACTCTTACTCCTATGCAGTTCAAACTTCCCCACCATCTTGATAATAAATTAGGTGACTGAACCACTTGTACAGTGCCACCATTCTCCATCAGCATGCCTATAAGATTCACCATTGTCGAAGTGCACAAAATTTGCAAAACAAAAGCCCTGCCAAACTTATCCGGGTACCATCTACACACAGAAATCAGATAAGAGCCCTGCAAAACTTATCCAGGTACCATCTATACACAGGAAACCAACTTAAGTACCATCTTATTGTCAAATTGCAAGTCTTGTTCAGGGTAGTATCATCTTCACATCATGTTCCTGATCGACACTTTTAGCTTGGCTGTATACAGATTCGAATGCTTGCATACACACACTTGAAAATCCAACCATCGCCTGAAAGACATGCGGGAACCCCATCTGCAGATTATTCAGGGTCATAGCCCTCGTTACACTAATGGACTTCTCATGCTTAGTCTTCTCTTCTTCAGCCTTTACTTTCAAAATCTCCACCTTAGCATGCTTCTCCCTTACCGGGTCCTTGCTTCCAGAGCCAGAGGTTTCAGGCATTGAAAATGGGCCATACTTGCTCTCCACTGCTCTAAGCTCAGCCACCTTCTTCTCAAATTCTTTAAATGCAGTTTCTGACTTCTTCTTTTGCTTACGCTCTTCCACTTGTTGGACTACAATGGCGTGGATTACTGTTAAAAAGCTCTTGATTCCTTCAGATGCCACTTTGTCTGGAAACCTGTCGACTGCAAGGTGCCATTCTTCGCAAAGCGAGTATATTCTTGATTCCTGACTGCTTCTTGGAAGTGGGTTTTTGCTGAACTGGAAGAGGCTAAGCCGGAGCCAACCTGTCAGGGATTGGATGTAGTCCCGTTGAGCCTTGACTAGGTTGCAGAAGGATTGGTGCCACTGCTGGACTTCGAGCTCAAGCTGGAGAGTTGATTGCCTGTGAATCTCGGATGTGGGTTCCATAGATGGGATGGTGTTGAGGTATTTGAGCTGCTGAACTATGTGTGTTTGGACCTGGTGGCTCTCATACATGCTTCTCCACATGCACATCAATCTAGAAATCAAACAAATTTGAGTTAGTTGAACTGCAAATTGTCTTTCTGTGCATGCACATATATTGCAATCTGACTAAGAATATTTGAAGAGTCACCCATATATATCAATTTCATCTTCCGATCACAAGATCACCCTTTTATAGGAATCAAAACATTATGTGTTTCATGATCTTACTTTATTTACGACCCTAATCATAATTTGCTTAGAGCATATAATTAAATCATCATTCCTATAGAGTAAAGAAGATTTTCTAGCTGAGTCTATCAAGCTAGGGTTTGATGTGGCAATCTAACATAAAAACTAGTGCACATGATGGATGAAGAAGAATGATAGAATGACATAGAAAGGCTCATTATCATGTCTAATCTTAAGATTTTATTTAAAAATTTCAAATAAATACAATTTCATTTTGGAGGCACAATCATAAGAGGAAAGAAATTTGGAGGGGACATCAAGTTAGGTACCATTTGGCTTAGCAATAATTTCAGTTTACGGTTTACAAAACTATTTCTGAAACAGTTTTTGGTAAGACAACAATGAATCCAAAAACTGTTTAATGTTTGGTAAAACAGTGGAAATGGTTTTTCTACCACAAATTCAGTTTTTTAAAGAAAAAAATTCAGTTTTTGATTATTTTCATAAAACTTTATTTTATGAGTATTTGGCCTACCTTCACAAACTCTCCAAACCGGTACCTTATTAGCCCAACAGACAAATAAATGCCATTCCAGCATAACCATTTATCAATGAAGTTCCCCAAAGGGTTGAAAACATTTTATACCCGTTCTAGTCAAGAATTTTTGCAAAACAAGAGATCAAGGCTGATTGTAAATGAGAACCCTCTTGACTAAAAGTCTTGCTCTGGGTCATATCCCCTCAACAGATAGTACACTGCAAAGGGATTCAGTTTATCTTTGCAACAAAAACAAACTAGGAAGAGAGAAAGAAAGTTAGTAAAAGTGGTCAAAAGGAAATATCCTATGCAGAAAAATATCGGAAATCTTCTGACTTAATGTATATTAATAGTACTACAGTTGACTCCACTGTGCCAAACAACATAGCCTTTTATCTTGTAGCCGTTAACGGTACCCTAATTTTGGTACCCATCTACAGAAATTCTAACCTGCATAAACTTCTTTGCAATAAAGGGCATACATTGTTTTTATGGCATCTCAGTGCCCTTAACTAGAGTCCAAAGGAAAATATCCACCCACAATAACTTTTACAGTCCAAGGAACCCCAAGTAAAAGGATACCCATGCCAATCAGTAACATATTTTTTGTAGTACTAGTTTCAATTGCCAATTTCCTCATTTTTGTGGAGGATGATAGAATTTAGAAAACTGAAAGCTGTAGAAATCTTCTGGCCAAACCAATAGCCCTGAATTGGAAAACGATGTAGCAAAGTCACGTGAAAACTTTAAGGTCACTGACTCCATCTCTTAAATGCTAGAGCTTAATGCCTTTTAATGAACCAAAATTTAAGTAAAAGAAAGAAAAAAAGACTAGTGTGTGTTTTCATCAATAGAGTTTGCTATGAGAAAAGATGATGAGAGTAAGACTTACCCTTTTACAAGCTCAATGAGTTGTGGGTAAAGCTCTGTTTCCCTCAATTTGATAATTTCAGCAGATGTAGTCTCTATAGCCTGTGAAGCAACCATCATTTGTGATTCCAAATTCTCAGCCTCTTTCTTTGTCTTCTCAGTCTTCACATAGTCAGCTCTCTTCATCTCCAGCTTCCTCAGTTGGGTCACCTTCTTCTCATGCTCTACCTTTAAGGTCTCGGCATTCTAAAAACAACCCAATAAAAAGCTTTATATATTACTGTAAAAAAGAATTAAAACTAGATTATGAGAGTGAACAATGGTCATCTTGCGGGGTACACATATGGGCCACAGACCACCTTTATGATTTTGACTCTTTATCAAATGTAAAGGTTTAAATCCCATTCTTGGGCCCCAAAAGATTGAAACAAAGTAGTCAAAGTTTAGACTTAAACAGAACAATTATAATGAAATTATGGCTTTCCCCAGATGTTCATATCTTGAAGGGGATGATTAAAATGTGAATTTTTTTTATTCTTCAATCCAAAAAATTAACAGCCCAAAAGGTAAAACCGCACAAAATCAACAGAGGAATTATACAAAGAAAAAATTGTGGAAATTCAAAGAAGTAGATCTGGTACCTTGACCTCCTGGTAAAGTTTCTTCTCCCAAGCGTATAACCTCTCCACAGTAGAACAATGGCTAACAACACCATTGCTAACATTACCTTCAACCATCTCTCCTCCAACATTACCGTACCCATTCAACGTTGGATTCGATCTCCATGCCCACAACGATGGAGTCAAATTGCAGCCATAATTGTACACTTTACCTGCACATAACAATCAAATTGACATTAACACATTCAAATAAAAAAAAGAAACATAATATTATGATTTCAAATTAACAAACATAAAAACAAATCAAATACTGAAGTGATAATTTAGTACCTCCTTTGCTTTGAGTGCAAAAGTTGGTAGAACTTGAAACTTCCAAGAGACAAGAGAGCTGCCCACCAGCATCAGCAGCTCTGAGAAAGTACTCATCGACTTCCTTAACAATCTCAACAAGATCCTTACTGTTCCTCGAGACAACCATGGCGAGCGAGCTCTCAGTGGTGGTATCCTTGGAGAACCCACTAACAATTGATGGCGGAGTAGTGACGGCGCTCGCGGCTGCGTATTGGGTGGCGGTGGTGGTTGTTGCTGGGACCTCGGAGGCGGTGGCGGTGGCCTCCTCCCACTCCTCATCCGTAGCCGATCTCGACGAGGAAGGAGGCGGCGGCACGAAAGGGTCCCAGAAGTCCCAGCTGGATGAGGGAGGCGGCGGTGGAGGAGGAGGAGGCGGGAGGGCAGGGGAGGCGGTTATGGATGTCCAAGTGGTGTCTGAGCTAGGGCTGAGTGGTGGTGGAGGCGGCGGAGGACGTGGTTGCGGCGATGGAAGCGCTGGTGGATTCTGGTGCTGGTGGTGGAGATGGAGGGTGGTCTCTTTGGTGGAGAACTGAAGGAGAGCAGAGCCAGAGCCGCGAAGTGAACGGAGGTACATTGTGTGAGAAGCAGAGAGGGCTTGTCTTGCTTTCACCAACTGTTTCATGTACCTTTTTCTTGCCTTGCAACGAGACACCATCTCTTGCCTCTCTATTCTTGAGTACCAACACCCCATCGATCTCTTCTTTGTTAGTAATTTCTTTAGATCAGCTCTGTTTTTTTTCTTTTCTTCTATTTCGCAGAGTAAAAGGGTAAAGGAAAATGCTTTTGCAAAAGAATAAAGAAAGTAACTTATGTGGTTTCTCTTACTAAGCTAAAAATCACTGTTGCTTTGGCCTGTGAAGCTTTTATCAATGGCGCCTCTTGCAATGGTAGCAATTGATTCTGCCAAAGTTTGTCTTAAAGCCACTTCCTTTCTTCTTCCTAAGTAAAACTCTTTAACAACCCATATGTACACAACACACTCTATATATATTTTTCTTGGAAAATTTCTGGTTTAAAATGAAAAACTGAAACTCACTATACTTTTTTATTTGGAATGTACTTTGGGTGGGTGGCGATGGAGGAGAAGGAGAACAGTTTTGAGAGGTCCAGGCACAAACTGAGCATTGGACAGAGAGCCAACTAAAATTTTAAACTATTTGAACTTAATGACCAAAATGCCCTTCGTGTATCTTTTTTAATTTTTGCAACATACCCTTTGAACATGCAGGGCCAAATTGTTTGAGGAGACCAGGCTGACAAGAATCATAAGATACTGCGTGCGAAGCCAGCTGAATTGTACGGAAAGACTGCTTAATATGGAAAAAAATATGAGGGTGCTTTTGTAACTTGACATTTCAACGGCCATCACAAAACTAAGAATGGAATTATGGAATTTTATTTCAATATAAAGAGGGCATTCAATGGATTATTAAGGAGGAAGTTATGCTTTCCATATTGGACTTACGATGCCTATAATTATTTTTGAAAAACGCTTCTAACCATGACCATTTTAGAGCTTTTTGCGTTGGTTTTCTATTTATCTTTTTTTTTAAAAACAATATGTAAGAATTTAATTTTTTAATATTTTTTTCTTGATTGTTTAGTCTACTTTTATAATATTTGTTGATATAAAAAAGCATTCGGTATCAAACATTTTTTTAAAGATAAAAACAGATTAAACTATCGTAAAAAAAAAAAAAATTATCTTACCTTTTTATTATTTGATGACGAATATAACAGCTCTTTGCATAGTTGATTTTTGATGTTTAGTAAATCGGCTACAGTAACTAAATGAAGCAGGCTTTAGATTCCCATCACACTCTTAGAATCTGATCAAGAACGGTGTCGTTTGCTATGATATGTTGCAACTTGCATTGTCCCGACGAAATGAAACAGTGCCTTGGGAATAAAGAGTAAATGGTACATTCAATTGCTTGCCTTATCTAGGGAACTGCAATAGTGGTGGACTCAAACCATTTGAAGTTTCAACTGCCTTGATAAAATATCCAACCTCTAGACAGCGTTACCCTTCTCAAAGTTAAAAAATTACAAATTTGTCTTTATTTTTACCCTTTACTATTGGAGTATTTTTTTATTTAATTTTATTTGAATCTTTTATTTTTTACTCAAGTACGTGTGAGAGTGTTTTTGAGGAGGGGGACAAGGAGTAGTTAAAAGCGAGGGGATGAGAGGGAAGGGGATGGTGGTTTTTATCTTTGTTAAGACGTTAAAAAGTTAATGTGAGGGCAAAGGGAGAGTAAGCACCCTCTTTTTGTTTGGATAGAAAAGAGGGAGAAGAGTTATTATTGTCATATTATAAATATATTATTATTTATAAAATTTAAATTATTTTAAAAAAATAAAATTGAAATTATACTGTACATATTAATAACTCTCAATCCCCTTTCTTTTCATACTCTCAAATTGAAAATTTTAAAAATCCACTACTAAAAGGATTTGAGGGGTATTAAATCCCTCCCCTCTCATTTCCTCCCCTCTTTTAATAAATTCTCATACAGATATTACTCTAAGGTTATATTGTACATTTTATTCCATTAACACGAGTGATTAGTTAACTTTTTTTTCTCTAATTTTAATTTTAAAATTAGTTAAAAATCCCTTTAAGAAACTCTAAAAAAAAGAACCCGAAAAAAATTTATGAAATAATATTTATTTTTATAAATAAAAATTAAACTAAACATTTTTAAAACATATTTATGAAACCCGAGTGATTTAATAATCTCATCACCCTATCATATCATTATCCGGGTCTTATACAATACATGGTGCCATTCAAGCCTTGTAAATCACTCAGTCTAAATCTAATGATCATACTTTTTCTTTTTCTCCCCTTTGATCAAATGAGACACTATACAGAATCACCAGGTTGTTCTGTAAAGGGGTTTTCATTTAATCCAAATTTAGCATAAAATAAATACAATATTTTAGATCCAATCCTAGATGACAAATAATATGACAAGTAGATCCTGTCACATGGAACTTTGAGACCATAATCAAAGTATCATGGTCCGCACTATAGACCACCTATGTAAAATGGGTTAATATAAGACATGGTGGACTGAACTCTTTGTCTTTTTCTTTAACGATAGGCCTCTCGCTAGCTAGACAAATTTATGATCAAATCTAGTCAAATTAAGATAATTTCGATTGTTGATCAGGAGTGAATGTGAATGACGTAATTAAAACCATGAATTAAATCAACTATAACAAATTTTAAATATAGAGCAATTTGATCCAATACTTAGTAGCATCCTAAGGTTCACTATGCAATCAAAACTAATTGAATTTTTTTAATTTAATCTAAGGTTGTAAACAAGTTAAGTCGAGTTGAGCGGTTCTATGCTTAAGCTCTATTTGAGATATTTAAATACAATCTCAAATTAAGTTCGAACTGATGTTGAGCTATAAAAATATTACATGAGTTTAGTTTACGAGTTTTTTTTTTAGTAAACAAATTTAAACTCGAAATCAAGCTTAATCGTTTTCAAATTAATGCTTGAATTGAAATGAGTCCATATTTAATTTAGTTTAACAAATGATAATACATTACTGTAAGTCGAATAAAACCATAAGACGTGTTTATTTAAACAACAAATATTTCTAATCATGATGATAAAAATCTTTCGATAAAGTACCAATGTTACATAGTAAAAAAAATATCAATACTAAATCAGTGTCTTGGCATCTTTAAAGTTCAAGAAATCAACGTAAAATATTTCATTCATAAAGATATATTGCCTAAGAAAATCTGAATATTAAAACCCTAATAACTATATTAAGTATTTTTTTATGTTAGTCTTTCCCCTTCAGTAAGGTTGACTTTTACTTCATATATTGTAGAACTTTTATGATAAGTTTTATAGATGTATATCAGTATATCAATATGTTAATTTATTGATTTAAGTCAAACTTAATGGAACCGTATTAAGTATTTGGTTTGAAAAATAACGAGTTTAAAATACTTGAGTTTTATCAAATAGAGCCACGTTATAGTCAATTCCGACTCAAAAATTTTACAAGCCAAGTTTTTTACTCTAGATAAGCTCATGAAGCCTTATGAGCTAGTTTAAGCGAGTTAAAAGTCAGAGTTGAGCTCGAGGTGATTTGCAATCCTAATTTAATAAATACTTTTTGAATTTTTTTGTTAATTTGAACTTTTATTATAAATGATAAGTTGCTATCGGAAATTAACATAAAATATGAAATGGAAAATGTTGAATTTCAGTGCGTGGTGCATGATTGACAGGAAAAAAGAATGAAGAAAAAGTGAAAAGAAAACAGGAAAGATACTAGCAGTATATGGTTTCCCTCCTTCAAGAGCAAAACAAAATCCTTTGCTTTATTCTCTGGATAAACCAACTCTTGAATCAATCCCTTTTTATATATACACGATTCTTCCCTTAATCTTAATGGCCATTTCTATATTGCTGCACCTAATTCATTCCCTTTTATTCTTGTTCCTGGTCGTTACCTGTAATTAATTGTTACCTGTCTGTGACTGTGACAATGGAGGTGAAAGTAGACGCAAAGTACCGAAAAGAAATCGAGAGTGCTCGACGAGATCTTCGCACTCTTATCTCCAGCAAACAATGCGCTCCTCTCATGCTTCGCTTAGCGTAAATTAATCCCTTTTTTGGGTTTTGTATTCTCTACATTTTCTGTTTGGATGTTTACTGTTATATTGCTCAGTTTACTAATTAATTCTAGATTTGTGGTCAAGACATTCTGTTGATTTAGTTTAAGGGTTTCGTATTCATTAACTTCTTGGGCTAGACTTAGGCTTAAACTTTGCAATTGAAACAAACATAAAACAAAGTTTCCTAATTTTTGGATCCAATTAAATTGCAAGGAACTTGAAGTTAAATTGTAGTAATTTGATGGATGAGAAACCTATTGGTCAGAAGATAAATGAATTATCTCTTTTCTCCTTTTTTTTCCCGCTCTTTTGAAGGTGGCACGACGCTGGAACTTATGATGCTAAAACTAGGACAGGAGGGCCTAATGGCTCCATCAGGTTTGAGCAAGAGTACAAGCGTCCTGTAAATATGGGTTTGGAGAAAGCAGTTGTTCTTTGTGGTAAGACAGTGCTTCTTAATATCTCCATGTTTAGTTAATCTGTTATTATTTTGAGAAGTTAGAATGAGTTTTCAATAAATATTTCAAGCACTGAAGTTTGGACCATTTGACCATTAAACTCATCTTCACTATGATTGTATGTTTTAAGGGAGATGAAAGGAGAGGATTTGGATGATTAATCCTTCCTCTTGTTTGTATGTTTTATATAAAGGAAAGGAGAGGAGAGGAGAGGAGAGGAGAGGAGAGGAAATGAAAGTTTTCTACCCTTTTTTTTTGGATGGTACCCTTTCCATCCATATTCCGGCTGGAGGAATTGATAAAAAGGGGTTTTAAGGGATTTCAAGGGGTAACCTCTCCACTTATTTTTAAAAATTCCCAAAAT
Organism: Bretschneidera sinensis; assembly: GCA_023935145.1. Lineage (NCBI taxonomy): Eukaryota > Viridiplantae > Streptophyta > Magnoliopsida > Brassicales > Akaniaceae > Bretschneidera > Bretschneidera sinensis. Next base: position 32,099,850 of record CM043698.1, on the reverse strand, counting down.
AAGGGAAGGAGGGTACACCCCTTAACCTCTACTCCCCTCTACTCTCCTCTCATCCAAACATACTTGATGGGACACATATTGTCAGAGCTTACCCAAGCTTGTTTGCATTTATCTATGCTGAAGTAAAGATTTGAATTTTTAGATGTTTGCATCTCAATTTTTCATGAAATAATTTATTAGAAATGAAGTATTTGCCTCAACTTGTAACTGTTTCTGGTTTTGTTTTAATTTCAGAAGAAGTGAAGGCGAAACATCCAAGAATTACATATGCTGACCTTTACCAGGTAATAGATTATCTGTTGAGAAAGAATTCTTCTAAGCTTTTGAAGGGGGTATCTTCTTTGTATACGACGGTTATTTTATGATAAAAGGTGGATCATTGACATTGATATTAGACAAGCTAGTAGCTCTCTCTGTATGAGGATAAGATTGACTATTTTTCATGTTCAAGATGTGGATCAAGTTTTTTTTTTTTTTTTCTTTTGATCTTATTTCTTTTCGTTGGATTTTTAGCTTGCTGGAGTTGTTGCAGTTGAGGTCACTGGAGGCCCTACAATTGACTTTGTTCCCGGCAGGAAGGTATGTTCATAAGGGAATTTCTAAATCCCTTAGTCACATTGCTCCTCGGTAACCCCCCCTTTATCTGTGAATCACAGGATGCAGATGGTCCTGATGAAGGGGAACTTCCAGATGCCAATCAAGGTTTGTTATTAATTGTAAGCTGGGTCTTTTTTAACTTCAATTAATTTTAGTCTTGAGTAGCTTCCACAAGGTGGGTCTCTTACAACTTAAGTTGCCAGCAAAGTGCAAAGAAGATCAGTCCAACACAAGAAGAGTTTACAGGACTTCAATATGACAGAATTTTCCAGATTCATTCCCATATGCACAAACTAATGGAAGTTGATAAATTATAGTTCTTCTTTCTTTCAATTTTGCTGCAGGTGCGACGCATCTAAGGAACATCTTTTATCGGATGGGTCTATCAGACAAGGACATAGTGGCACTTTCTGGAGGCCACACATTGGTATCATTTTCAGCTCATCCACTATCTATTGAAAGTCCTTTGATGTATTAAACACACACGGTTGTCTTTCTCTTTCTCTTTTGTTGGTTTTATAGGGAATGGCACATAAAGATAGATCAGGCTTTGATGGTCCCTGGACAAAAGACCCTCTGAAGTTTGACAACTCATACTTTGTGTAAGACAGATGAAATCTTGGTCAACTTTTTATAATTATAGTACAAATGAATTATAATTGCATATGTTACTTATGCATAAATTGATGATCAATATTGTGATCAGAGAGCTTCTTGAAGGGGACTCAGATAAGCTGATAAAACTTACAACAGACAAAGCTCTAGTAAAGGATCCTGAGTTCTACCAATTTGTTGAACTATATAAGAAGGTAGTATGCATAGTTACTGCTTGTGGTCTTTTTAGTATCCAGGATGAAAATTTGCTACACTGCATCCTCTAATGGTTCGTTCGCATAATTAACCAAAAGCGTTTATATGGCAGGACGAGGATGCATTCTTCACTGATTATGCGATATCACACAAGAAACTCTCAGAGTTAGGATTTTCTCCACGGTCAAAGATTGCTACAATACTAGCACAAGTTGCACTGGGAGCTACTGTTGCTGCAGCTGTGGTGACCCTGAGTTTCTTCTTTGAAGTTATCAGGAGAGGCAAGTGAAGAGTGTTACTGACATACTCGATACTTACAAACACAAGCAAGTTTCAAGTTTAGCATACAATTTGATTATAAACGTGGTTGTTTCTATAATAAGTTTCAAATAGAGATCATTTCAAACTGAATGTAGCATACTTCATTTTACTGCAAAAAATGAATTATCAATTATGTTAGAAATGGATCATGACAGGATCGTAAATTGATCGAGTAATAATGACAAAACAATAAAGTAAGATAAAAGGGGAGACAATAAATTTAAGTGGTTCGGCTTAAAGCCTACTCCACGGGCAGAGGCCAGCAGGCAAAATTTCACTATAGTGAGAGAATATACAAAGAGTGTTTACAAAATTGGCTTTAGCCAATACACACAATCTCACAATTTCTCTTTCACTTGATGATTCTTGATGTTACTTGATGATGGAATGCTTCAAATTAGAATGCCTTTTATAGGCTCACAAAAGTTCCAAATGACAAACAGCAATGAATGCTCATCATTTTGTTCTCCAATTATACCAAAGTGAACTTTGTCTTCCACCATGGCCTAAAGTAGAAGATGTTTTTGACCCACAAACAAAAGCCACAAATTATGCAAGAAGTGGACTCAACTTTAGACAATTTTTGGTCCACCACTAATTCAAGGCATAATTATTCAACAAATCTCCACCTTGACTTGAATTTGACAATAGTGAAAATAAAAGCTTCAACCTCTGCCAAACAACCCCGAAGGGTCTAATGCAAATGTTGTGCAACACCAACCAAGTCCATGCAGTGTGTGAACTTGGTAATGGGAAGAGATTTTGTCAGCATATCAGCTGGATTATTCAGAGTGCCAATCTTTCTTACAATAACATCACCTTGAGCCACAATATCCTGAATAAAGTGATACTTCACATCAATGTGTTTAGTTCTCTCATGATGCATCTGATCCTTCGTCAAATGTATAGCACTCTGACTGTCACAATAAACTACAGTTTTATTTGTTTCCAAACTGAGTTCATTAAGTATACCTCTTAACCAAATGGCTTCTTTGGCAGCTTCTGTAACAGCCATAAATTCTGCCTCTGTAGTAGACAATGTAGCTGTCGGCTGCAAGGTAGCTTTCCAACTGACTGCACAAGTCCCAATAGTAAATACATAACCTGTAATTGATCTTCTCCTGTCCAAATCACCTGCAAAATCTGAATCCACATATCCAGCTAGATTGTCAGAAGTTTTACCGAATTCCAAACAAGCAGTAGAAGTACCCTTCAAATATCTCAAAATCCACTTGACAGCTTGCCAATGAGTTTTTCCTGGACAGGACAAATATCTGCTAACTATACTGACAGCATGTGAGATATCTAGTCGAGTGCAAACCATTGCATACATAATACTTCCCACTGCACTAGAATAAGGAACTCTAGACATATACATTATCTCTTCTTCTGACTGTGGTGACATGGATGCTGATAATCTAAAGTGAGAAGCTAAAGGAGTACTCACGGGTTTAGCATCATGCATACCAAAACGTTTCAGGACTTTCTCAATATATTTCTGTTGTGACAGAAATAATCTACCTGCACCTCTGTCTCTGTTGATCTCCATTCCCAAAATTTTCTTTGCTGCACCTAGGTCTTTCATATCAAATTCATCATTTAGCTGAGATTTCAATCTATTAATTTCATATATGTTCTTTGTTGCAATCAACATGTCATCAACATATAGCAACAAATATATGAAAGTACCATCATCAAGTCTTTGATAGTAGACACAACTATCATACTTGCATCTAGAAAATCCAATACTCAGCATAAAAGAGTCAAACCTTCAATACCACAAGCGTGGAGACTGCTTGAGTCCATATAAGGATTTCTTTAGAAGACAAACATGATCTTCCTTGCCTTCAACTTCAAAACCTTCTGGTTGCTGTATATAGATTTGTTCATCAAGATCACCATGAAGAAAGGCTGTTTTCACATCAAGTTGCTCCAACTCCAAATTATTCATTGCAACTAGAGCAAGTAAGACACGAATAGAAGTATGTCTAACAACTGGAGAGAAAACATCATTAAAATCAACTCCCTTCACCTGGCTGTAGCCTTTCGCTACTAATCGTGCCTTATAGTCTTCAACACCAGTGACTCCTTCCTTCTTCTTAAATATCCATTTACACCCGAAATTTTCTTACCATTAGGTGGTTCGACCAATTTCCAGGTGTTATTTTTCTTTAGAGATTCCATCTCTTCATGCATCGCAACGAGCCATTTGTCTGAATCAGATGAACTGATGGCCTCAGAGTATGAGGTTGGATCGGCGACATCAATGGTTTCTGCAACATTTAATGCATAAGCCAACATATCTTCAAAACCATACCGTTGGGGTGGTTTTATCTGTCTCATTTGTCTTCCACCAGCTAGAGTGTGATGCTCAGCTTCATGGTGTGTCTCTCCACCTGGAGACGAACTTCCTGGCTGAATAGGATTAGGATTTGCAGATGATGAGGTATCAACCTCAAGCTCCACTTTCTCTTGTGCATTCTTCTTTCCTACATCACACTGAACAGGCAATTCTTTTCTAGGGTGAAGCATAGCAGATTCATCAAAAGTAACATCTCTGCTAATCATAAACTTATGAGTATCATGACACCATAAGCGAAAACCCTTAACACTAGAAGCATAACCAAGAAAAATACATTTCTTCGCCCTAGGCTCCAATTTTCCTTCATTCACATGAGCATATGTAGGGCAACCAAATATTCTTAAGTTAGAGTAATCAGGAGGGCTACCTGACCATACCTCTTCAGGTGTCTTAAGTTCAAGTGATCTGTGAGGAGAGCGGTTCACCAAATGACATGCCAAATTGACTGCTTCTGCTCAAAATTCCTTGCCAAGACCTGCGTTAGAAAGCATACATCGAGCTCTTTCTAACAGTGTTCGATTCATCCTCTTTGCGACACCATTCTGCTGTGGTGTCTTTCTCACCGTCCGATGCCTGACAATGCCTTCATCTTTGCAGAATTGATTAAACTCTGAATCACAAAACTCAAGACCATTATCTGTTCTGAGTCTCTTGACTAGCTTCCCGGTCTGCTTCTCCAATAAGGTCTTCCATTGCTTGAAAATGCCAAATACCTCATTCTTGTGCCTGAGAAAATAGACCCAAGTCTTTCTAGAAAAATCATCAATAATCGTTAGCAAGTATCTGGCTCCTCCTTTGGAAATTTCACGAGAAGGCCCCCATAGATCAGAATGAATGTAATCAAGAGTACCTTTGGTTCTGTGAATTGCAGTATTGAAGCTGACTCTTTTCTGCTTTCCAAAGACACAATGCTCACAAAAATCCAGCTTCCCAATCTTTCTTTCAGGCAGAAGACCTCTTTTACTAAGTACAGCTAATCCCTACTCACTCATATGCCCTAGACGCATATGCCACAACTTGGTAGAGTCTGAATCTGACATGGATGAGGAAACTGCTGCAGAGCCTGTAACTGTTGAACCCAATAAGGTGTATAGACTGCCAGACTTCTTTCCTTTCATGAGAACAAGAGCACCACGGGAAATTTTCATGTTCCCAGCATCAATCACAGTTTTGCAGCCATTGGCATCCAGAATGCCCAAAGAAATAAGATTTTTCTTCAAATCAGGTACATGTCTGACATCAGTCAATGTCCTGACAACTCCATCATGCATCTTGATTTTTACTGTGCCTACACTAACAGTTTTGCAAGTGGCATTATTGCCCATTAGCACAACTCCACCTTCAACAGAATCATATGTAGAGAACCAATCTCTGTTGGGGCACATATGATAAGAACATCCAGAATCAAGAATCCACTCGTCATTGGATCTGGACTTGTTGGTTGCAAATAGAACATCATCACCTTTTTCTTCTGCTACATCAGCATCAGCTGTTTCTTCCTTCTGCTTGCCTTTGTCATTTTGCCATTCATTCTTCTTTTTGTTCTGCAGCTTGTAGCATTCCGCTACGATGTGTCCCTTCTTCTTGCAATAATTCCAAGTCAAATTTTTGTCATTTCCTCTTGACTTTGATCTTCTTCTATTCTTGCCACCATCAAAGCCTCTGTCATTGGATCTGCCTCTTGCAACAAGACTAGAGCCCTGATCATCAGACTTACTAGACAAAAGTTCATTATCTATTTTCTCCTTACTCATAAGGGAAGATATTACATCATCAAAATTTAATTCTTCCCTACCATAAATTATAGTGTCTCTAAAATTTTTATATGAGAGTGGTAATGAACATAATAATAAGAGAGCTTGATTTTCAGACCCAATAATAACTTCAAGATTTTTCAAATCATTAATAATTGAGATAAACTCACTGATATGGGACTTGAGAGAGGAACCTTCCGTCATGTGGAGACCATAAAGGCGTTGCTTCAAAATCAACCTGTTGGCCAAGGATTTAGTTAAGTACAACTCCTCTAGCTTGGCCCATAAGTCTGCAGAAGTCTTCTCTGACAGAACTTGTTGTAAGACATCATTTGAAAGACTCAGTTGGGTTGCGAATAGAGCCTTGTCATCCAGGTCATCCCAATCTTCATCACTCATGTCGGTAGGCATCTTAGCTTTCCCCAGTAGTGCTTTCTTCAAGCCATTTTGGGTTAGAATGGCTAACATACGAACTTGCCATAGACTGAAACTGCTGTTTCCATCAAACTTCTCAATATCAAACTTCATTGTTGACATCTCGATCGAACAAAATGATCTTGAACAAAATTTTACTATTCACGTGAACAGTAAACTCGCAGAAAAACAGACAGAAATTTACCACCTGCAAGCTCTGATACCAGTTTGTTAGAAATGGATCGTGACAGGATCGTAAATTGATCGAGTAATAATGACAAAACAATAAAGTAAGATAAAAGGAGAGACAACAAATTTACGTGGTTCAGCTTAAAGCCTACTCCATGGGCAGAGAGGCCAGCAGACAAAATTTCACTATAGTGAGAGACAAAGAGTGTTTACAAAATTGACTTTTAGCCAATACACACAATCTCACAATTTCTCTCTTAACTTCTCTTTCACTTGATGATGGAATGCTTCAAATTGGAATGCCTTTTATAGGCTCACAAAAGTTCCGAAGGACAAACAAATGAATGTTCATCATTTTGTTCTCCAATTATACCAAAGTGAACTTTGTCTTCCACCATGGCCTAAAGTAGATGCTTTTGACCCACAAACAAAAGCCACAAATTATGCAAGAAGTTGACTCAACTTTAGACAATTTTTGGTCCACCACTAATTCAAGACATAATTATTCAACAAATTATTATTAAATTGTGCCTTTATTTGAGGCAAAGATTACATAAATAAATAGTGCCCGCTTCTAGAGCTTAGCAGTTAATACCCAAAAATCTATCATCCTACATGTGCTTACTACTGCATACTCCTTCCTCTATAGGAACTTCGTTCAAGGAGAACAAGTTTATCTCCAACCTAAAATTACATAGCTTAAAGCAATTAAAGTAGTTAAAGGTAGTAAAGACTTGGTTAGATCAGGTTCTTGGACTCAAAGAGAGTAATATCTTGGAAAACCTTAAGCCTCTTCTCGACCTTCCTCTGAGAGATCCCTGTCCCTGTACTGTTTCCAGTCTCATTGGCCTTTCCTGATTCATTTGATGGCCCTAGAACCGCAGCAATAATGGCCTCTTCAAAGTCCTTGTTGTCAGGCAACAACGCATGTGTTAACTTATCTCCATTTTCTTCGGATGACAGCCTTCTTCTTGTCTTCACTTCTGGTTTCTCTGGTTCTGCATATGGCTTCCTAAATTCCCCCATTTCACTCAGTCTCATACCATTAGCAGCATTCCCGGATCTTGTTCGCTTGAGGGTCTCATGAAATTGATTCTCAATTGGGTCTTTCACAAGTTTCGATGAATAGAATGGGGGAGCATCAATGTTCAGTGAGTTCACATAAGCAGTAAATTGTTTCACACTTTTGTGTTGAGGAGGAGGCACCAATCGGTTTGCCATTATATTCAAATCAATATTTTCATCGGCATAATCATCACGAGACACGATTGCATTTGTTGATGGAAAACCAGTATGATCCTTGCAAGGCTGGGGCTGCCAAATCGATGATGAACCAAGGAAGGCATCAAAAAGCCTGCTCTGTTCAACATGATCCCCTCCCTTGTTCAGCATCTCAGATTCAAGGTCCTTGAGCATCTGTTGTGCCCTTTCATACGCCTTGAGATGGGAATCTACGCCTCTTGGCCCATCTGCAACTGCTGGTTTCACCCGACGAAGAGTGTCTTTAGCCGCAGAAATTCTCCCTTGTTTCATCAAGCATATACCCAGGTTGCACATTTTGTTATTATCAGGTGCAATTGAGAGTGCGCGACGGTAAGCATCTTCTGCTTCAATGTAGTTGTTCTGCTGCATCAATGCCCATCCCAAATTCCCCTGAAACAATCAATCAATTTCACTCAATTTTCCATTATAGATATTTAAGAGAAAAATAGAGGCTATGTTACTTGGATTCGTGTATGGGTGTCGGACAATAGTGTCAGAGTGTTGGACTCATCTATATTTTTGTGATTTCTCGTAAATTCTCCTCCAAATTCTATACATTTATCTGGATGTCGGGGTCCAACACTAATACAGCATGTCAGAGTGAAGAGTCATGTACAATAGCATAGAGGTAAGGGCAAAAAGATAATGAAATTTCTTACCAGTAATCGAGTTGCTTCTTGTTCCACAGAGACCTGAAATTTCTTCCCTTGAGATCTGGCTGTCTTGGTACGCTTCCCATTGAAAGCCAGTCCTTGTTGAATCAAGTATAACTTATGCTTTAAAAGCACAATTTGGTCATCTAATCTTCCACATCTCTGTAGAATAATTAGCCAGCAGAGAAAGAAATCAGATTCAATACTCTGTAAATCTATATAGCCAGAACTAAAACACAAAAGTGGCATTTGTTTAAGACCTTGTAAAGATCCAGAAGGATATTATCAAGAGATTCCTGGGCTTGATCTGAACACCGATGTCGTAGAGACTTGATGGCTTCAATGGCTTCTTCAGCCCGATTTTGTTGTTTCATTACAATAGCCATATCCTTCAAAGCACTATCCACTCTATCCCCTGCATTAATGGCTGCCCAAAACAAAGGAATCGCCTTCTCTGGATCCTTCTCCACCAACTGATCAAAAGCAAAACAAAACAAGAAATACCCATCAAACAAATTGCAAACCAAACAAAGAAAAAACGAAGAAACAGCTTTCAATCAAATTTTTTTTTTTTTAAAAAAAAAAACCCAGAACCTTAACCTGAACATTCTTGGCTCTAACATAAGGAGTGTCACCAACTGGTACTTTGTGGATGGCATGGAAGGACTCAGACCGAGTTCTCAAGACCCCAAGAGGCTTTGCTGGTGAAGTTGGGGCCGATTTTGTGGGCCTGAAACCAGGAGGTGCATTCCACACATCTTGCAACATCTTTGAAACAAGAGGGTTTATTGTGTTTCGTTTTTCTTTTTGAACTGCAGTGATGTCTAAAGATGAAGAAGATGTGTGTAGAAGGCAAAAGTTGAGAAGAGGAAGAGATAGGTTTAGAAGGAGAAAGAACGCAGAGAGTGGAGAAGGAACGATGAAATTTAGAGAGGTTTTAGCAGAATATATTTGAATTTTTGACCGTTGAAGTTACCGTTTTAGGTACTAGCCGTTGGCGTGGATTCTTCAATAATTAATTTACTCCCTTATTTAGCGAAAATTAATGTTTGCATCTGAATCCCTGGGATTATCATAATTAATGGTTTGACCCCAACGGAAGATTATAATTAAGAAAATTGAACGATTTCTTTTTTTCTTTTAAAAAATATTTCAATCTATGAATGATGTTTTATTAGTGCAAATGTAACAAAGTTTGGAGTTTTTATTAAATTCTTTCAGGTCAAATGATGATGGCATATTGCATAATGGAATTATGGAAATGCTTTAAAATTATTCTTTAGCTTTTTTTCATATCTATTGAGAGAAAAAATATATCAATTCCATATCTTTAATATTAAATAATATCATTTAAGATCTACCAAAAGGAAAAAAATTAGGGCACATAAATTTACTACATTAGTTATATAGCTACGATTAAAAAAAATGATTGATAATGTATAAGTGTTGAGAAAAGTAAACATATTAAAAATAATTTAGGCTTCCATCCATTTTTTTATTTTTATAGTTTGAGAAAATGTTATGATAAATTGCTACATGATATTTGAGATTTACAATTTGTAAGAATAACAATTGTTTAAATTAGATGGACGATTACACTGTTTTTTCAAATGATGAAACAAAATGAAAACTTAACCCTTAAAATGTATCCACTCACACAGTCTTTCGTAGTACTCGTTATGAATATGATTTGTTTATATAATTACAATTTTCTTTTTCATATCATAAAAAATGTACTAGTCATGAATTTTATTTATTTTGAAGAAAAATGATTTTATTTGACTATAAAAATTATTAATGTCTTTGTGCATGAAAAAAGTTGTTGTTTAATTTACAATAAATATGATTTGTTAAGTGCGACACTCACACTGAGGTCTTGTAGCTCAGTTGGTTGAAGCGTTGCTCTTACGAGCCGAAGGTCGCGGAATATAGCCCCGCTGAGACCACCATTTTCTTATATTTTTAGGAAAAAAAATGAGTTAAGACATGGATGTTAAGTTGCAAATTTGAAACTATTAGGTCATAATGATTTTCTTAATTGATTAATAGTATTTTTATTAATACTAATTATTAACGTCAGTGACTTTTATTATATAAAAGGAAATAAGCTTCATCGAGGATAGTTTCATAAGGTTGCTTTATCAGTGGTAACGATATAGACGTCCATTGAGATTAAAATTTATTAAAATTAATTTGTTTAAATTTTTTTAAAATAAAAATATTTTTTAAAAAATTGATTTAAATAAATTTAAATCTCAATCAAACATCATTATAGTCCATAAAAAATAATTAATTATTTATTTGGGCTTCAAAATTATTGGATTTCAGAATAATGAGGACCTCAATTAAGTTGTCTCAATATCTTTTATTGCGTGTTTTTTCCTTTAAATATTAAAAGTTCACAGAGTCTATAACTATACAACGAGAAGTTTCGCCCATTTTTAATGTAAGTATTATTTAATTTTTGATATTTTGTGCAATAAATAATGATCTCATCAACTAAATTAGTTTGCACTCACAACGTTTGTTGAACGACCATGTCACTTCAAAACTAGATTATACTCCGACAAGTTCTAAATTCTTATATAAATTGCCTGCAATGCTGTGACACCAAAGTCAATTATAGCTAACTCTAGATCAAAACCATACAAATATTTTAATTAAAATCTGGTTGTGACACAAATCACACTTAGCTTTGTTTAAAAGTTGTTTAAATATAATTTAAATTTTAAAAATTTTAAGCAAATGTTTTTAAACAAATAACCAAGTAATGCCTTAATTGCGAGAAGAAACTTGGCACTGATCTCAATGGTCCTATGCTATAAAGATAGCTCTGCGAGATAAGTACCTAATAATCTATGGACCCTTTAAAATGGAAAAATCTGTAGAGCCTAGAATGCTAAATGTTTACATTCAATTCACTGGACAACAGATTATTGGAGTTCATTGAAGAAGGATAGGAACCATTCATTTCTATCTATATGGTAATTTTTTTTAATTGTAATGGCAATAATAGAGATCGAATTGTAGAGGCAATGGATTTATTTGGTAAAATCACTCTTAACTCACTCTCTTGGGATCGCGACCCTTTGTCCCGACCATTTAAGCACGTGTGTCGCTTAGGGCATAAGGAGCATGATGACTTGACATCATACTCACCTGCCTCTAGCTTATCACCAGCAATTTGCTCAGGATTCTAAACTCAAACGATGACGACTAAACACAAGGGTTGTGCTTGTTGCAAAACTTAACCCAACACTTTACGGCACGAGCTGACAATAGCCATGTATTACATGTGTCCATGTTCTCGAAGGCACCCCCTCTTTCAAAAGAATTTGTGACATGTTAAGCACTAGTAAAGTTTTTAGCTTTGCATCGAATTAAACCTAGTCATTATACAAAAAACTTAAAAATTTAACTCACATCAAAATTATGAAAATAAATGAAGGGAAAAAACTTTCAATATCTAACCCAATTTAATGATCGGTTGAGCCACAACTCTGTAATCCTATAAAAAGATAATAAAGTTAAAAATAAGATTCCGACGACGTTCGATCTTTTGAACACAAATAAATAATAATTTAGTGGTAATTTACTACATTAGATAATAAATTTGTATCATTTCATATAATCGATATTATTATATGATAAAAGATATTTATCTAAAGTAATTGTATTACATTTATGATAAATTTGGTATCAATTCATATTGATTATTTTATGATAAAAGTTACGGTTATTTATAAATATTAAAAGGGAACCTAAAATTTGACCCAAAATGGATGAGTTTGTTGAACTGTATTTGTACGAACATCTAAATATTGGAGTATTTAAGGTTGTGCTTTGGGTTGGTGGGGGTTGCGGGGTTGGACCCTAAGAAGAACATTAATTCTTGTGACTTATATCTTGAAGCAAGTAGGGTTGAAGCTTACCGAACTAGCCAAAACTATATGCCCTTTCTTTTTTTTTCTTCCTTTTGGGTAATCAATGAAAATCTATGCTCAAAATCCTATTATAAAAGCCCATCTCAATTCCTTATAAAGGCTTTAGCTAAAAATCCAACACCAAGTAGTATCTCAGTACATGTACCAGTAGCTGCGACACATAGCTAGCCAGATATACACATGGGCAGGTCTCCATGTTGTGAGAAAGGTCACACTAACAAGGGAGCATGGAGCAGAGAAGAAGATGAGAGACTCATAGCCTACATTCAAGCTAATGGTGAAGGTTGCTGGAGGTCTCTCCCTAAAGCCGCTGGTCTTCTCCGTTGTGGCAAAAGTTGCCGTCTCCGTTGGATTAACTACCTACGCCCTGATCTTAAGAGAGGTAATTTCACCCATGAAGAAGATGAGCTCATAATCAAACTACACAGCCTTGTTGGCAACAAGTGAGTAGCTTTTCATGACTTTTTTCAGCTACTAGTTTTTATAAAAGAAATACTAATTTATAATAGGGTATTGTATTTTGTGTGAAGATGGTCTCTTATAGCAGGAAGGTTACCAGGAAGAACAGATAATGAAATCAAGAATTACTGGAACACCCACATAAGGAGAAAGCTACTGAGCAGAGGTATTGACCCATTAACTCATCGGCCAATCAACGAGGGTGCAGCTACAATCCATGGTGCCAGAGTCTCAATTGGTACAGCTTTGGAAGAAGAAGTGAAGATCAGAAATGGATTTAGGATCCAAAACCAGAAGATCCCAGATGAAGAAAAGTGTCAAGAATTAAATCTTGATCTTAATATGAGCTTACCGTATCAACACCCACCTCAACCATTGGAGAACAGAGGGAGAAAAGTCCCTTGCTTCTACTGCAGCTTAGGATTGCAAAACAGTAAGGAGTGCACTTGCTGCAGTACTGGTAGCAGCAGAGGCAAAATCTTGGGATTGAAGATTAATGGTGCTTTGGATTATAGAAGCCTGGAGATGAAGTGAGATTACATAGAAGAAAACAGAAGCTAGTTATCATAATCATATCTCGCTAGCTTCTTTTCCTCTCTGGTTTCTTTATGTACTTTGTTCATGCTTTATGAACTCTCTAACTTGCAGAATGTTTAAATTAAAACACAGATTTAGAGTTCAATTTTCCTTTCCTTTTCACATTGTTATGGATTGATTGTAATGTTTCATTGTTCCCCTTTTCTTTTGTTTACTTCTCCTAACTACTTTTGGAATAATGCCAAAAGGATGTGAGAGAAGAGGAGAAGAAAAGATAAGCTTCAGGAGAAGTTAAGTTGGTAAGCTATCTCAGTCGTGCATAAAAGAAGAGAGAGAGAGAGAGAGAGGTTGCATTAACATTCATTGCCAGCCACCGCCTACTTAGTTCTACCAACCAGCAATAATTGTGCCAAACTGACCACAAATACCAACAAAAACTCATTTCGTAACATGTTGGTTGTACTTTAATCTTTGTGCAACTTTTGATCAAACTCCCCACTCTCTTATATGACAAAAAGAGCTTAACTAAAATTAACTTCTACGTAGCAATCTTTTAGCCGTTACATTGTCTCTGAAAAGAATGGAAGATTATCCATAGCTGTACTCGTATACCGTTTAGCATGTGGTCATAAAGTGCAAAGGGGCTTAAGAGAAAGAAGTTGATCCAATAGTTCTATGGCTGAGCGGCCCCAGCAACTGTTCTTCTTTTATATTTAATGTTGAGTAATAAAACCAAGTTCTTTAGATTTATGCAGTGCAATATTTAGTAATGCTAATAAAAATCACTAACCAATTTAAATTATCGGTATAAAGAAAATGTGAGAAAAAAAAGAAGTGCAAAAGGAAAACATTTATTTATCGTTTGATAAAAAAAAAATGAGAAAAGATCAAAGTAAAATAATTGATTTTTTTTATATGTATGAATCATAATTTGATGATCGGGTAAAAACTAAAATAAATAATATTTTATTATTTTTTTTTCGTTTTTTTTTATTTTTTTTATTAAATACATAAAAAACATCAATCTTTTTATTTTTATTTTTTCATCATCTTCCCTTTCTTACTTTTCATTTTTCTTCTCCAACCATAAGAGCTTTAAATGAAACATTATACTTACAGCCTAATATCGTATACAAGGTGCAGACCTAGAGGGCATATACAGAGTTATGGAGGATTTGGTGGTCCATCTAGTTCATATTAAATGAAATGCTGAGGCATGCTGGTAATACGTGGCACACAACGTAAATTAGCCTTTAAATGACTTAAGAGAGGAAGAGAATATTTTCTCTAGGAATTTTTTTTTTGAAAAAATATATTTTTATCGTAAAATGAAGAGACAAATTGGAGAAGTTTTTTTTTCTTCTCTCATGACGGTGAAAAATACAATTCGTCTAAAAAAAATCTCATAAACCAATATAGGCGAGAATCTCTCCAGCTAAAGACACTAAGCAAAAGGTCATCTGCAAGATAATTACCGGCCCTCATGGGGATGTGCTTGTCTAATCACCTTTTCTCCCCTGATGGGGGCTTGCCTCCTCCTTGAATGTGACTAACGTGTGAAGAACATGGTTAGCGATGACTTTTTTTTTAGCTTCCTGTTAAAAAAACTACCAACCTCCTTCGGAGCTTATCAGAATTTCAAGTACTTGTGAGTGCTAGGTAAAGTTATATTTGGATAACAGTTTTTTTTTTTAAGAAAACATGTTTGGATAATTGTAACTCGAAAATTATTTTTAAAACAGAAAATAATAAAATGTTGTTTGGATAATCTTATTTTGAAAATTGTTTATACCTTGTAATTATTTTTAGTTTTGAGTTTAAATTTAAAATCTATATTATTTTTATTTATCATATTTATTAAATATTTAAAAATAATTAATATTATTTTATTTTCAAAATTTTAATATTTTTTATACCATAGAGAAAAAATGAAACAAAGAAGTGAACACTGATTTTAGCACTATTTTTCAAAAATTATGTTAGAAAACACCAATTTGTAGTTTTTGAAACTGATTTTTTGAAAACTGTTTTAGAAAATTGCTTTTGAAAACTATTTCCAAACGTAGCCTAAGTAACCAAAAGCTCCTGAAAACAGCGTGGCTTGCCATTAAAATCAAATCAAGGCTGTCATCTAAGTTCATTTCAAATAACTAACGCAATCATGCAAGATCAAGCATTATCTTCTTCACAACATGGCAGCAAGATGATTGGTCCAATAAGCTAATTATTGAGGGGACAATAAGAACCATTAACTAGAATTTATAAAGAAGCCATGCCATGTCAATCCATTTCTTGACTGAACCAAACACCCATAAACATTTTGTTATGTAACATTACAATATTCTGCATCACAATACATATCAAGTGATATAACAGGAACACTGTCATCTACAATTAAACACAAAAATGGAAAACAAAGTTGTCATAGGCAGACACCTCAAGTAAGAAATACCCTACATTTCTGCTTCTAACTATAGTGCCTTAAAACTGTCTGCTTCATCAAGTCTAGTTGTACCTGAGCTTGATGCCGCCCACTGCATCAGGAGAAGCTGCTACTTGGGAAGACACTCTCTTCAGAGAACTTAGCAACCCCGATATCTCCTGAATACAATTAATAAACATTTTAACATGGCTTAAATTGCGGCAAACAGTGGCTTCATGGATTTATAATGTTCACATCCACATGAAAAATGCCCATGCCCCCAGTTACATAAACCTTCATGCTGTAAACATCATCCTCCTTGTGGTATATTCTACCATATCATTATGAAAAATCATATTAACCCAAAAAAATATAATTATTAATCTTGTTGATTATAATTACCTTCATCAAATGCAACCTCATGTCGCAAGGATGAATCTGATTTCCAATACACGCCATCACAAATTTGGAATGGTGAAACAACACATCAGCAGCAGCTTGCTTTTTCTCTTCAGTCTGCAATTACATACATTCTATTGTTAACATCAAAGAAACTTCCGCCTTCCATGAACATTTAAACTGACAAAGTAACCGACTAGCTATCCAACACCATGAACCACTACCTAAGAGAGAAAAAAAGGAAGCACTAGAAAGAGAGAAGCTAGCAAGTTCAAGAGAGTGAATACAAAAAACAGAGCTGCAGGAGCATCTTCGTCTCTGAAATCCATCAATTTGAGACGTCCAAGCTTGACAATGTTCCAAATGATCAAACGTGCCAAATATAGTATAGTTTATCCACAAAAGACATGAACTACAAAATGAGACCTAAGCAGGTAAACTCATCTAAGCCTTGATCCAACTATTGTTGTTGATCTAGACACTTGCAACACTCTTCCACTCTGTTTCTCCCCTTCGTCTTAGAACTCATACTGCATATGGCAACTCACCACCACCCAAAAGAATCAGCCAGGATAATTTGAATACCATGGTGCATTCCAACCTTCAAAGAGTAAGAGCTATGCCACACAAAGGATATGCGGAAGACATCACCACTAAATCGATAGATCCATTATGCGCAATTAAACAATTTTAACAACATATTCTATGTACATACCGCATGAACTCTTATGAATATTTAGCAGGAATTTTCTCAAATACAAGACCAAAACACTATAAGGGCCCTAAATCTCATCCAAAAATAAAAAAATGGTAAAAGAGTGAAGATGGCTATAATTAATATTAATAATGGCTATCTTGATTGTTTCCAAAGAAGCATTCAATCATCAAGAGACAATGAACTGAATACAAAGGAGCAGAAATAGCACAGGTTCATGTCGGCTTGCAGAAAAATCAGGTAAAAAATGAAAAATAAAAATGCTTGATTGCAGAAACCATATCTTAACGTTTTCTTTCCTTTAATGGTGTAGAAATATAGCAAAGGGACAGGTATCATTAGTCAAATAACACTGATACCACCTAAAGTGCTATTTTTTTTTTTTTATAAGTGGTACCACCGAAAGTTCTATTGATCATGTATAACGACGTCAATCGCTAAAAAACCCTAAACCCTTTAACCAGATAGATAGTAACCCAAATAGAGGCATGGCTACACATGGCAACTTTAATTCTACACATCCAAGCAGAAGTTTTCACAATTTTATGTTATTTGTTAATAATGGTTATACGCCCAGAACCTGAAATAGCCAGAATAATTAGATTTGCAAGGAAAAAAACAGAGAGAAACCAATACCCAATAAAAAGTAGGCTGATTGATGCAATTGCAGACAACATATAAAGAAATTGGATTGTAAGAGAAATTACAATCAGAGACACTTCTAGGCTCATGCAATATAATATGACAGTAAGAACATTCAAACTCAACAATCACTCTATGTGGATGATACGGCTTTTAACTTCAAATCCTTTTGGCCTTTTCTAATTTCTCTCAATAATCCAAACTTATTTTGAAAGGTTAAGGACATGGGGCATAATTTGGGTTGTTAATGGGAGAATTAAGAATCAAACAGGAGATAAAAGAAAGCAATCGAACAGAAAAACTTGAAGACCGTACCTCGTAATCTTCTTTCATGGCCAAAGAGTCGTCTCTCTCTGTAAGTAAGCGTTTTGTGATTGATCATCATTGTGCGTATTTGTATAATTGTTCTCATTATAAAGTATAATAATTTATTGTTCACAAACAATAACCACATTGGCCTATTAGCTCAGTTGGTTAGAGCGTCGTGCTAATAACGCGAAGGTCACAGGTTCGAGACCTGCATGGGCCACTATCAACTTATTTTTCAGTTTTTTTGTTCTGTATTTCTGTAAAAAAAAAATTATCTTTTCACCTTTTCCCTGGAAAAAAATTGAAACCTACACACAGTTGACATGTTTTGCATAAACTGATCTGGGAAACAACACATGCATAGAAAATGTCGAGAATGATTCAATTGCATTGAGAAGTCATCTTCCAGATTGTTTCTCTTTTTCTCTTCTTTAGTTTCTCCTTTTCTTCTCTCATGTCATCTAGTCAAAAGGGCACCTTATTTACGTTTTTATTAGTATTGAGTTTTGATGAGAGTATGATGCTGACACCTTATATGCCCTTTAGGCTTAAGGAGCTGATTCGGTATATATAACAAAAAAAGACAGCCATACACCTGACAACATAACGAATATTCAAAATCATAATGACCAATATTTCTCAAGCCATGCAACTAAACTGCTCACCTTTCTCGATGAATTATGTGGATCTCACTTCGTAATATCAGTTTCAGTTTCATAACCATTTTCAGAAATAAGATGCTAAATCTGCTAATCTGTATGTAAAGCTTATTTAAGTAAAATCCGAAATCATATGAACTGACAACAATAGCTGCTACATGCAAACATAACCCACGTCAATAAAGCTACAAGAGATGAAATTGCAAAATAAAGTACATCAAAGGCCAATGGGGAAAAAGGGCAGGGGTAAAACAAATCATGTTTCCTTAGCAGGGCCCTTCTTTGCAGCTTCGGCAGCTGCTTTTTCTGCTTCGATTTCAGCTACAATCGCATCAATTTCAGCTTCTTCAAGTTGACGCAGGCCATGCTCCTTTGTCATTACAGCAACTTCGATGTTCTTTCCCCCACTCTCAACAACCTGCATGGAAGATATAGATACTTTCAAAGTTATTTTACAAAGTTAAGAAATACTACAATTGCTTGAATTCAAACATCCAAATCAATGGAAAACTAAGGCATATTCTTGCCTGGTCAGACCACTAATTTACCTTTCGACCACTGAAGTACCTTAGATTCAAGCAGTACACCATTGAAGTACCTTAGATTCAAGCATTAGACCACAGAAGTACCATAGATTCAAGCATTGGGTACCTTAGATTCGAGCATTAGACCACTGAAGTACCTTAGTTCAAGTATTAGACCAGTGAAATACCTTACATTCAAGTATCAGACCAGTCAAGTACCTTGCGTTCAAGTATTAGACCACTCAAGTACCTCATTTTGAAGTATTATACCACTCAAGTACCTTATGTTGAAGCATCAGACCACTCAAGTACCTCACGTTCGAGTATTAGACCACTCAAGTACCTAACATTCAAGTATTAAACCACCCCAAGTACCTCATGTGAAGTACCTCACGTTCAAGTATTAGACCAATAAATTACCTTCCATGCAAGTATTAGAACTAATTAGTTAATGATGGCCTAGTCGTGCAAAGCAAACTCACCATATGTAATATAACGCAATTGAATGCATCTTGTATCTCCTAAAATGCTTACACGGCTTAAAAGAAAGGTACTGTGGTATATCTATTATGCTTCCATATACATCTAAATGCTAACGAGGTTCTTAAAAGTGATGACAATAAATATCTACAAGCCTATAATACATCATCTTTCATATTATAAAAAATGCAAAAATAAAATAGGTGGCCTCAAGTGCAAGATATTGACTTGGGACTACAGAAAGCTATACTACCCGTCTCCTAGAATAATGAGAGAGATATGCAACAAAGAATCTTGTAAATAAAGTAGAAATTTAAATATGGAGAAAAATGCCAAAGGGAAACTTACCTCGAGCATTGCGCGAATTGCAAGCTTTACAGTCTCTTGCCCAGAAGTTTCTTTATAGTTTTTCTCTAGAAACTCCCTAATTGAATTAGAGTTTCTCCCAGTTGCATTCGCTTTCCAGGCTGAAAAAGTCCCTGATGGATCTGTCTGATATAGTGAGGGTACACCAGCGTATGGATCAAAACCTACAATCAGAGTTGAAAGACCAAATGGTCTCACACCACCACTTTGAGTGTACTTCTGCTGAAGCCCTGCAATGTAACGAGTAATATACTCAACAGTTACTGGATCCTCGACAGTCAACCTATGGCTTTGACATTCAATCCGTGCTCTGTTTATCAGGACACGGGCATCTGCTTTGAGTCCAGCACAGGCTAATGCTATATGATTATCCAGGTTTACAATCTTCCTAATCGATCTGGGAAACAGAGGCAGCAAAATCGCTTATAGCAGCTAACCATTAGGAGAATAATGGATAAAATAATTTTTTTAAAGAGTCATTTGGGCATGATGATCTGAACTAAGACCAACCCTGAACCTACGCTCCCCACCCCATCCACTTACTATATTGGCTAAAGCTCAATGGCAAAGACAAACTCATTTGGATCAAATTTGAATGAGCCTATTCATTAATGTTATGAACATCTAGCAGTAAGGACAGATAAGGGTTTCTAAAGATGATAATTATCAAAAAGGAAGAAAAAAAAGTTTCTAAAGATGACCTATTTCTCTTTCAATTGGTAATTACAGTATAATCTCCATATTAGATAGGAGTCCGATATGTTCATATGCCCCCCAATTGAAGTGCTTTAAGATGCAAATATGGTGGACATAGTACATAGTACGACCATGCCCCCCTTTTTACACATTTGCAGTGGAGAGCATATATCTCCGTTAGCATCTTTGGGCATTTTGAACGCAAGAGCCCATATCCCTGCGTGTTGGGGGAAGGCGCATAATTGTGTTATAATCCAACTAAGCAGCTAATATTGCTTATGCCGAAAAACCCAATATCAATAATGTACAACACAAAGGTCCTCATCAAAAACAAAATAAACCTAGAAAAGCTAATACCATAATCGCATAAATTAACAATAAAATCCTTTGAAATCCTATTGAAAATGGACCCATTGTTTTATCAAGATCATGCAGATGTTGAATGACAGCACCAATCAATCAAGCCACAATTAACCCCCTAGCCATAATATCTGATTCAACTCGAACAAGACAGATCAATTTTTTGGAAAATAAAATCGCATAAACAAGTATCAATATACATATTTTCTGCATGTATATGTAACTACCTAGTGTCTTGAAGTTTGGGGGCAGATTTCTTCTCGACGGCGAGGACGACGTTGTCGGAGCCACGGACGCCAACGGCAGCGTTGCCTTTACGGACAGCTTCGAGAGCGTATTCCACTTGGAAAAGATGCCCATCTGGCGAGAACACTGTTATCGCTCTATCGTATCTTGCCATCACTCCCTGGTTTGCCTTTGCTTTCTCTGTGATCCGTCTGTGTTTCTTTTTGCAAGCTCTTGTTTAAAAGAGACCCTTGGCAAGTTAAAGTGGTAGTGTCGTAAAAATGAAACTTTTGAGGACAAGCCACCAAGGCAGAATAGTTACAATCTGCTGCAAGTTTAGTACAGGGTAATATCTGAAGTAACGAGTCAGAGTACGCCACGTAGATTTTTAGAGTCAAAAGTCATAGCCAGCCATATCTAAGAATTTATAAATAATTATTCATCTATAAATCTTTGAAAAATTACTACCAAAGTTAGCACTAAAATATATCGAAAACAAAATCATAAATAACTGCCATACGAAAAAGAAAGACAAGACTCATAAGCATACTTGACATTGAGAGAAAGATTGAATCAGATCTTTTCACTTATTTGAGAACTTGCAATAATACCAAACTCAATTTCAATCAACAATATTAATTTTAGTTTCAATTTTCTTTATGTTTAGATCACATGTCCGCTAGGTTACAAAATCTCTAGTTTTGTTTGTTTGTTTTTTATTAACAAAGTCGTCTCTCATTAGCCTGTGGGTTATTTATATCATTTATTACTTTTTGTTTATTTATTTTAGATGATAATATGATATGGTTGTAGATTTATAAATGAGTTATGTGATTGTAGTTTAAGCTTAAACCAGCCAGGCAAGGGTTTCCAAGAGACAAAAATAGGCCGAGGGCAAGCTAATCTGTGAAGAGTAATTTTTTTGTTAAATTCAAGAACCTTAAATTGTGTCTCAATGTTTTTCACTCTAGAAATGATCATGATAAGTTGTGATAATATCATCTTGGTCATGAACTCATCAGAAACTCCATCTACTCAACTCAGGCTACATTAAGGAGATGTGATTATAAACAGATTGGAGAGGTGGCAGTTCTCATATTACATGAAGAACCAGCCAAGCAAAGTACAAGATATTCAAATCTAGTATCAGTTATTTAAGTACACCAGCTTTGATTTTTTATGGAACCAGAAAGGAAAATTGGATATTCTCCTATAATTGGCATGCTAAATTGTGTTTTCCAGGCACTATAATATCCATATTTTTAGATTCAAAAGCCTGCCTAAGATTATTTTTGTTAGCTTTTGCTTGAAGTGAAGAAGTTAATTAGGCTGTTCTTTAGGTGAGTGAAAGAATGGTGGACACCATCAGCTTGTAGTCTATTGGCTTTGTTAGATAAGCATCCATTCCCACCTCCAGGCATTTGGCTTCATCACATGACATTGCATGAGCTGTCAGCGCAACGATTGGAATATGCAGGCCAGTTCCTGCTTCCGATTTCCTGATTGCTTTTGTTGCTTCATAACCATCCATTTTCGGCATCTGCTTTTTCAAAAAAATAAAACAGAAAAGCTTAGAATTTTCACAGATCCCACTATAGTAAATTGGACAAACATGCTCAATGTTGAGAAGGGTGGAAGGTTATTTTGTCAGAATTTATAAATGCTCGGTCTTAGTTTTGCTCTTGAATCCTAGAGAGCTGCAACCCTGAAATGCTAACTGAACAACAATTCAGTTGTCTGACAGAAATAAGTGTTGGTTTCTAATTGCTTACCTGACAATCCATCAGGATCAAGTCATATGGAGGGGAATCCCAAATTTCATTTTGTGATCTTATATTTCCATCTTGTGATAGAGACTCCCTTCTGTGATCTTCTGCATTAAGCACACAATTCAGTGCATCAACTGCCTGCAATCCATCCCCAACAGCAATCACAGTAGCCCCCATCTTTTCCAGCATTATACTTGCTACTCTCTGTAGTACTGGTGTATCTTCTGCAAGCAGTATCCGCAGGCCTTGCAGAGATTTCTGTCCATTTGCAGCCTTACCTGAATATGAATTGCCTTTATCTTTAGGACTGCTGCTGATCTGTTCCTGGCGTTTAAAATTTTCACATGGAGGGTCCATTGAAAGCGATGCTTCTTTGTTGTACCTCAATTTTGCATCTCCAATGTCAAGTAAATTTGGCATTTTCTGGCATAGATCTTCAGGCCTCGAATTGTTTTCTTCTGAAATTGAGTGAGTTAATTCAACCAAGCATTTCCTTAGTGTCGGTGATTTTGATGGGCTAGATTTTATGATTCCTTCTCCTTGTTTCTCTCCGTTATGCAGAGCACTTGTGGAATTAGAACCACCAATTTCAGGCAAATCAGGATCATCAGAGCTGCAAGTGTCATACTGAGTGGAATCGATTTCAAGACATTCATGTGAATCGCCTTCTTTTGTTGTAGTTCTCAAAGCATTTGAACTTCTCTTTTCCATTTCAATGTCTCTCTCTTTTATGACAGCTTCAAAAATATGAATCATTTTTGCCTTGTATAGTGGTTTATTAACTACCAGTATATGCCCTTTCCTGCGGAGCTCCATCTTTATGGAATTGGAGGTATCATGATTTAGCATCCATACAAATTTTGCTTTTCCAGAGAATTTGTCAAGGAAATTAAGCTGTTCCTTCCATATATCTGTGCTCAAGTCAAGAAGCGCAATATCCACTACTATGATGAAAACTGGATCATTCATGTCCTGTATTCTTAAGAATTCAGCTTTCAAAGGTTCATCAACTGAATACTGTGCATCAAATCCAGTACTATGGCTTCTGGCTTGAAAGAGATCTCGAAGATTTTGTGTCAGTTCATTCCAGTCTGATGCTTCCAAAATTGATACACCATGTTTTCGCAGCCACTTGGACGTATTTAATCTACCCATACTACCATGTAGTGCAAGCAGCACCTGCATTCACATTTCACACTGTTAGTCCCAATATTTTGATTGGTAAGAACAGTCAGAACTCAGAAGGCAAATTGAAATCAGAATAATACTTTCTAAGGACAAGTTTAAACAAATTATATTTTAAACCCTTTTATCTTAATCTTATTGAAGGAAGAAGAACAAGTCTTAGTATTACTGTTGAAAACATACTCAAATAGCACAATGGCTGTAGGAAATTTACTGGATTTTGTGTTCAGAAAAATGTAATTTAACTCACCACTACACTATGCTTTGCAAAATCCACTTGAAAATGCTGCTCTGCACCATCTGCAGGTGTACTGAGAAGCAAGTATAGCTGCATTAGAGTTCCGGGTCCATTCTTCTTTGCAACCTTGATTTCTCCACCCATTTTATTAACCTGTCATCACCATTATATTCCAAAGATAAATGAAAGAGATTCAGAATAAGGTGCAGTGGACTAGTAAACATGGAGCAGAAAAGGTGGAAGGCTTTCTTTTCAATAGAAAATTCAGTACATAGTTTCTTTACACGAAATGCATAATGTGCGTACGCTTTGATTTTGCTTTGTTGTGCATAAAAAGCTTGATATACTGAAGAAAGTTTACTCACCAAGGTTCGTACGATGCACAGTCCAAGGCCAGTGCCACCATGCCTGATAATAGTAAAATGTTTTAGAAATGACGTATATTCTTAAAATTTCCATGGATTGAATGCATTTAAAAAAAATATATTTTAGGTTTATTATTCCAGTTCAACCATCAACTTCAATGCAATAGAATGAATTTCATTAGCTAAAATTTTGTAAGTGATGAATTCATTAATCAGTTATGAACTATTCACGTTCGAGTTGTTGAGGGATCAGCTTGCTCAAAGCTTTCAAATACAGACTCCCATTTGCTTGGATCAATGCCTGCAGAACATAAGAAACAATTTGGTCTAAGTAAACTGGAAACAGGATGTTTCCTTACGCGGTGGATGGGGAGATTTCAATTTGTGATTTCAGACATTTCTTAGGTTCATACCACAGCCAGTGTCATTGACTTCAAACCACAGAACCATTTTATTATCTTTCTTACAGGACTTCTTGAAATGATTCCCATGTTGCTTCATCTTTGTCTTAATTGGAGACCTTGATTTCTTCTGTTCAAGAGGAAAATTCTTGGCATCATTTAGAGAATTCGAGTTCTCACACCATCCACGCAGAATTATGTGACCCGCTGTAAAACAATTAAAAAATGGAGGTCAACTTCATTCTATTGATAAGTCAGCACTAAGGAAAATTTGGGATAAGATGCTCAAGATCAAACGAAATATAAAATTAGAGACAGGAAAATAGGCAAAACAAATGTTGCAGTTACACGTGGTAAACTTGATAGAATTGCTTATTAGATTTGCAAAGATTTGAACTACTCTGGCAGAATCCCCTCGAACTAATTTTGGCATATCATCTGAAAAGAAGGAAGACAAGTAATAATAATGCTCATAATCACATAAATAAAAAGTATTAATTATATTTTTTAATGCTAAAATTACTTCTCTCCCACCAGAAAATATAGAAGTCATACCAGAGAGGTCCAAAACAATCTCTCTATTGTGGTTAATGCACTGCACAGAGAACATATCAACAAGTCCTTCAAGTTCTCGTCCCAAGTCAAACTCAGCTTCTTCCAACACCAGCTTTCCTGATTCAACCTATGAGATATTTGAAAAAAATGATAGGAAATTGATTTCTTGGTTAGAGATGCAGTACTTGCTACAACTCACTTTTATTATACTGCTAACATAAATAAAATAACTGAAGTCTAACGTCGAACTCCTCACTGAACATTTAAGTTTAAATCAAGCACATAGCAGATGTTCTGCTGTGGTTCTAAATGCTGATAAAACTCTCTAGCCATTAATTTTCTTCTATGACTTAACTAATCCTTGTATCTCACCTTGCTTAGATCCAATATGTTGTTAAGAAGCCTCAGCAGAGCTGTTGAGCATTTTCTGATCTGGGTAACAGTAGCATATTGTTCATTGGTAAGACAATCATCACATATAAGAATGTCCAGCAACCCAATCACAGCAGCCATAGGTGTCCTCAGCTCATGACTGTAATGCACAAGAAATGACATTTACTTCAATATACATATTCGGTAGGAGGATTTATTTCTTCTAAATTTCTCTTCTGTTACACAGAAGAGAGTGAGGCAGAAAAGATACTAGTAGTATTTACCGGTACATTCTAGGTATTGAAATCACTCACCTCATGTTTGCTAGAAATTGACTTTTGTAGTTGCTTGATGCCTCTGCTCTTCTTCTTGCATCAAGTTGGCTTATTAGTTCTGCTCTTAGTTTCATTTCCTTTGATACTCCATTTGTCAGGATCATAATACAAACACATCCGATGACTAGGATACATACAGATGCAGATATCAGTATAACCAATGTTTTGAAGGCTCTCTCGTCTACTTTTCCCATTATAAATTTTCTCGGAATGACAATAACCCCCACCTGCATAATGTTACGTATATATTAAGTTAATCAAACAATAAACAAAGCACTTTGGAATTTTCTTTTAAGGTGGGAATAATATAAGCACTTTATAAACAACCCAACCCCTTTGCTCATATTCATCTTTTAATATGTACGACCTAAATTTACCTATTAATTCAAAGAAAGATTTAGAAAGCGATTGAAACATACCATAGGAAGTCTCTTCAGATTCAGAAAGAACGAATCAATATAATATTGTTGGTGGCCGAGCTCTGCATTCTCAACATGAACCACATGACCAGGAGGAAACTTATTACCAAAGGCTTTCTGTAACCACTGAGCTCCCATCCTTATTACATTATCCTCAGAATCAACAGCCATCATAAGCTTAGGACCCTTTGTTGTATTGGTTAAGAGAGGAGCATTTGTGGAAGTAGCCAGTAAATAACCTTCTTGAGAGGTCAAATATATGTGTCCACCATGGACTTCAACAAGTTCCTTCATTAGCTGGCCTACACTATAAAGAGCGGTAGTAACACCAACAACAGCCACTATATTTTCATCGGAAGCATCCCTTACTGGCAATGCTGCTGATAGCAGCGGCGAATCTGTAAACTTGCTCACTGCTACATGCCATGAAGCTACACCATCAGGTACTTGTGAAAGGCCAGCAATGTTGATTAGATCATCTGGTGGAATTGGCATTGATTTCCCTATCTTCTCTCCCGTGAGAGGATCAAGTGGTTCACGATACCAAATTGCAGAAATGTTTCCTTGTATGGATTGATCATTCCACCCTTGACGTGATGACAAACTGTTGATATCATTAGACTCACTAGCACTAATTGAATAGTTTACAAGATCAGAGTAGATGTAGAATGTGTTGTTACTCCTGTGATCTCTATGGAAAGCTTGGACAAAACCATTTCTGTAGTTTATGGTAATGGCATTGAGAGCTTTACGACTTGCAAACAAAGCCCATGTTACATCTCTCATCGATTCGTAAAGCTGATTAGAATCAAAATAAGATTCTAAAAGTAAACAAATCATATTGCCAAACAGCCTAGCTTAAAAAAAAAGTTAAAATCAATCACTATAAAAGCAATGTGAAGAACTTATTAAGAATCAACCTCAACTTGTTCTGCTTGTGTTGCAGGCTTGTCATATCGTCTAATTATGTACTCTGATAACTTAACTTGGGCAGTTGTTATCTCAGAGGTGGAATTCAAGATATTCCACATTCGTAAAATTGGACGCTGTAAAAGTTCATAACGGAGGCCATAAGCTAAGCTGTTAAGTGATTTGGTTGTATAGATCTTTGTAAAATGCCATGTCAGAACTGTTAACAGCCCAATTAAAATGGCTAGCATGACCTGCAGAATGCCAATTAAGACAAATTATTTGTTAATCAACCAAATTAAAGTTAAAGGGCACTCTCAGTCTGAGAGAAGCAACAGATTCTAACAGCTATAAGCAATGGGTTGATTCATTTACAGCCATATGGAGGCATCTTTTCAATTCCTGTCTGATGCAAATGAGTTTATAGTACAGACTACAGAGTCCAATACTAATATTATCCTGAGTCATATGTATTAACTAAATTTTTGAGTTTGCATATCTAATTCGATCAAAATTCAGTTATATATATAATGATTGGATTGCTAGTAACGAAAATTGGCAGCGCATAGAAAAGATTCCACCAACCATGATAGCTAAGCGAACTACGAAGACACTGTAGTATGATGACAGACAGTGAGTGCTGGCATACTGAAATTCTTCCTTCTCAACATCTCTATGGTGCATTCTTCTATCACGTGGAGCTGTTTTCCTTCTCCAAGGAGCAGCAAAACCCGGAATTTTGTCGAACACATTCTTCAGAGGAGTACCCATTGGCATGTTTTGAGATGGGGAGCTCTCAGAACTTACAGAGAAGGGTTCATATGTTTTCTGTGCCATTTTTGACACTACAAAGCCTTACATTAGAAACAACTTATGTCTATCGAGTGAGTGAGTGAGTGAGAGAGAGAGTTCTTGGTGGATGTGCTTAATATACTGCTTCTTGTGTCATTTCCCACTTTTTGAAGGCAAAGGCACAATCTTCTAATCTTCTTCTTGAAAATTATTCAAAAGTGGGAGACAAGTGTGTGTGTTTTGATTCCTCAACCACAACATCTTTGCCACATCTCCCTCCCTCCCTTTTCTATTCTTTTCTTGTTTATTTATCTTTTTATTTTCAATTGCCCCTTGCAAAATTCGACCGTTGGGGAGTAGTGTGGGAATTTTTCAGAAACAAAAATGGTGGAAACTTTTCTATGCCACCATCTTCCGGGGCAAAGCTAGTGCTGATAATTCTTTGGCCATGTGCATTTTGTAGGGACTCGATGGAAAAAAATTGATGAATTTAGGTTATTTAGGTCCACACAACAAGCAATAAGTATTAAGTAGTTTTAAAATGAAACTATATTTATCTTGCTTTTAAAGAGGTTTTCGCTTGCTCAGAAAGCCCAACTTTAGGGGTATTTTGAGCTGTAACAGAGATTACTTACTCAACAGTTATTATCTAGATATTTTTTTTTCTACTTGCAAATGGTCGAAACGGTGGATCAAGAGTTTTAACTTAATTTTTTAAATTATTTTTGATCAAATTAATTTTAATGTAAATAATCAGTTAATACACACATTATAAATAATTATTTTTTTTAATTTATTATATATTATATTTATATTTAACATATAATTAATATAAAATATTAATATTAATATTAATTAATTTTTTAATCTATTAAACGATCGAAACAGTTAAAACAAAATTTTATTACTGACCATCTGATTAATCGATTTTATATCGATTTAACTGATTAATCGGACCATTTTAACCGAATCAGTTCAAATCAATCGATTAATCAATTTTAATAGTTTAATTGACATCCCTACTTTGTAACTAATTAATATTTTGATTTTCCTCAAATAATCCTCTGAATTTTTTTTTATTATAAGTGTCATCGCTGAGCTAAACCCACAACCACAACCCCTTGTTAAAACCAATACTAAATATTTTAGTTTAAAAAAAATGAGTGAATGAAGATGATGTTTAAATTCAATTCATTTGGAGAGTTGGTTGAAGTTAAACATATGACCTCTAATAGAAATTATCAAGAGAGAAGCTACGCTATTGTCAAATAGTTGAAAACTTGAAGACCATGTTGTCAAAAAATTTGATTGACAAAGTTGAATTTTTCGCTGCACCGTGTACAAAGTTAAAAATTTGATTGATAAATTTTGAGAATTTCATTAATAATGTTTGACATATATAATTATCATTATTAATGAAATTTTAAAAAATTATTAATCAAGTTTCTACTTGTACAAATACAAATCAAAAGATTTGTACCCGGTGCAACTAATAATTTTTCATCAAGATGACCTAAGTATAGAAAAATTTAAAATAATTTTTTTTTATTGTTATATTGATGAAAAAGAGAAAAAACGAATATGAGTCTTTTAAATGAAAAAACTTGAAACAGATCGAATGATAATTAAGTTAAAAAACAGCTATAACTTTAAAAAAAAATCTTTTAATATATCATTATGTTTCTTATAGGATTAATGTGCATTTTAACCTGTGACCGTACTTTATTGGATTCTAAACCCCAAGCAAAGTTATAAATGTTCTGAGATATAAAAAAAAGTTTGAAGGCACTATAGTATAATTAGTGCTACCAATTCTAATATTAAAAAAGGAAAAGATTATAAAATACCCTCCAATGAAGTAAAAACCTAAATCTCGTGTTTAAGAGGACGTGGCTTGGTGATAGCAAACAATGAGACTCCTTGTTGGTTTAGTAGTACATTTTACTACTAAGTGATGCTTAGCCAGATGTAGGTAAAGAGAAAGACAGGATAAAAGTAGAGAAATAAGAAGATATCAAGAGATGAAAAGAAGGATAAAGAAGGGTGCTACATGCCTTAGTGGTGATTTATTTTTTAAGACAAGTGGGGGGTAGCTGATAACAAGTAACAACCCACCATTTCTTGATAATACTAACCAATTTGAGGTGCGGCTTACAAAATTAATAAAGACAGAAAATATTGGCGTGCACTAGCATGGCTTCATCCTCTAGAATACTGTTTTTATGAGTCCACGTCACTAGTCCATCATTACCATCATTATCCTCTTAGACTGTACATTAACAACTCTGTGGCTATAACAAGAAGGCTGACTTGCCTCTCACTTAAAACACTAAAAGTTAAGATCGTGTCTGAATTGATTTCAACAAAAATATCCTCATAACGAAAAAATAGTTTTAGGGAAAGAAATAAAATGGTAACTGTACCCTTCATTAGATTAAAGAAACAATAGAATTTAGGGATATAAACAAAATAGATTTAACGGGAAAAAATGTATTCTCGTCTTATTTCTATTTATAAAAGTATTCTTTGTTATTATTTTTGTATGTATTTTTATTTCGATTTTATTTTACCTTTCGATTTTATACACAATTTCTTTTTCAAAAATGTCAATTTTCATTTTAATCCTGTTCAAACACCTTTCCGTTGAATTAAACAAACAATAAAATATTAGAATTGAGGTGTACACCTTTAAGGCAGTATAGAGTTAGTGCTAGTAAATCTTAAACTTATTCCATCCCTGGTTGCCAAGCCAAGAGGATAACAAAATAAGAAATAATATCATCACAATATTTTCTTGGTTTTCAGTAAAGAACTAGCTAGTGGAACATCTTCTTCCTTCAAAGTTCCATCTTAAATATGCAATTTTCTCTTTGGGATTTTCTATTAAGAAACTTATAAATTAAAGCTTTGAAGTTTTGTCATGATTTCACCTATAAAAGTTGCCTCTAACATTACTTTTGGGGTGTATTTAAAAGAAAGAAAAGCAAGAGTGAAAAAATAAAATAAAGTTGATTAATGTTTTTTTGAAATTATAATCTTTCAAAATCGAAAGAAAAAAATAAGAAAGAAAAAAAATAAAATTAACAATTAATTTTTATCTAATTTTTCACGTTAATATTTATTGACATTATGAAAGATATAATGATAGAAATAATAATATTATATTTTTTTCTTCACTTTTCACTCTATTAAACAAGGATAATAAAAAACTATTTTGTTTCGACTTAATTTTTCATAATCTTTACGTACTAACACATGAAAAAAAAATACCCTTTGTCATGTTGTTATGCTCCTGACCAAAAATATATTAAGAAACAAGATCAATACAATACACAAACAGGAGCAATGGAGTTAAAATTTAAAGAAACAAGATCAAGACTTACCAACAACACTAAAATAGAAGCAATATAGACAACAATTTTTTGGTTTAAAAGTTATTTTTAAATATTTTATATAAAAAACTCGAGCTTAATCTTTCTCTCACCAATGTTAAAAAACACAAAGCATGTTAGGATTTGGATAAAAGCTCTTTATTGAGGAAAATCTTTAGGTATGATCTTGCCTGGATGCTGATTATTAGTGGCGTTGTCTTTACTTTTTTTTTCTTGTTCTTAATTTTAACTAAGCTAATCTTTCTTTGCTATAGATTACGATTATAAGAATTTCCCTCTCGTGTGAAAATCCAAGACCCAAAACGAGCAACTTCGTTATCAGAATCAGACAAAGAATCAACACTTGATGTTGTGATTAAAAGGTCCACGGCCATGAAGCACTACAGCTGATTGACCAATTAGGTGATTTTGTGTACTGGAGAAGCATTTGATTCGTTCCTTGGAGCTTCGAAAAGTTGGATGGCTATTGATAGAATTAGTGGTTCAAAATTAAAGGAGCATTCAAGACAATAAACCCATCACATCTATACCTTCCCACGTTTGTGCCCCATGAAAACAAACGCAGCAAATTTTATAAATACAGACTAAAGGACGTAGGAGGACGGTTAAGTGGTTTACGCATGGCAATGACAATCTTGATGAGCTCTTGGGGTCCACCGTTCACTAATATGTGATCAAATCTTATTCAATGGATGTTCAGATATGGCCTGTGATGCGTTGGGACCAACACACTGTTACAAATGGTTTTTTGGGACTGCTAGTGTTAGCTAAATAGTGCCACAAAAACGGCTGAGACAAGGTGGGTGCCAAGCACGCAGGGCCCATGAGCATGGTGACGTTAAGGGCCTTTGATGGATACTTTATGTCAGTGGTAAAATTTGATCCAACCTGGTTCGATCTAAATTCAAATTATTTAAATTATTTTGAATTAATAAATTTGATTGGTCGAGTCATACTTACCTCTTAAGTGTTTTTCTTTAAAATAAAACTACTTAAATATAACAAATATAAATAAATCATCGATCATTATAAAAATTCAGTTTAATATTAAACAATATAAATAGATAGTTTATATATTATATTTTAACTTTTAGTACAAATATCTTTAATTTTCTATTTTTCTATTAAATAATAATAACTAATTAATGTTACATATAATTAACTTTAAGTGTGATTATGAACGTAGAACAAGTGTATAAATGTGTACTTATCATTTTTGTAAAGCCATTTTTTCTTAGTTATATGTAATATGCTTAACATATTTTAAGGTTCTACATAATTACATGATATACATGAACACATAATTATATATATTCGTTAGGTTATCAATTAATATATAGTGTAATAAATTAATAATATTAATGTATCTTTCACACTATAATTTATTGTATATTTTTTATTTTGCAAAAACGATCATTAAATTTAATATTATATTCATATATATCATACACGCCAACCTTTGCGATCATCACATATGTTGAAATTTTTATTTTTTATTTTTTATTAGTTATTAACTTATCAAATTCTTTATATTTATATTATTTTGTTATATAATTTTTACTTTCATTTAATCAAACCAAAATTAGTTAAATATATTAAAATGAGAAGAAAAAAAAGTATATTAAGTTATTACTAACATATTTTTGTGAACTTAATTATATTGAAACACAAAAAAGTAGCATGGTAATTTAAATTTAAAGTGAAGTTCAAATTATTTTCTCGATAATTGAAGGAAAAGAAAATAAAACAAATCCGATGGGTCAGATTGAGTATGCTCGAAAACTTGAAATGACTCGAATCGAAATGACCCATATTTAAAACAACTAGACTCGGCATGTCCCAACCTGAATGACCCGAGGCCTGACACGACTTGAGATCGACCCGCACCCCGAAGTGATCAGTTTCCTGAAATGACCCAAACCAAAAATGATTGAACCCGAAATAACCCGTCCCGACCCGATTGACACCCCTATCCTCAATGGATCTACCAACAAAGAATTTGTTTTTTTGGTAAGTCATCTTTTTAAATAAAATAAAAAAAAAACATTAGAAAGAAAAAAGTGGACTCCCTATAAATATTGTGTGAATATCTCACACTTGATCGAACACAAGTGTTGGTTTATATCAAATCACCGGATCACTCTTAAAAGATATAACATAAAAGTAATAAATCTTTATACTCAACTCAATCCCAGTAAGTCCTACCTAAAAGATATATTTGACTATCAAACCAAAGCTTTGATGGCCTCTAATGGATATTTTTTTGATGTTGATACGAGCATCAGAATAAAGTAAAAGTTATCTTCAATTTAGAGGAAGATGATTGTCTATTTTAGGTGATGCAATAACAAAGATGGCATTCCTTAACATTACAAAACAGACATCTGTGCAGCCTGGTTGGTACCAACATAACTAAGCAAAAAGTCAGGAAATCAGGCAATATCACCATCACTATAAAAGTATGTGTATTGTTTATATAGTTCGGCATTTTCATTCATCCTACAAATATTGGGAAACCTATATAACTGATGAAAATTTAGGGTATAAGTTCCCGGACAAGGAGCAATTAAGACATGGAGTCTTGCAGAAATCCAAAACTGAACCACCTCTGACCTGTAAGCCACTTTTCAATTCACGAACGACAACCAACCAAAAACAGTGTAACGTAAAGACAAACAAAATCACACACTGATCCAAGGCTTGCGACTCTTCATAAAATCCCACTCCAGGTAACAGCATTCATACATGCAAAATGCCTACATAAACCAAACAATCAGGATTTCATTTCCATGTGATGTGTTATTACACCCTAATAAACTTGAGGGCCCAGGCAAAGGTACTTAGTCCGAAGAACCCTGAGCTCCCAATTCAAATCTAGTAATTTCATCATCACCAACAGAATAGATACATAACATCGACGAAGTTCAAAGATAAACTACAAACAATATGCCCACTTACAGAATTACAATATGCACAACAAACAACTAAGGACTTAAAACTCCTGTATCTATAAACTGTTAAGAAGGAAAAATAATGGATATGGCTTCAACAGTCACCATCAGTATTTACTTCTTCTTTGCCTTAATCTCAGCAGCTGCAGCTTTAGCCGCAGACTTGGCCAGGGTAGTAGGTTTTAAAACACTTTTGGGGTTAAGTGCCTTTCGGACTTTAAAGGCGGCCCATGCAGTCCCTATAGCATGCCCTGCAGCATCAAGCCCTTCATTTGTAGCCTCAGCTGCCTTTCCCCCATATCTGCAGGATGAACATCCTTTAGATTCTCGCTTGAACAGTTACACAAGCAAAACGGCACAACCGTATTACTGTATCGTCAAATTTACAAAGTAGGCCAGAAAAGAGGTATCGCATAGACACACTGTTGTGGACACGTGGATATAGCCATGTTTAATTAGTATCAAGAAAATAATTCTGTAAAAAGCCAGAGTTTAACAGTTTCCAGCATCCCCTAAACCATGTATGTATCCAGACACACTTCAATTACTTGTCAGTTAATATATGAGGTTTTATCATTTTTGCACCCCATAATTGGTTCACATACCAATTTGCACGCTCTTCTTTTAATTGCACCAGTTCACACTCTGCTTTTGACATAATTCGAAAATGCTCTCCTTTGTTAGGATTTCTGTTGAAACTCTGACAGAAAATGGCACACTTGCCATATCACATGCATTGTACATGTGGACTTAAGGGCAATCTCAGAATTTTTCAAAAATAAACCCCCATCACCACTGAAATTCAAAGGATCCTATTCTTCGTCTATTTGGGGGGTAACGTCCATTAGGGGTTAATAGCCAGAGAACATCTTCCCATCTGTGTTCAGGAAGCAGCAAGAGAACGTGCCCAAATAGAATCAGACAATTTCTTTGCTTAGAAACAAAAAACATTATCATTTAAATTTAAGTGCGAATGGGGGTTGATTTTTGAAGAAAAAAATCTGAAGTTGCCCTTAAGTGCATGTGCAATGCATGTGAAATGACACACGTGTTGCATATGTGCCATTTTCTGTCAAATTTTAACAAAAATTCTAACGGAGGGAAGCAATTTGGAATCATGTCAAAGAGCAGAGTGCAAATTGGGGCAATTAAAAGAAGAGGGTGCAAAAATGACAAAACCGCTTAATATATTGCTCAACTTTCTTGTCTCTAAAAAGTATATCCTCAGGTGTTTATGTTTTACATATTGTTGCTAAATTTTATTGTCTTTTTTCTTTGCTGTTTACATGGATAGTCAGGAGTACCTGTGGTCAACGAGTTCAGTTGTCACAGTGGATGATGTTGACATGACATTCTTTCCAGCTACTTCAACAGCGTCACATAACTTGCCTATGGAAAAGAAAATAGAAGAAAAAATTAATGTGGAATTTAAAAACATTAAAGCACATTCAATAGAGAAGGTTAAACACTGCTGCACATCACCATTAAAAGTTCCATCTAGTTAAGTTACATATAAAAGCATTTTGTCTTCAGTCCCAGAAAGTTCAATGCTAAAAAATGCAGTTCGCTAAATAAACATACAGTAAAAATTCAGCATTGCAACAATTATCACCATTTGACAGAAAAGTATTTTCCAAATTATCTACCCAAAGACCACTATGGAAATCCAATAAAACCTCATGTGAAGTGTTAATATAATTTTTACATGAAGAAGATGAAATAGTGTTAATATAATATTTACTTCAGACCTGGAATCTTGCCTGCCACAGATAACTCAAAGGGGGTGGGGGGAATGGTTCAATCAAATATCTAGTTTTCAAACCGAATCAACTTAAATATTTACTACTTCGTAAAATCTCAACTTTACAAGAGATTAGTAGAGTGCAGAGCCCTGAACAGAGATTAGAGGCTTAAATCTAAAGAAGAGAAGTTATAATACCAGGATCCGACGATTCTTTTAAAGTTTAATGAAAATGATCCCTAATCCTCTATTGATTGTACGAGTCTGCCTCAGAAGTCAGGCCTAAAAAAGTAAACCTGCCAAACAGGCAGGTCAAAAGAGTGCATAGGTCAACTCAAACAGCGCAGACTGTAAACCTGATGCTTTGAGTTAATCTCCTATCATTTCAAGATTGGTCTCGACAGCGTAGATGAAATCAAAGCCATTCAATTAAAACCTGATGCCATTATAGGGTCACAAATCACAATTCCATGGTTTATATAGATTTACTAGATCTCAACTATCCAAAAAACAGAAGCCTAATTCACATATTATTAGCTTAACTCAACCAAAGAAGTCTTATCCTAATTAACAATAAAAATAGAATGACAAGCCTAAATACTGAATATAGCTTTGACATGATATCCCTTATACCTTCAAGAAATTTCCACTACTCTGATTGAATTTAATTCAAACCAGAACATTATTATTCCGAACAATGATTTCAGAATTTCAACCAAAGCTAAAAGGCTTAAGTTTATGATACATTTTGATTACGGAATATGAAAGAACATCTACAGAGCCAAACAAACTATTTGATGAGTTGATGTGATTTAGCTATTAAATCTGTCTTGAAAGGCAAACATTCATCATCATGGTATGCCAAAAGAAGAGGAAAGTTCCATTGCAAACAAAACTCAAGTGGAATTTACACCTATATATTCCACATTTCCAGAGTGAAAGAAAATTATAAGATTAAGCTTCGTACAGTACTCATATTAAAATACCTAGATTTCATGTAATCTCATATTTCATACGAGACAGTCATTATTAGAAGAGAAAACACCAATAAAATATCAATACTAATAGTGTCCAATTTGTTGGTTCTCTTGAATGCCTATATAAAATGGTCATGTCAGCAATTCAACATTCAAGTGACCATTACAAGTTCCAAGATGAGTCACGAGAGTACATCATGCATAAATGTAATTCTTTTTTGCACTTACAACTAGTGTGGGACAATGACATGATTTAATGTGCTCCACAAATAAATTCTCCCCAGACACTCCGAGGTAAAAGTTTACTATTTAACTGTCTACCTAATAAAACTTTACATGGAACCATGAAAATGTGCAAGATGAAATCTCAAATATTATGTTACAAAGAGAGGAGAAAAGAAGAGAGGAACAATGCAGACCCGATACCAGACCTATGCAAATCTTGAAATTTCTAAATGTAAAGGTGAAGGGACAGAGTAAAAACAGCCATTATAGTGATATTTGTACTTTGATAAGCAGAAAAAACGAAGGGCCATATAATTGACTTACTAAATCCATCCAAGGACGCGAGAACAATTTCCCCAGGCAGGAGGCCAAAGAATTTCTTTCCCACTTTTGAGTTGGCCACTGAGCTTGTGAAATATCCAGAAACTTTCACTACACCAGAGAGAACACCCGTTGCCACTTTCTCTGTCATTCTTGTTACACTCTTAACCCTATATGCATAATCAAACCAAAATAATACTATGTGATCACTTGTTATAAAACCACAAGAACCACAATAAATGAGTGATTGAGTATAGCATAATTATCCAAGTCTCTTTACTAGAATCATATTAAATGACATAACTACAACAATAACGCTGCTATGCAGTTCCAAGTGCAATTTGAATGTTTCCAATGCTTTCAAGCATAACATTTGAAGGAAATGTACCAGAGCTAAACGGAAACATTGCTGCAATTAGTGGCATCTGGCATGAGACTGCCTTAAAAGGAAAAACTATTTCAAAAGCTTTTTACTTCAACTGATGTTAAAGTGTCTGTCCTTTAAACAATGGACAATGCTCTATTACGCTATTAATCCCTAATTTTTTTCACCAACAAAAAAAAACATGAAATTACAAAACCAAAAATGTACAAAACACTACCAAATACCGCAAATGCATATCAAAACAATTGCTACGTACCAAATTGAATCTCATTAAAAAAAAAAAAAAGCACGATCGCCATACCTCCTAATCCTCTTCAATGCCTCAGGACTGATCTCCTTCTCCTTTTCACCAGGAGTCATCCTCCTCTTCAAAACCTCATTCCCCCACTTCAACCGATCCACAGTCACATCCCCACACCAGAGAATCCCCTTGATCAGATGCCCAGACCCCGCAGCTATAAACTTGGCACTTGTGGAGCTATAATCCTCCACATTGGGAGCCAACGTGGTCCAGTACGCGGCGCACCTCTCCTCCACCAATTCCTTCCTCTTCCCCTGCAACTCCTCTGGCGAAGTCTCCTTGGCCACCGACACGTCTAGTACCTCCTCCCCCTTCTTCTTCGCCTTCTCTGACACCCTCTGCTCCGTGAAACAGCTGTAAGTCCGCAAGATTCCGTCCAGTTTCTCCAACAACGGTTCCTGCCCTTTCGACGCGATGGTCAATCCGTAGTTCAACATCTGGTTCTCCACGTTGGCTTTGTCCTTGTCTTTATCCTCATCGTCGCTGGAATCGGTGTCTGATTCTTTGGGCGGTCGGAGGGAGAAGAAGTAATGGGAGTCGTCGACTTTGACCGTGGCCTCATCTTTGGTTAACGGCCACTGGATGTCGTCGGCGACGCGGGCGAGGACGGCAACAACGTTTTGGCCCTGAAAGAGGCGGAGGATGGTTAGCACGCCGCAAGCTAGCTCGATACTGTAGGATTTGTCGATGAGGTGGACGATGGCACCGGGGACGCTAATGAGCACCTCCTCTGTGGCCTCTGGTGGAGCCGAGGGAGCTTGGGGGTCGTAGTCTTGATGGGCCACCACGGGCTCGGGGAAGAGGTTCTCGACGAGATCGCGCATGTCGAGGGAAGGATAGAGCTTGGAGGAGTTAGGATTTGAGAGAGGGGAGGGGGCATTGGGGTTCGAATGGATAACTTCGGGGTAAAGGGAGGGCTTATGATTTTTAGGGTTTTGAGAGGATTCCATTTGATCTTCTATGCGGAGAGGAAATGGTAAGGGGTGACTGTTTAATAAGGAATGCAGGTACCGAGAGAAACACAGAGAGAAAGAGAGAGAGTTGGTATTGGTATTGGTATTGGTATTGATAGATAGCGGTCGTGAAGGAAACGGTAAATCCCTCGAAGACGGTGACGTGAAGGGAAGGGAAGAGAAGGGGAAATATGCCTATCGAGGATGTTCCACGTGGGAATAGGGGGGACATGCTTGAAAGTGGTTTTTAACTGTCTCGGGCGCTTCCCGCGCACAAACCGGTGAAAATACTAATACTCAATACTATTAATTTATTTTTTTCTTTCGCATTTTTTTATAGTTTCGATCAAAATAATCCTAATTGAATATAGAATTTAATCCCAAGTCCTTGTATATTTTGTGTGTTTTTTATAAACAAATATATATTATAAACGTGTTATACATTAATTGAGTAATATTTATTTATTATTTAATCAACAATAATTAATTTATAAGTAGGTTTATTTTTACCGGAGATAAGTTTATTTTCACGATAAACTTTCAGTAATAAAAACTTTTGATATTGAAAATTTTCTTTTATATTAACAAACACAGTGAAAGCATATTTATTGTCAGTGAAAAAAAATAACAAATGATTGTAAAATTCATTTAATTTTTAAAGGGACTGAAAAAAATTTATTAAAAAATAAATATTTAAATTCGATTTTCTTATATTAAATTATATAATTCGATTATGTTTATGTTTAAAATAAATAAAGGATTCAAAAAGAGATTGAAAGGAAAAGAGAAATGATATTTTGATCAGTGTAATAATTTGCTTTTTATTTTTAAAAAATCAATTGTAAATTATATCAATTTATAGAAGTTACCACAAACAAACTTGATTTCATAATAAATTCATTTACGAATGAATTATGTAATTTATTGACTTTCCATATATAACAATTTATAGAATTGTAAATAAATTCTATATAATTTATTTGTTTTAAACATGCTTTAGATATCCCACAAAGCAAACAAAAGTACACAAAGGGTAAAAATTGCAATTTTGGCCATTTTATTTTCTTAAAATTTATTTGAAAATTAAATGTAATAAATACACCTTTCCTTAAAATTTCAACAAGAAAGTGCGTATCTCCATGGGGCCAAGTTCTACAACCAGAGTTGAACTGTCAACAGGACCACCCTTGACTGGGGAAGGTTCTTTTCCATCGTCTCCCTCAACTTTCCAACTCAACTTCTTCATCTGCGACTTCTCTTGATTGCTTGATAAGCTCGTTTCTTTCAGTTCTTTTACCTGAAAAAACACCAATCAACAATGACCCCTCCATATTTAGTGAGATTTAGATAAAAAGAAGAGCAACATGAGAGATTGAAGCCGCAAATGGAGCCAGCTCCAGCACAAAAAACGTGAATGTTAATGACTACAGACACTTGATTCCATCTGATCTAATGAATGCCATATTCCAGAGTCAGAGAGTAGTTGGTCCCTATGAGAGATTTCCTTTGCAGGAAAGCCAAGTTGTAAGGATTGAACAAAGGCATTTGAGGTTCCGTTTCAAAAAATTTTGGTCAGGATCCTTTCCAGTAATTGAGGAAAATTTTTGGATTAATGCACTATGGATGAATGCCATGTCATCTATAGTGTTGATATAGTACTTATCCAATGGTGCATTGATCTAAAAATTCCTATGGAGAGGATCTTGGTCGCAGATGAAAAGGTACACCATATGGCAAAAAGTACAAACACAAATTATGTTTAAGGCCAGAACACTAGATAGATAGATATACATACCGTTTTCCCAGCAAACATCCGTTGTAGTTCAACCTTAGCAAGTGTTGAGTACTTCTCATCTTCACCCTCCTGACAAAATTTACAGCATAAAACAAGTAAGAGAACTAAAAACAAGGACAGAGAGCTTAAGAAGTGATTACATGCTGGAATTGAACAAAAACAGGAATAAAAGGGATTCTTTTGAATGTGCCGTAGTTGCCCAAGGCCTTGTTCAGTTTAAGATGTAATGCAACTTAAAAATTTCTTTTTGGGTAAGGACAAAATGCACTATCTTTTACCTCGTATAGGTGTGCCAGACGGAGGAGAACACTTCCATCATCCAACTCCTGCGAAAGAAGGGCAAGAAAGAGAAAGAAACAGTGAGGGCATAGAGAGAGAGAGAGAGAGAATGAGTATAAAGCATTCATTTTTTCATATGGTGGGTAAAGTCTTATCACCTGAAGAGTAATTAAAGCAACATTAAGAGGCAAGTTGTAATTTGAATCCATGGCAGTTGCTTTTGTCAAATGAGATGCTGTCCAGTTCTCCATGTTCTGAATAACTATTTCATTAGATTAAGGTCTAAAGCATCAATTAAATGCAAAATGTAATAACTATCGAGCCATACCTCATGTGTGAATGCTAGAAGAAGTGGTGAGTACACTTCTTGACCAGTTGTTCGGCGCCAAAGTGCTCCAGCCCCTAAGTGGTTGATGCTCAAATAATAATTCCCTCGAACCTGTATAGAAGGTGTCAAATAAGACACAAAGAAAAGAAAATATTTCTGCTGATAAATTGATAAAGTGCTTATATAAGTAATTTTACCTTATAAATAAATGAGTACTACTTAATGCAGATGAAGCATTTAAATGGCTATTTGACAATACATGATCACATGCACACCAAATAAAATTCATGCAATCAAGAGTTAAAATGAGAATGTTAATGAGAAGGATTAAGCAAGGCAGAAATCCTCTGGTCTAGTTCCATAATTTATCAAAACAAGACAAATATTCTTTTGCTTGATAAACCAGAAACTAATATTTCAGCCACCCTTAAAGATGGTAAGCATTTCATCAAATGATCAGGATGTAAATAAAGGACAGAAACCAGGATTTAAAAGTGTGCAGTACTCTTGCCATATAATAACATACCGTTAGTCCTTCGCATGTATTTCCAGCACAAACTTCTTCATCAAGGGCTTCATCCACTCCTCTGGAGTCATCATCCATCATGCGCCTTATGTATTTATCAAAAACAATAGTTTAACATGTATGCATCTATGATAGAAAAAGAAATGCAAAAAAATAAAATATGTGAATGTTGAAGAACAGAATAATGTGAAAATTGAACCTGTGAAGCATGAGCTCTACTTCTCCATCCTCAATGCTTGCACCTCCAGTGGCACGATCAACCAAGACTGACAGCTCATATTTGTTGTCCACAGTATACATGCCAAGGTTAAGCTGGAAAAAAAAACTAAAATTAGATCTTATTTTCGTGTTCATTAAATATTCTCTAGGACGAGTAAGTGCAGTAAAAGTGTAAAACCTTTTCTATTGATAGAAAAATAACTACATAATTTTTTTAAAAAGAGAACATGCAAGGAGAACCTGAAGCTTGTGTTTGCATAACAAACTACTGTGAAAGAGACCTAACATAGAAGGTCCCTCTCCCATGCATTTTGACATGGCATAATCCATCTTGGCTATATTCTTATGTATTAATTTATGTATAGTTAATTCCAATGAAATTAGAATTATGAAATTACCGGATAATAGTTCCCTGCTACAGGCTGGTTAACTGAAAGAGACCAGTCTTCTCTGTAATCTCGTATCTGAAAAGCACCATGACCAAGAATTTCAGGTTAGGACTTCAATAATCATAGAACACCAGAAGAATATGTTTTACTTTTAGTGGTGTAGAAACAAAAAAGGTATCATATAAATGAACATGGTAAGCAACAAATACTTAAACAGACGTGACTTCTGTGAAAAGCTCTTAATATGATAATAACCGACTACATAGGCCTTAAAAGCCAAATTGTCTGGGTTAATCGAATTGCTAGAGAGTTTACACTACGAATCCATTTTCCAACATTTGAAGACTCAATGAAGATCAATCACTACCAATATGAATGGTTTTTTAGCTGCTTCTGAAACATGAAGAGCAGGAAACAAGGACTTGAATCTGCATGGTTAAGGTTTCTCACATTATAGGCATTGCATAAGCTCTTTTCCCTGTTAGCCAGGCCTTTTTTAACCCTCTGGAACCCAACTTTGCTCTACGTTAAACAAGATGTAACATAAGCAACTACTTGTACTAAGCATACACATTTTATAGGACTCACTATCTGAATGACTTTGCAAAACAACACATAATTCAGGCCAAAACTGATCAACAAAAAAAAAATTATGACTCAAGAGATTCCTTACTAGCTCCCAAGTGTGACCAGTTTGAGATATCGAAAAACAAATGACCAAAACATGTCTGATTTCATGTGGATTTTCTGAATGTTTTTGATATTCACAGAGAAAGATCATTTATGAGAGTTACCCGCTTCAGAAAGTCCCTTCCGTTAGAATCAGTGTAAAACACCTTGTCTGTGGCCATATTTGCTGTTATTCTCGTGATAACCTCCTTTCCAACACTGTCATCCATGGGAATTGGCCCGATCTTCAAAATAAAATCTTGTCAGAACCGCTGGTTAAGATCTGGGGAGATCAAACTTGTTTACTTTGCATATAGTCAATAGAAAATTCACCAGGAATAATATTCTTACTAATATAAGAAGTATAGTCCATTTTTTTCCTTTTATTTAAGGAAATAAGAAGGTAAAAATCCAGGAGTATGACTTACAGTGTATTCAACTTCAGCATGCTCTTTGTCTTTGTACAGTCTAGTGACCTAATAAACAAATATAGAATAAAGTCAGGAAAATATAGGAGGAGAAAGAAATAAACCATAAAGACATGGATAAAGAATAACCATCCGTAAGAGTTTACTGTATATTATCATCTCATAATGTCCCCAAAGTGCAAAATTTTGTTGTAAGGCTTTATAACTAAAACACCTAAACAAGCATTTCAGACTGTAACTGCGCAAAACAGCATTTAGAAAGTAAACCGAATCTGTAAATAAACAGATGACCTGGTAGATCCACGAATTAAACTGTTGGTGAACTTCATCAACTGCCCACGAATAACCTTCAAGGGTACCTGTGGATAAACAAAAAAAAAAAGGGGTACTTTTAGTATAATATAGTGGATAACCATAAATGAGATAAAAA
The DNA here is from genome assembly GCA_023935145.1 of Bretschneidera sinensis. Lineage (NCBI taxonomy): Eukaryota > Viridiplantae > Streptophyta > Magnoliopsida > Brassicales > Akaniaceae > Bretschneidera > Bretschneidera sinensis. The sequence goes on along the minus strand of CM043698.1, from coordinate 32,055,101 downwards.
GTTATTACTATGGATCTTGAAATTTTGTAAGGCAATCTGAAGTGACATGAAGACATAATTAAGCAAAACGGAAAACACAAATTGTCCAGACAATTTCAATATGGTTGTATAAGGCTTCACTAAATTTATTTTAAGTAGCTTACTAGTCTTTAATTTGTGTTTGTTCTTTTCTTTTATGTTCACATTTTATCTGATGAGAGGCCGACATAGATGAGCTAATGGAAGTGAAAAAAGAAGCCTTACTGATCTCGAAACAACAGTTGGAGGGGACCCATTAGGCCGGAAAATGTATGCACCAGAAGCCTGAAAAGAGTAATACAACTGGAATATCAGCTGGCACTGTCAACTCAAACTTAAACATATAGTTTTACCCTAAGCACAGTGATTGCATACCTGAGGATTAATATCACCTGTACTTGAACCATACCACAGATAGCTCTGCTGTATAGGTATATCAACCTAGAAAAATATGATGATCACTTGGTAATTTTTTCCTTCAGAACATGTCCAAAAACAGAATGAATAAATCTAAACCTACAGCAGTAATGTATAACAACTGATCTAACTGACAGTAACAACTTTCGTGGCTACTGTCTGGAATATGTGAATGAGAAATTACCCCTGTTTTGGAGTTATACATTCGTTTGAGTTGGCCAGAGGTTAAAGAAAAGGACATCTTTAGGTCTCCAGGTCCAATTTCAATGGTCTCATTTTGCGGGCTTTCCATCACAGAGAAAAATCCATTTCTGCTTTTCCCTGCATCATTTTGAAGCATAAAAATAAGCAGAGGAAAAGGTATAAGTAGCTCAAATAAATTACTACTCAGTTTTCTACAGTTACACATGATTTATAATAGCACATGAGCTTCATAAGAATCTACAATATGGTACACTCATAAGCAGCACACTTATTCATTATAGACAAACAGTTTTTAGTAAATAAGCATAAATAAAATTTCGAGTAGTCAAACCTTAATAAGAGGGAAAAAAAGTTAAAAGAAAGAGTTGAGACTTCTACCTTTCCCAGACACTTTAGAAATGAAGTACGTATTCCAACCTAGTGGTGGCATAGACACTTGAAAGAGAAGCCAATACTTAGGGGCTTGTGTTGATGGCAATCCCAAGTAGGCCATTGTATAGAAGTTTCTTAAGTTGCTTGTGGTATTATCCAGACCTACATACTGTGCCTCAATGGTATTCCCCCAGGAATCTTGAACAACAAGCTCGGCATCATTAACCTGGCAGATATAGTCACTTACAAATTATATTGAAAAGAAAGAAGAAAAAGAAATTTCTGAATTGCATGAAAAGCTGAAAACTTTAGATTACAGAAACAAAGAATGAGACATCCAAAAGCCAAGAAAAATGAAAGCATAAGGCATGTAACTACATGACTGGTGCAGTACTTTCTAATTTGCAATTCCTAATTAGAAAATAATATGAGATCCCTGACATCTTTTGCACAAATGAGAGTCGGATATAGTTTTAGGTATGAACATTTTAAAACTGGAGATACTATGCAAAATGCTACTAATTAGAACAAGCACAAATAATAAAAAATTCAATGGTGCAAAATCCTGCACATTTTTTCACAAATGAGTGTCTGATATAATTTTATGTACAGACTTCTTGAAAGTGAAGAGACATTATGCAAAATGAATACTATATGAAAAAAAAAAGCTGACCATCGCTCACTTTTGATGTAGTTGGAATCAGACATGTAAGGTTGCAGTTCAATGACTGAACACCTACTAAGTTTTACCATTATGCTCACTGGATTTCAGCTACAGTCATTTATGCACATGCTCACTGAATATCATGTCCAAAACCATAAAGCAAGGCTGGACTCCGTCATCTTGTAATTCTGCCATCATTTACTAATAGTACACACAACACTAAGTTCTTCAACAAAAACTGAAAGCTTTTAGCCCACTTTCTCTAAAATATAACAGAAAAAAGACAAATATGCTCACTGGGATCCTAATGATGTCTGTACGGTTCCATCCAACAGGGTTATATGCCACCAGAATCTGAAAGTACCCATTACGACAGTCAATAAAAATTTCAGTGGAGTATTATTAACAACAGAAGCCAGAAGAATATAAAAGGATTACCAAACTCTTCCCTTCCAGAATATTTTCCTCCGTAGGTGGGCAGTAACTGATATTGAGTAATTGACACTGTTGAAAATTTGCACAAACAAGAGGTGGGTTTAGCAAACATTAGGCCAGGAGGACTAAACTGATCAACTGGATTGACAGATTTGAATAGTGATGCAAAGTCCAGAAAGGAGGGGAAAAACACAACAAAAGAAAAGATAATCCTCAAATATTTTAACCAACTGCTCCAACAATATTTTGCAAGGTCACATCGAAAAGGGATGGTGAATGCATATATCAATAAGATATGATGAAATACCACCCAAAAAAAAAGCATGGATTTGTGACCACGAAGTAATTATTTAAAAGTGTCTCTTCATCTCGATGGAGGAAAATGGTAAAATCAAAACGTCACCTGGCTAAATGTTGATGTAGATGCCACACATTGATCTCCTGATTTATTATTAGCTAGGCATGATAGTGTAGAACTGACGACAGCTTCAGCCTATAAAAAATTGTTAGTGAAAGAGAAAAAACGAAGGTAAAAAGTTAAATTCAGGGGGAAATTTAGCTGCCTACCTCAGAGGCTCCAATAGCTAGGCGTTTTGCATAGTCATCTGTTGTATGTTGTTTAGCAGTTCCAGTGACAGCATCGTGATGCTGTACAATTCCTAAAGCATCTGCGAGAAGAGAAGTGTGGGGACTGGTGGATTTCTTCCCAACCAGGAACTCAAGTTGTCGGGCTGCCTATTTAAGACAAACAAAAATTTGTTCGGAACATATTCAAAAATTTGAAAAGGATGAAAGAAGTTCATCTAGGAGCTATTCTTAGGAAGAAACTGTTCTCTGTGCACATAGCAGATTTCTGAGGGTCAAAGACTGGCCATTAAAGTGACCTCAGAGCTCTTGGTGGCCAAGTCAACAACCTTTGTGACCAATGACCATCACTAATCATCAAAAAACTGTCTCACGGAACTTTTCCATTTTTTCCTATGGCGATCAAAAGGACCAATATATTTTTAATAGAAAAGCAATTAGGACAAGGATAATCCAAGGACCAAGTATGTCTAGAATATAGAACCCTATTAAAAAGACTTTCTTCGTATCTCATTGTGATTCAAACGGATGACTATAGCAGAGTGACTCTGATATCATACCAAATAATATCCACTAAGCACCCGAACATATCGCTTCAAGGCTGGTCGACTAGTAAAAAAGCCAGTCCAATATGCATCTTCTCTATCTGCATACCTGCCAGCAACCATTGAACAAGCATAGAAGTATAACATATTAAGATTTTTAAAAGGATATTTTTATTTCATCAAGGAAAGATGAAAGAGTAGCAAAGAACAAGAAAATGCTCACGGAAAATAATCATCATTTTTCAGAGGCCAGGTTTCATTTGCTGCATTTTTTGCATCCGTGTAGATAGATGGTGTAGAATACAAGGCATTTACACCACCATCCTGAGAATATTCAATGCACATTCAACTTAAGTAAAATTCATTGAACAACTGGTAATGAAAAAGAAAAGGAAATGCAATTTTCCTGCATCAGGTTTCAAAGCACCATTTAAACTATTTATGGTTCTCTAACACATTTGCAGTCCATCATAATTTTATGAAAGATAAAATTTGATTGAGTCCATAGGAAATGCCAAGAAAATAACCATTACATTATAATGACAAGGTAAAACGAAGAAGCATGAGAGAAGTTACTTTATAGATAATTATTTAATGACAGTAATCAGAAGTATGAGACAGATTTTAGATGAATCAAAAATTAACTCAGAAGATATATCATAATAACATAGAAAGTACTCCCTTCAGGCATAATAGTAACACAGCATCTTTTGACACCACCAGGCTAACTGTCCTGACAAGTAGCATTCAGACTCATGCATGAGCTTCAATAGAGAAAATCAAATGCAGCAAATTTTACTTTCACTTCCCATAAATATGAGAAATGTGAGACCATTTTAGAACCACTTTATCCTTTTAAAATAGTTTATCCATTTTGTATTTCACAGAAATGAAGTACTAACGCTGCAAGAGAGAGAGAGAGAGAAACTCAAAAGACTCTAGACTTAGCAGCAGGAGGGTTTTCTAAGAGACCAGAACTGCTGCACATAATACAAACAATATAATTGACGCCCTTATATTTCCTTTCTCTTGTAAAGCAAACCATAATCTCGACCTTCAAAAGACCAATATCCAAAATGGAGCATTGAGCAACGTTTCACATATCTAATAAGATTTGCTTGTAATAAATAAGATTTTCTGCAACTAAAAATACCTTGTAAATGGGTGATTGGGAGGAAAGAGTCCAACCAGAGTAAGTCTACCGTTATTTTAAGCTCAACAAAATACGCAAGTTGACATTTGAGTGCAGTCACTCTCAAGCATAATATATCAAAGGTAAAAAGAGACTTGTATGATGCAATTTTGAATGGCAATAGATAGATCGGTTATTTTTTCTCATAAGCTCTACCTTGTTAACATAGTGAATCAATTTGTCCATTTGCTTGAACCAAGACTCAGCATATTGGTACTGGAAATCATCACCCATTGTCCACATAATATGGTTTGAACGTGTCACATTGGCCTGTTAATAATGAGAAAGAAGTCAACAGAACATTTAAGCTTAAATCATCATCTCTAGCTACATAAATTGCTAAAAAGTAGAGAGACAAGGACACAAACACGACAGTTAAAAGTTGAAAAAAAAAAAAAAAAAAAAAAAAAAGCCGAGAATTTACTTGGCTTAAAGCAGCATTTATAAAATCATTGACCCGCTGTTGGACGTTATAGTCATCTAGAAGAGGATTGTCCTGTAGTCATAACACGTAACAGATAAGGTGATACATTCATCAAAAGCATCAAGCAGCAGTAGGGGAGAGAAATCTTGTTGAATATTTGAACCTGAATGGGCATAAAGTTGTCATCCACTTCAAAATGAAAGCCAGGTGGGGGACTATAATGAACAGGGAAGGCATTGGTAAAAATCTGCAAAAGGTCACGACAAGTGAATAGTGAATGCAGCAAAACATTTTAAGGAGACTATTAATGGAACAAGAGTTGCAGTTCTGAACCTGAGATGAAGAACCAAAAGTTTTGGACCCTCGCCATATAACTTCAAGAGATTTATCGTCCTTGCGCTTCGCTCTATCCTGATAATCAATCCTTGCAAAATGTACAGAGTCGAACCCAAGCTGTGGGAAAAATCAATCAATGAAATATGTGATTCATCTAGCATATCAAAATTTCCAAGATAGGCCTTATTCAAACAATGTTATCATGAAACAGAAATGTGGAAAACATGTAACTATTGTGAGAGATCGACAAACATTTTAGTCGCAAAATTTAGCATTCTAGTCAGTTCATTATATTGAGTTAGTGAAGCATGCTTATGAGCAGAATCATGTCTGTTAAAAAGAAAACATCTTAATAAACATATTGAATGAATCAACACTGATAAAATTGTGTACCTCTGCACCAAGTAGGTAAGCTTGCACAGCAGAGTGTCCAAATGGATCAATTTGCCATCCAGCACGAGGAGTCTTGTTGAAGTGCTCCTTAATCAAGCGATGACCTAGAGTTGTTTGGTCAATCATGTCGATGTAGTGGCATGTTGCTTCATCGTGCATACACCAACCACCATTTCTACAAATAGTTCAAAAAAAAAAAGGTTTCTCAGTACACGTAAATATTTAAACAAGTTGAAGATTAACATCTCTTGACCTCTATCTCTAGACATGTTTGTACATACACACACAAAAAATAGGTTGTTTGGTAATTGCATACACGAATTCCAATTGGCCAGCATCTACAAGTTTTCTCACTTGTTCTTGTATTTCAGTGCTTTGCTGCACCCACCATCGTTCAAAAAAAGCCTATAATTTATATCAAACTTTGTTAGATGACAATAGTAACAAGTTACTCTAGAAAAGCAAGGGGTGGGGACACAAAATGAAGGCACACTGGTATGATGCCCACCAGTTAACCAAATTCTACCAAAAACTTTTCTGCCTCAAGAAATCTTTGGTTACATGCACGTACAGAGTATAAAGAAAACACCCATGGCCATACAAAGTGGGGGACATATATTCAATATTTTCATCTGAATTATCCTTTTCTAGAGGTCAACCTTGCATGAACAACATTTTAGAAAAAGTGAGAAACATACATGTTAAGTATCTCACTAGGAATTTCATCTTGCAATATATTGAGGTCAAACTCGAGAAACAACTTTTCTACGAGTAATATAAAATAGCAGAGTAACTTACATGTGATAATCCAGACATGAAAAACTAATCAGCATATCACAGGAAAAGACTAACTGTACGCATTTTGTATTTAAAGTTCAACAGCTGGTGCTTTGAAATCACATTTATCATAACCTTGAATTTAGAACGAATTAAATATGATAAATCAGCATAAGATATTTGCAAATTGTTTATTTAACATTTTAACTGTATGAAAGTTTCATAGGGGAAATCAAGAAGTTGAATTGTAGTTCAAACTTGTACATGACAATCTCTAAATTTATAGGTGTGTTTAGTAGGAGAGAAAAGTGGGAAGAACGTGGTTGAAATGCAGTTCTCTTCTTGTTTAGTAGGAGAGGAAAGAAAACTAAGAGGATTGAACTTATATATACAAATCATAATCCTTTCAAAATTGGGAGGACTGGAGAGTGGAACATGGGAAAAAAAGAGATGAGATTACCAATTTACCAATTGATCCCCATCTAATCTCTCACATTAACATTCTGAAGTCTATAATAGTAAAAATGAAACTATTTGCATTTTCTTTCTTCTCATTTTCCACTCTACTAGACGAGAAAAAGAACAATTTTTTCCTTCTGGTTTTTCATTCTCTACTAAACACATGAAGGAAAAAGTCAATCTTCTCACCTTTCTATCTCTCATTTTTTCTTTCCTATTAACCAGACCTATAAGTGAATTAATACAGATTACACACATCAGAACTCATGTGTGAACTGATCCAATCACTTGATTTACGAATGGTGCTATTGATTGCAGTGTTAACTCATACATAGAAACCTTAATACTCAAAACCAATCGATATATCCATGAATTATATATCAAATCCTTTTAAACTTAATCCAAATCAAATAAAACAGAAACCGAAATTTCATCTAATCCAATATTGCCCTTTGGGACTTGCTTTAAGTCCAACTTAAAGCAAAAAATGGATAACTCTGGCCAAAAAAACTAATCCAATATTAAGTGATCGAAATCTAACAATCAAGTGAATTTACCATTTCAGCAAACACAAATTTCCTATTCGAATCACGAAGCAACGCCTCCACAACTGAGTCCAGCACATTCTCAACACATGCACCCTACACCAAAAAAAATCCACAAAGCTAACATCAGAACCCACCTCCATAGAATCCAAACCACCAGAAAAAAAAAACCACAAAATCAACACAAGTACAAATACAATATCAGATTGCAAAAACTTCTGTAAATGTCTTTATTTAGTTAATAAAACTTAGAACCTGAATGCTGTTGTTGGATCCAACATAGTATTGATCAATGGTCTTCAACCAGCCAACGTCATCGTGCGAATGTGCCACTAAATGAACATTCAATTTTCCTGGTACGACATCAGCTCCGGTACTGAACCTAACATAACCGCCACTAACTGTTCCATACAGACAACAAAGAAAAACAACATGTACAAACACAAAAGATGAGGCTAAATAACTACCCATCTCAATCCCCAAAACCCCCTAACCAATGCCCCCTGCTCTGATAATTTTACAGACCAAAAGTTTACCAAAGAGAACAGAAAAAATGGATTGTTGGTCTTTGTTCAATGGTGACAAGAAAGGGCCTCGGTTTTTACTCTTGCATTTGGTAGCCGGCAATGTGGGCCTTTTATGGGTGAAAATTGAATTGACCGTACAGGTTTTGCTTTCAAAATTCATTGTAGTATCTGATATTTTCAGCTACTCATTAATTTCTCAGAGATGCCCAAATGGCAGATAACAACTTAACAAGGGAGGCTAGTTGTTTAAGTTGTAAACAGGTTCTTTACATAGTGAGTGAAAATCCAGTAGTTCCATGAGTATAAGGGTACAAGATCTTGACCGTCGGTTGTGTCTAATTGAGTGATCTACGAAGTGAAAACCAGGGTTGAAATATGGTCTTTATTTAGAAAAAATTTAAATCCTTGCATGCACCCGGTGTATCTCTCCTTTTTTCTTTTTTTTTCTTTTTTTTTAACGGTTGAGATGTAGTTTGTGCATGCATCTCATTTGCACCTGTGCACATTTCTTTTTAAGAAAATGACATGATTTATAGCTGCATCATTTTTTTTAAAAGTAGTTGGTGCATGCATATTATTTGCACCAGGTGCATATATTTCTTAGAGACCAAAACAGGAAAAAGTATTCCTTATACTTCATGTTAACAAAATAAATGGCGTGGTTAAATCACCATGATTCAGTCCAACAATTATCAAATGTAATTTTTCAAATATATTATATAATATATCAAATTATTATCAAAAGTATTGAATTATTATATATAATATAAAAAATAAATACCATAATTTATTGTAGGACTATGTAATGATAACTCATTATCGAAAGTATCGAAACAAACATACGTTTTAAATACCTATTAATTTTTCCCATAAAATTAACAGAATTAGCAAGAGTTTTTATTTTTTATTTTATATTTTTTTTTTTGTTACTAATTGTGATTCGTCAATTTTATAGTAACACATCAATTGATAAAAAAATTAGATTATATGACGAAATTTTTTTGAATACACCAAACGTAACTTACATGCATACTAATCACATATTAATTATAAAAAATAAAAAAATAAAAGGAGTGACGCTCTTCTCACTTAAGAATTTCACTCATATCACATCTATTTGTGATACCAAACTTGTTCTCCAAGTCTGTAGAATTAAGCAGCGACTAAATTCCACTGCATAATAAACTCAGTTCTAAACTTTGGAAGAAATAGAACCAATTACAAGAAAATAATCTCTCTATCAAAGATTAAAATAAAACTAAAGAATTCATGAAAAGACCCTTTTGAAGGATGAATAAATCCGGTTCCCATTACGCCAATCGAGATGAGTTCTGAGTGCAGAGACAGGATAAGCGATTTCATCTCCAGTGGTTTCAAAATAGACATAATACTTACTGCAACCTTTTTTCCCAGTGATTTTGCCGACCTACCAGCCGTCGTTGTCAAAAGCATCAACCTTTTCACCATATGAGAAATACCCAGTAGTGTTAATGATTTTGGGGGGCAGAGGCCTGACTTCGTCAGCCATCACCTTCTCTACAAGAGGACTACACAAATCTTCCTCTACCAAATTCTTATACTTCACAGAGTAGAAGTTGTTGTTACCAATTGGTGCCATTACCGTAGCTTCAAAGTATGAGCCCAAGAAACCCTCTTCTTTGCTGCATATTTCTACTTCGTCTCCCTTGCACAAAGCCGCCATTGCTAATTATATTTCTTTTGAAACTCGAAGGAAAGCTTTTGTATTTTTTTGAAAGGGAGAAAGAGAGCTTTTCAAGACAGAACACAGACTGTGAGAGGAAATTAGGAAACCAGAAAGATTTTGTTAATGGAATGGTGTCGTTGGTATGGGTGTGGGGGTGCTCTATTTATTGGCAACTTTTGTTTTTTTGGCAAAACCAACTCCCATTAGGAATAGGAGTAATTTGACTAAATTTCAATTTCGGTCCTTAAAATATAAGGTTTTCCTGTTTTGTTGTCTCTAACAATTTTTTTTCTTATTTGAGTCCTTAAGTATTAGTAAAAAAACTAACAGTCAAGCTCTTTCCGTTTTCAGCCAATTTTGCTTATGTGGCATCGACCGGATTATTTTGACCGGAAAATTAAGGTCTTGTTGGTCTGAGCTTGTCAAATCGTGTAGCGTCTGATGTTTTATAATTTATTTTTATTTTTTATTATATTCAAGCTGATTGATTTATGATTAATTGGTTACAAATTGTTTAATATTAATTCAAAACCGTTTGGTATAATTATCCACATTTAATGATAACAATAGATAGGTGACTGTTTTTATTATACATTATATTTTAATTTTAAAACGATTAGTATGAACCAATTTGCCATTTTAATCTCATAATTAAATAAAAACTCAGTAATAATATTTTCCATAAAAAAAATTATACATTTTAAATAAAATATATTATATATTTAATAATCTTAAATTATACAAAAATAATTTTTGCTGTGAACTTTACGAAATTATATTTATAAAATTTTAGTAATTACTTTTATAACAATTTCTTTGCCATAAACCATTTTTGCTAAATCAAACGGAACCTTTCCAGGCCAACACATGTCATTTACATAATTGGTCTAATTAGGGCTTAGAGACCTCGCAAAACCAAACCTTTGTCACGTAATTTCTCTTATAAAGTATGTTTAGCATGTCAAAAAGGAAGAAGAAAGGAGAGAGGAGAGATAAATAAAAAATTAATTTCAAATTAACTCTAAAATTTGATCAATACATTATATTTTCAATTGAAAAAATGGATAAAGGTATTTTAATCATTTGATGTAAAAACAAACCCCTCTACACTCATCATCCAGACTACACGTATAAAATTTTTTCACAAGGTTCCATTTCAGAATAGTGTATCTATAATTAAGCTTTAAAAAACTTTCCCAACAAATGGTATATACACCCTTTTTTTTTTCCTTTCTTACGTTTTCTCCTCTTCTCTAGATCCAAACACAGTTTTACATGCCAAAAGGCTAAGGAAAAAAAGGAATGACATATAATAGTAACATCGGGACAGCTAAATCATGCAATTACTGAAGCCTGGGTTCTTTTAAGGGTAAATAGAAAAATTGATGTTTAACAATAATCGTGTCCTGGTGAACAAATTAAATGGCGTAAAAACTTTGCAAAAGATACATTTTCAATGTTGCTCGTTCTCTGCCATATAAATTGTTTCCGCTCTTCTGAGCCCTCTTGGTACATATAGAAAAACATCAATATGCATGTCATTATGGCCACAATAACGAGCTTTCGAACCTGCAAAAGAATTTGATCCATATGATGGTAAGCTAAACGATTCCAAGTACTATAAGAATTGAGAAAGTCTTTCAAATCACATAAAGCAGACTATAGATCACGATTACTGAATGAATTCAATCTATAAACCTGACAAGTAAAACAAACTGCATCAAATTATCACTTGTCCTCCTCATTTGGTGCCTTGTCTTCTTTCTCCTTCTCTTGGGGCTAAAACATGGATAACATGATACGAATCCATTAAGATCACAGAAAAGATTATTAGATACATGCACTTAATATAATTTTCAATTTTCCCAATCATTTAAATAATGGTTGATACCCGATACCCGATATCCGATCTAATCAAAACCAGAAATCTACTTCTTTCGATCGTCCTATTGTTTCAAATATTGTTCTCCTACTTAAATTGTTGAAATCATAACTATTGTAAGTTACAACATCATTAGCTTTTTTAAGTCTGCTAAAATGTTCTACAAATTCTAAACTTATAGCACTCAGAAGGCCGGCAAAAGAATTAAATCCCGCAAAACGATTGCGCATCTTGTTAATGCCAGTTTCTAAACATTGGAAATTACACGATCCAGAAGAACCATACTTCATAAGGAGAATCAAACTGCACAGCTCATGGTCCAATTCCAATAATTTGTTTATCACAATAAAATAGTTTCCTTTCATTTTTTCTAAAATAACAAAACTGCTCAAAAGAAAACCACAAAAAAAAGGAAGTGCATATCAAATATCATATGATACCAAGATAACTTTGTTTGCAGCTTATAATTAATATCTAATCAACACTCAATCCATCCTACCTTTAAGTTTGATGAACTCACCTCAGACTGGCTTTGCATGAAAGCAAGCAAATCTTTAACTGAAGGATCATTTGGATCAACCCCAGGAAGCTGAAGAAACCATGAGAGATTTATTACATACAATATCTAGAACAACTCTTCTTTAATTTCTTACTTATAAGTGAAGAAAATCATAATCCAGATTGTAGTACACATACCGATGCAAGGATGGAAGACACAAAAGACTGGTCAGCCAACAATTTACTCATATCTGTTTGCTCATTTGAGGAATCTTTTGTACTGTCCTGCACGGATAATTGAAGAGCTGCAAGCATTTGAGAATAGAGAATTAAATCAGCACAGATAGATGAAGTAAAATGACTCAGAAATTGCAAGCATTCAACTTCATGGATATAAGAAGCTAAATTGATAAACCCTCTGATCTTAAGGAAATTTGAACAATGCATGCTACAGTAAAATATTAGTACTATCATAGTCCTGAGCAATTTTAATTGGTAGGGGCCACATAAACTTTCAAGAGACTCAAAAGCATTCCTGATCACCTCTGACCGGTAGAATAGCATACTTATGATCAAACCAAATTTGCATAGACAGAACAAAAGGACTCACCCAGTGCCAGCTCTGGATCATCTGTAGTTGCCTCTAACATATTGGTGTCCTGCATATCATGGCTAGTAGCAGGGTCATCCATTGACATTGCAAGGGCCTGCTGTAGTAGAGCATTCTCCTCATCCTGTAATCAATTTAAAGTCAGTTTTGATGAAAGGTCGATCAGAAGCAGGCAACAAGATCAGAAACAACCAAAAAGAAAGCCAAAAGGTGATCCACTTTAGAGTGAACATTTCCATCATGTGCAATAATGAAACATAAAAATAAATATTAATTCTTTTAGGAAACAACATTGTATGATCTAAGCCAGCTGAAAAAATGAGAGAGATAAACATGAAACACCTCGCTCTAAAATAAAATGGCAAATGAATAGTTTCAAGATGACAAAGTAGAATATCAAGCCTGTTCAACGAATAAATGTCTTGGGAGAAAGGAAAAATAAAGATGCAAATTTAAAGGGTATTAAGCAAAACTATGTAAACACGGAACGTCAAAAGCTGAAAGCACAAGTAACACTAACTGAAAAGTCATTTTTCTTGTTTTGAGTTTCAGAGGGGGCATTTTCAGTCATAGTTGCATCCAATGAACTTGGTTGCTGTTCCCCTGTTTTTTCCTGCGTAGCAGCCTCCTCCGCAGCCTTCTTAGCAGCTGCTTCTTGCCTAGCCCTCTCCTCTTCCATTGAAACTCTAAGTGCAAGGGCAAGTTCAGGATCTAGGTTGGGATCCACACCAAACTCAAAACCGGAAACACCACCAGCTGCAGCAGCTGCTGCTGCTGCTGCAAAACCACTTCCACCCTCCCCATCGCCGGTGAAAATGGGTGTACTGCCATGGATAGAGGAAATATATATCTTCAATAAGAAACTTAATATTATTTAAACATTAACAAGCAGAATTAAGGAAAACAAAACAATTTACTTTATAAGCACATCAGACAGAGCATTTGATCCAGGAGGAACATGAACAATGTGGCTAGTGTCGTTATTGTTCACAGCAGCAAGAAGTGCTTCCAGCTTCTCTGGCTTCCCATCATCTTCTTCACCAAAATCAACAATATCAAGTGCTACACTATTCTTTTTCAACTTCCTCCCAATCATCTCCAATAACTTCTTGTCATGTTTGATAGGGCTGAAAGCACACATATAATAATAAAAACACTGCAGGACGATAACATGATGAATTAAAAAGAAACATAACAGAACGCACCTTCCAACAAATACAATAATCCTCTGTTGCTGTTTTTTATTTTGGCGATGCTTAAGAGCCAATTGAGCCACCTGGATCCCAGCCGCCAGGTTCATCACACCACCTATGTCTAAACCTAAATTGCAGAGGGAAAAACTTATTAATGAAATTTTACATAACCCAAAATCAAACCAAACCAAGACTTTTACATAGACATTAAAAATTTAAAGCTGACCCGTTGAATAATGACAACAACATCAATTCTACAGAACAAATAAGATGATAATGAATCCTTATTAAACTTGATCGGATATGGTTTAAATTTTAATCATTACAAATAATGGGAAAGTTAAAAAAAGGTTAGGATATTAGATTGCTTCAATTCCCTTTCAACAGTTCCAATTTTTCGCCGTAACATGTATGATAGCAATATAAATAGAGACAGCGATTAGCAACACTATAAGCATATCTGGAAGCAATATGATGATGAAAACCTCCCCATTTGGCACTGCATGTAGGCCATTAGAGTGACACATGTCATCAACTCAAGCAAAAAAATGTTGAAAGCCCTGATAATACAAGCCAGTTTTACGGCCTTGAATTCATGCATGCCAAGCTTCATGTCCAACTTCTGACATCCCAAAGGTAAACCCCTCTAATTTTTAATAGGCTCTTGCCAAAACTCCATACATAAAAGAAGCCATCACTACCAACCATTCCTGAAAAATCACCAATGATATAAAAGAACATTTAAAGTAAAAAATATCCTTCAAAAGATGTTCCAATCCTAGCATTCAAAAAGAGTGGAACACAAAATTTAACAATTTTCGGTCTCTAATTTGTCAAAGTCATTTTAAATAGCCAACAACAGCACATGCCTCAAAACACCACCTTTAAACCCATCCAGATTTACTTTTTCCTCCCTGTATTTTGGTAAAATCTACAACCTACACTTAACCCCCTTGACCAGTGTTGACCATCAAGACTCCGTTAAGTTTTAACAAGAAGAAATGAAAGACTAAATTAACCCCATATAAAATACCTCTGTCAAGTGTGCCAGATCAATAGTCAACATTGTTTCAACCCACACTTCCTCTCTCTTCCCTTTCCTCTCTCACGATAGAATCCCTCCATCTTTAAGAAGATTCATATAAGTTGTTACATTTCTTTTCAAATAGCAAGAAAATTCTTTGAAGATTTTGTTATATTTGTTTCTTGTTTGCCCACAATCCCAGCCATTTAAAACGGATCAATTCAGTCAAATTTACTCAGATTTAGCTTATCTTATTTGCAGAAATACTTTGATACGTGCGCCTTATTTTTGTTTCCATTATTTATGTTTTCCATGTTTCTCCATGAACTAAAAGATATAGCTGAATTTAGTTGTTGAGAAATTTATCAAAAAAAAAAGTTGTAGAGAAATATTTGGGAAATGATTTACGGCATATATACCACATGCTATTGTGTTTATTCTACCTGAGATTAATCTCTTTTTTTCCTTTATATAATTTTTTTTTTTTGGGTTTGGTGTGTTAGAAGCCAGTGAGAGAATTTCAGAATTATGGGGATCACAGCAAAACTTAGCAGCTAGAGGAAAATTAGAGTTTTGATACAGGGATATATCACTAGCCAGAGCAAAGAAAGTGAGGAATACACAGGTTGATTATATTTGGGGCACGGTAGCATGAATTCAAAGATGAACTTTGGAGAGGGGTTTTCAATTCCCCAGGAGAATTGACTGACCAGAACTTAATGGCCGGAGGTATGTGTCACATAAAATGAAACTATGAAAACGACAAGGAGTAAATATAGCTTTTGAAACTACAGTTCCTCATATGTAGATTTAACCAAATTGCATGGAGGAAAAAGTAATTTCTGAAACATTAGCCCTATTTCTCACCATAACACTAGCAACTTGAATAAAACAACAAAAAAGTTGCAATCCCTGAATCCATTAATCTATGCGCTATTATCAACCCGAAATTCAACATGTATTAACCAGCCAAATCCAGGTATAAAACTTCCATAAACAGAATACCATATATCCATTTCTAATCATGGAAAGAGGACGAAATTGTTTACTACTAAAAATAATAAAAAAACAGGAGACATTAAAGCAATATAGAAGAACAGCAAGTAAACTAACCATGCATGCAAGCTAAGATCTTGCCAAGATCACTGGTAGGCGTCACCAAAACTTGAACCCCCTTCCCTGCCATTGTTAGAACCCCTACCGTATTCTCCGGATTAGACTGAGCAAGAAACCCATACACATTAATTCAAAACTTTACATCACAAACGAACCATAAAAGACACATCCCAGACCTATGAAACTTTAACCAATTGCCGCAATAAAGAAAAACCCTAGAATGTTACTCTCATCCAAAACCATATAGTATTAAGCATAAACTAAATGTCTAGTTGGCTAAAAAGAGAAGTTCCAGAAATCTTCGAAGTTAATAACTGTAAAATCCACCCAAACCATTACCCAGGTCTCAACTTCCTTAATTTTCCAGTTTTCTCCCTCTTTTTCCTAGAAAGTAAACAGAAAATACAGAAAACTTTGAAAATTGAAAAAAAATCAGTGACCTGTGTTTTAGCTCCACATATAAGATTAACAGCATCGGATTGAACTTGGAATCTAGAGGGACTGTAATCTCCGTTTCGCATCCACTCCGAATTATCGACACAGATCATTGTGGCCTAATGAGGAAAATTCAAAATTAAAGAATTAACAAATAATTTTGATGATTATAAGAAAGCCCAAGATTAGAAGATTAAAGCAATTTTACGGTTTACCTCGAGCACCATAACTGAAGATTTATAGAGAGAGAGAGAGAGAGAGAGAGAGACAGAGAGATACTTAGAGAAGAATCGGGGTTTACTTGCAAGGGAGGACTATATATAATTTGTTAATTTAAACTGAATAGATACAATCAGCTGCGGTCGGCATAAACCGTACCGCACATCCGCCCCTCTCAAAGGTCAAGACGTTCAATCAATAGGTTAAGTGATCGGACCCTATAAATAATTAAAAATTATATAATATAATTTGTTATTATAAAATTATTTAATTTGTTAATGTAAAATATTATATTCATTTTTTTATAAAAATAATATTATATAATCATTTTTAATCATCATAATAAATTTTAAATGAAAGATTTGAATTTTACAATCACTAATTTTCAAAGAATTCTTTTAAATTAATATACAAAATCCAAAATTGTGAGATTATATATTAATTATTTAGTCTAATAAGATAAAATATATATAAATAATTTTTTATTATGTATTTTTATGTTAATAACCAAATGGAATCAATAAAGAATAACAAAATGCTAATTTTTTAATTAGGTAAAATAAAAAAAATTAATGTATTATAGATTAAATCATTTTGAATATAATAAATAAATATGGGTGAAAAACCTTTACAATCATAAAGAGGTGGTAAGATGGTAAAACAATTACCTTACTAACATGGAAGTCATCACAACAAGCGGATTTGGGGGTGAAATCCATTCCTTATCCTGGACATGTAAGCTGGGTGAAAGGTTAATATGATTTGCAAGTGAAATATTAATGAAAATAGGTTTTTTACAACTCAAATTCATGCATAAAACGTTGGTGCCATATTTTTTTTTAAGTTAAATTATCAAATATCTCAAAAACTTAAGCAAACAATTCTTTTATACTTAAATTAAAAAACAATGTCATTTAAGTAATGTACAATTGTGATTCTTTGAAAAAAAACTGTATAATCTCATAAATATAGGCTATATCAGTGTCCTTTGTAAGTAGTCGGAGAACTATCCTTTCTAACAAATATGGAACAATCATTTTGCATATAATAATTGTTGGTGGAAGTTCTTTATGAAAACATATTGGCTATGAATGGTAAAGAGAAAAAGTAAGAGGAAAGAAATGAGTGCATAGTATTTTTCTATCGTTTTGATAGAAAAGAAAAGTTGACTGATAATTTCTTCTCACATATACAAATCGCAATCCACCCAAATTAAGACAATTGAGGAGTGAAAGCTAAAATAAGTTAACTTTTTAATCATTTTTTTATTTTCTCTCACTTTTCCATATCTTTACTGAACAGAAGATGGATGTTGATCATGTGTCTGTTGACCCTGAATGATTTTGATAGTGACAAATCTTAATTAAGCACTAATGAATATTACTTAAGTGATACATATTGTTAATAGTGCTTATACATAAAAAAAAATGATCAAGATTGTAGAAATTGGTGAATTAAAGTTGGTGATCTCAAAAATCAAGAAGCTCTCCAAAAGATCAAATTCAAGGAGAATAATTGAAATGCAACTTCAAAGACAAAAAGAGCTAAATTATAGGTTTGAATTCTAAGATACACTTTGTAAGCATTTCAATTTTTAGGAGCTAATTAAATTTGCATTGCATTTTATTTCACAGTCTTAATTAATTGAAGATATAAAATCTCTACATTATTTTATTAAATTATTTGAGCTCAATACTTAACATGCTCTAATTGAACTTAAGAAGAATTTATGTTGACATAGAAAATTATTTCAGCATTTGTAATATATCATTTTTCATCTATTTTGCACACACATTATGCTTAAATTTGTAATATGTTTGTCATCATCAAAAAGTCCTCAATTAGGAAATTGATTAGAATAATTTTGGTGATAACAAAACACTCTTGAAGTGTTTAACTTGTGTGTTAAGTGTGCAAGAAAGTTTGATTTAATTGGGAGATTTTTCGGAACTCAAAAATCCAAAAAGAATGAAGAAATATGAAGTTGAAAACACTGTTCATCCTGAAAACATTGTAGCAATGGTAAAAAAAATGGATAGTCGTATGTGCAAAATGGATAGTCAATCGTGGGTTCAAAAAATTAGTTTTTGCATCAGTTACAAAGGACACTTGACTGCCATAAGTAGACAATTGACTGGGCAAGTTACAACGGCTATATTTTTTAATTTAAAAGGCTATAAACTTGTCTCTAACGGCTTTAATTTGTCTCCAACGGCTAGAAGACTTCAAGACACTATAAATAGAGCCTTAAAGTTCATTTGGAAGACACGAGAAACATTATACAACAAAGAATTAAAGCAAAATATTCATTCTCTTCTTCTTGAGCCAAAAACTCCACTGTCAAAGTATAAGCTTTTGAAAGAGAAAATATTGAGTTGTAATCTTCATTGAGAAATCTCTCTCTTATTTATTTGTTTCAAACTTTCTTTTCATCATCTTGTTAAAAGAGTTGGTGTAACTCTTGTGAGAGTTTGTAAGTGAACTAGTGAGTGTTGGGTATATACACTTGGATAGCAAATTTAGGATTCTTGTGAAAAAGGTTGAAGCAACACCTTTCAAGTTGCTTGTTTGTATTTAGTTTTAGCAACACCCGTGAAGTTACTTGTTTTAGTGAAAGGCTTTAAAGAGGATCCTTGAAGAGTGTAGACGTAGAGTGGAAAAGATTTTGATATTGTCGAACCATTATAAATCGAGTTTGCATCTCTCTAACTCTATCTTCTTAGTTACTTGCATATAATTATTTATTATTCAAGTAAATGAGATTGATTACTTAATTATTTTATAATTCAATTATCTTTTCTATATTAAGCAATAAACTCTCTCATCTTTGTGCTAGTAATTTAGAAAGATTGATTTGATTTAATTCGTATATATTTTGATATTTGAGATTGCAAAAAACATTTTAAAAAAATCTTAATACCCAATTCACCCCTTCTCTTGGGTATTCTCATAATATATTTTTGACCAACAACTGGTATCAGAGCAAGGTGCTCTTGTTTTAAGCTTAATATCCTAGATTTGATCCTATGGCAACTATATTTTTAGAAAGAAGAGATTATGCTTGTCCTTATATTCTCTATGGAACAAATTTCACCCATTAGAAAGGTCAAATGAAGATTTTTATTCAAGCTTATGATTATTATACTTGGTATTTCATTCTTGAAAATGAAAATGATCTTGATGCAAATGATTTTAAATTCATTCAACTAAATGCTAAAGTTATGAACATGTTTTATAGTTCTCTTTATCAAAACGAAGTTGATCAAATTTTTTCGCGTAAGACCGCAAAAGAAATTTGAGATTTATTGGAGGTCTATATGGAGGAAATGAGCAAGAAAAAAATTTCAAATTGAAAAGTCTTGTTCACGACTTATAACATTTTAAAATGAATCAATTTTTTTATTTACAAACTCGTTTTACCATGCTTGTTAAAACTTTATCTTTTATGGGTGAAATTTATTCTAACATTGAACTTGTGAGAATATTTCTAAGGTCTTTGTTAAACAACGAAAAATTATTTTGACAAAGTATTTTACAAGTGAAAACTCAGAAGAGCTTGTGGAATCCCTTAATGAGCATAAAAGCTACTTGGCTTACAAAGAGGATGGTTCCACCACATCCTCACCTATTATGAAAATTAAAGATATTAATCATGATAGAGATGATGAAAATGAAGATGGAGAAACTAGATCGAAAGAAAAAAAAGTCTATCAATATGCTTCAATGTCTAAGAAACTTAAGAAGTTTCACTTCAAGAAGAATCACTCCATACAACGCAATATGAGGAGAAACTCGAAGAAGAAGGTTATAACTTGGAGTGAAGATGGAAGTGCAAAAGAAGACTCCAATCTTAAAACGGAAAATTCGTGCTTAATGGAAAAAGATGAGGTAACATCTAAACTATCTCTTGATTTTGAGAATGATAAAAATATCAAATGTTAAACTTGAAGAAGAAAATGAGTTTGAATCTTTGAAGAAGAAAGAAATAAAATTTGTACAAAATAAAGAAAAGATAGCGAACAAAAGAAAAATTAAAACATATTGAAAAATCCCTTAAATGAACAAAGATTTATAAAAAATCACATTGCTGTAAAAACTCTGTCAAGAAATTCATTTATCACTTCTAACTTTCGTCATGTATATTATAATTGTCATTTGAAGAAAAATAACAAAATTAGAAGGAAAATGGTAAGTGTTGTTAAGGTTATAATTCCATCGAATGTAAAGCTTAATGGACCTAAAATGATTTTGGTTGATAAATGATAAGCTTGCTTTGTTGGAATTTATTTAATTTTTTTGCATTGCATTTTGTTATATATTGCATTGCATTTAAATTACATGATTTTAAAAAATTGAGATTATGAAACTACTTTTTGAATTCATTATTTCAAATAAAAATTATGGTTAGTATTTCAAAAGATACATAAAACATATTTCAATAATGGTTGATATTTGAAAAAGATAAAATTAAAGATTTTCAAAAACTTATGCACTTTTAAAAGCCATGTATTTCATGTTATTTTGTGATAAGTTAGCAATCTTGATTTAAGTTGAGAAATGTATGATTAGCCATCTAGCATCAAAGTAAAGTAATTCAAATGAGAAATAATCTACTAAGATAAATTGTTTGAGTGAGATTTTGTCATCTACTTAAAGGAGCTTTGTTTTAGTAAAAGAATCTTATATGAGGTAAGGACATTTTGATTATATAAATGTTTGGTTCCTCTATTATTCTTAAATGAATCATATGACATGAAATACTTGAAATAAATGTGTTTGATTGATAGCTAGAATGGAAATGATTTTGATGATATATTATACCATGTCTAGCTAATCTTGAAAATCTTACACTTGCATAATTGATTTTCCGCTTTTCAAAAATTTAATCTAAATTATCATATAATTATTTTTTAAACATTTGATATGTTTATAAAATTTGATTTAATGATCTTTCTAAAATGAGTTTTATATTAAAATTTGGTTTGAGAATATTGGTTGTTTTTCAATTTTATCTTTAAAAGATTTAGTTTATCTTAATATATAAAAGTCTTTTACTCTAATTCATTGAAGTTTTCTTAGCACAAAGATTTATGACTTAAATGTGCTTTAATTTAGTATGTTTGCTAAAGAAAAGAATAATTGGAATATGACATAGGTTTTAATCACACTCCTCATGTAGGAAAGAAAATGTTTTATGATTATTTTTTATGATGTACCTTATTTGAAATCATAATGTACTTATTTATGAGGAGAAGTTTAGTACTCTTGATTTATTTTAAAAAAATAATTTTGTTGAAATATATTTTTTAATTATTTGAAATGAATTATTTTAATTGAATAAATGTGATATTCACTTAAATTTTGATATATATCAAGAAAATTTACTTAATTGTTTGTAGCATCCATTTCATTGTACCTCTATCTCAAGAATAATAGATTTTGAATACTCTCCTAAACTTAAATGAAATATAAAATAAGTATTCATATTTATGAGATGAATGAAATTTGCTAAAAATGATAAGAAAACTCATCATGATTTGGTATGCCTTTTATAGAAAAGTAAATTTTGGACATATTTTCTAGTGGAGTTAATTTTTATGATAATAATCTTGATAAAAGTTTTAGGTTAAGTGTTTTGAAGACTATTGTGTGGTATATTCATGAAAATTTCAAACCACTTAAAATCAATTTCGAATCAATTGATTGACCATGAATCATCAAGCTTGAAAAATCTATTTGTTGATCAAACTTGAGTTTTAAAGACTATCATTTATAAATGCATGCTAATGGAAAAGCATGCTCTTATATCCCTTCTGTTGAATGCATAAGTTAAAAAGAAACTACATTCCTTTATATGATAAAAAAAAAGGAAGAAATCATATGAGTTGAGTTATGAGCTATTTAAGTTGATCATTGTTATTGCTTGAATTTGATGCTCTGAATTGTCTTGTGTTGCAGGAAAAAAAATATCCTAAAAATATAGGAAACTATGTCAATTTTTCTCAGAAATTTAACATACTCTTGAAGTAGTTGAAAAATACTTGGCATTACTTACGTTTTTGTTCATCTACTAATGGAGTTTGTTGAGTCAATCCAAAAAGTTTTATACAAGTTCATTCTTCTCACAACTCAAATCTTAATTGATTTTTGATGAAAAATAAAAAGGAAAATAATGATAAGACATTTATGCTAATAGTATATATTAAAGGAGAAAGTATGGTACAAATCTCTATCTCATACTCCTTTATTTTTTTTAAATATAACTTTGATAAATTCTCTTTGATTTGACATTGGATAAATCAATAGATGAACTTGAATTTAGATTTGAGAATTACCTTTGAGTTATTTATTTATCAAGCATAAGCTAAATATTAAATTTTCTATTATATATACTTGAGTTTGAAAATAATGATTATCTTTGCATTGAATTAATAATCTATTTATTGAATCTAACCTACCCTAAAAATGATATTTGATTGATAATTGAAAATTAAATTTTGGTGCATATATTCAGGGGAGTAACCTTTTTTTTAAGTACTTATAGATTTTTCCAATTTGAACATCTTTTTGAGTAGTTGATGAGCTCTCTATCTTGATTATTTAATCAATCAACCACCAATAAGGTTTGTTAAGTTTTATCCATTTTTTTATTTTCTTAAAAGTTAAAAATAATTAGTTTAGACTTTTTGAAAGGGGAGAAAATTTGATTTCTTGCTAAAAGGAAAACTTTTGATAAAATTATTTTACTCAAATGAGTTTAAATACTCTGAAAAATTCTCTTTGATATATTTTAAATTTGAATATTATATCTTGAGAAATTTATCTATCTTTGACCTATTGATAAATCAAGCAATGAGTTCAAACCATTGTCCTTTACTAATTAAGTGTAAGATACTCTAAGAATTGAGCTTATTTTGAATCTTGAAGATCTATAATGTTTGAGAATTATTTTAGATCATGTGGGACTTGAATTCATTCTTTTGTTGGAAGTTGACTACACTTATTTTATCTCTATGTGCAAAAGAAAATATTGAAAAAATACAAGAAACCCTGTCCTATTTTTTTTTTTTATAAAATTTCAGCACTTAAATCTCTTTGAACCCAACTCCTTCAAAAGCTTTATGTTACTTTATATCTTGTAAAACAAATCTTTTTTAACACGTTTTATCAAAATATTTTCCATATCATAATTTGAGGGGGAACCCTTCTTTGATATCCACCATTTTTTGATGATGACGAAAAAGGGGAGAAAAATAAGAGATTAGAGATCCTGTTAGAGACATTTTTCTTAAATTAACATATATATCTTGAACTTATATGGAAAATACATTGGTATATATACATTTATTGAGACAAATTACTTTGAAAAATATTTCTGTTGTGTTTGATTTTTTGTAGGAGGTCAATAGATAGAAATACAAGGAGACTATATCAGGTTTTTTTGCAAAATTCTAATGCCTTCATTTTTTTTTCTTCAATTTATCCTCTTTAATCTCTAATTAAGATTTTTATCACCATAAAAAATGGGAGATTGTTGATCAAGTATATGTTGACCCTAAATGATTTTGACAGTGACAAATCTTAATTAAGCACTAAAGAATATTATTTAAGTGATACAGATTGTTAATAGTGCTAATATGTTAAAAGGGATCAAGATTGTAGAAATTGGTGTATCAAAGTTGATAATCTCAAAAGTCAAGAAGCTTTCCAAAAGATCAAATTCAGGAAAATAATTGAAATGCAACTTCAAAGACAAAAGAGCTAAATCATAGGTTTGAATTCTAAGACGCACTTTGTAAGCATTTTAATTTTTAGGAGCTAATTAAATTTATATTGCATTTTATTACATAGCCTTAATTAATTGAAGATATAAAATCTCTGCGTGATTTTATTAAATGCAAATATTAAATTCTTTGGGCTCAATACTAAATATGCTCTAATTGAACTTAAAAAGAATTTATGTTGACATAGAAAATTATTTGAGCATTTGTAATATATCATTCTTCATATATCTTGCATACACATTATGCTTAAATTTGTAATATGTTTTTTCATCATCAAAAAGTTATCAATTATAAAATTGATTAGAATAACTTTGATGATAACAAAATACTCTTGAAGTGTTTAACTTGTGTATTAAATGTGCAAGAAAGTTTGATTCAACTGGGAGATTATTCGGAACTCAAAATTCCAAAAAGAAAGAAGAAATATGAAGAAAATTGATGCTGAAAACACTGTTCATCCTGAAAACACTGTAGCAACAATTAGACAAATGGTCCGTCGACTTTGCAAAATGGACCGTCGACGGTTGGTTCGAAAAATCAGTTTTTGCATCAGTTATGAAGGACAGTCACCTAGGCAAGTTACAACAGCTATATTTTTTAATTTAAAAGGCTACAAACTTGTCTCTAATGGTTCTAATTTGTCTTCAATGGCTAGAAAACTTCAAAACACTATAAATAGAGCCTCAAAAGTTATTTGGAAGACAAAAGAAACATTCTACAACAAAGGATTAAAGCAAAATCTTCATTCTTTTCTTCTTGAGCCAAAAACTCTATTGTCAAGCTATAAACTTTTGAGAGAGAAAATATTGAGTTGTAATCTTCATTGAGAAATCTCTCTCTTGTTTATTTGTTTCAAACTTTCTTTTCATCATTTTGTTAAAAGAGCTAGTGTAACTCTTGTGAGAGTTTGTAAGTGAGCTAATAAGTGTTGGGTATATACACTTGGGTAGCAAACTTAGGATTCGTGTGAAAAATGTTGAAACAACACCCTTGAAGTTGCTTGTTTTAGTGAAAGGCTTCAAGGAGGATCCTTGAAGAGAGTGGACGTAGGGTTGGGAAGATTTTGATATTGCCAAACCACTATAAAATCGAGTTTACATCTCTCTAACTCTATCTCCTTAATTACTTGTTTATAATTATTTATTATTCAAGTAGATGAGATTGATTGCTTAATTGTTTTATAATTCAATTATCTTTTCTATATTAAGCAATAAACTCTCTCATATTTATGTTAGTAATTTAGAAAAATTGATTTGATTTAATTTCGCATATATTTTGATATTTGAGATTGTAAAAAAAATTTAAAAAAAAATCTTAATGCCCAATTCACCCCTCTTGAATATTGTCATAGTATATTTTGGACCAACAATAAAAAAAATCAACTTTTTACTTTTCCATCCCCCGCCTTCATTTCTCTCTGCCTTTTCCTTCTTCTCATATTTTTCTCTACCAATGAAAACCTATTGTGATAGTAATTATGCACTTAGTCGATTATTTCTGAAGCCTCAGCAGTCCACAAAGATATTATTCCTTTCCAGCAACTCTAGATTATCATTGTTGAAAGTTGAGTAAATCTTGCTAAAGATTGGTTCAAAAAAATTTGTGGCAACTAAAAGGATTGCAAGTTTTTCATTGGCTTGTTCAAGTAATAGTTGGGTATTTAAGTTGAGCTGAAATTGATCTGTTCTTAAAATCTTAAAAGTCTGCTAAAAGAATCTGTTTCTTACATCACATATATGATGATCAAACAAAATCACCATGTAGCATATAAACTAGGCAAAAACACAAGTTTTGAGCATGTGAGAATACCAGCCAAACAAGTACTCTGTGCTGGCTCCATGGGTGGAATGGTGATAGAATTTGTCTGATGCAGCTTGTGGGGTATCTAGATTTGAAAAAAAAAATGATACAAGCAGGAAAAGATTTGTAAATTGTGATGATATCAAAAGCAACTCTCAGCAAACCCTTGATCAATGGAAATTAAAACAAAACCAATCTCTGAAAACCCAATTCCTTATCTTTGATCTTCTCCAAAGCAGCTATTAGAGCTTCCCTCTTAGTCTTGTCCAACCACTATTATAAGGAGTAGATAGAGATAGTAGAAAGTAAAAGATCAAACAACAAATTTGCTAGATTCAATTCAATAGAGTAATTGAGCCTAAAATTCATTCAAAAACAAACATCAAAATTGGAGATTCTTGATAGAATTAAATGAAATGAGATATTGTTTACCTTCCTAAAGTGTTTCAAAGAGGCATGAAAGAATGACCCAACAGCAACCGCCCAAGTGGGGGTCTCAGTAAGGGATCGGTCCTCCATTTCTCTAAATTCAAAACCCACAAACCCTGTGTTAAAGATACGCTTACTAGTTAGATTTGATTTATAAGTTCTTAAAACTTCGTCTTTATTTTAACACCCTGATTCACTTCTGCTTCTCGGCACTCAAAATATGGAACTATAGGCTTCAAAATAAAGACCCAGTTCTTCTCTCTGGTTGATTCTGTTGCAGAGATCATTAGAGGCCATTAGTAGCACCATTTTGGATGGTGGGTTCACTGTTGTGCCATAAAATCGAGACTGTACTATCAGAAAACATTTAAGAGGACATGCATGGGTTGTTGCATACCCATTATGGGTCCCATTAAGTAAGATTTATCCATGCATAAAAATACCAATGTTTCCATTGGGCATAATGATAGCAATTTCAGATATCACGATCACTTTTTTTCCTCTCTTTTTTTTTTTTAATATTTTCTAGTGGAAAATTTATTGTGTCCCAATCATGTCTTAAAATATGCTGGATAATACTGGTGATCATGAAATTAAATATTTAAATTTAACAACTTAGGAAATATAATATTCAAGTTATATGCCATCTATTAGGCACTGATTGTGTTTTGCATAACTAGATTAAAGCATAATTGGGAAGATGTTTCCTTCCATCTATTCCCCTGTACACAAAACTTTCTGTTAAGTAATTCTTTTTTAGTACTAATTAACTAATAAGGTATTCAGGTGAATTAAACATTTAAGGAATGTTGAAGATCTTCTCTGCAACCACATGCCCTTTCTTGTACTCTTACACTGTCCTATTTATTATACAATGAAATTCCAAGCAGATCCTTAGCTTGATTCACATCAATTGTAACAACTTCTGATTCTGAACTACAGGAGACAAGAAGAAGAAGAAAGAAAAGCCCACAAGGGAACACAACCCAAGAAACACCCATATATCAATTATGCAATAAAAACTCTGAAACTTTGTGTGCTGCTGCTATATGCTAAAAGATATAGAATTAATAATCAATCACCTTCTATCTAGAGAATCCATGAAAAGAAACTGGCACTTGTATATGAATACAGCTCGTTGAGCCCTTAGGCTGTTTTTTTTTTCAGATCTGGTAGTTGTTTGCTTGGTTTGCCTGAGAAAACCAGCTGGAAAGAGAAAGGTGGGCTGAGGATTGCTAGCATCTGTTTGTAGGAGTCACTCCATTTCAGTGGGAAGAGAGTACTTTTACAGGTACGACTTTTAAGAACATCGTTTAATCAACGGGAAGCAATGATATCATGCCATGTAACCGTGTAAGGATTGGCATTGATGTGAAAGTGTCAACTAACGTTCTGTTTTTTTGTTCTGTTTTTGTATGGGACGTTTAGTTGGACTAAAAGATAGGAAGCATGGGCATACGCACAGGCGTTGTCTGACCTTAGGATCATTTTTAGTACTGACGGTCATGATCTTGCGTTTTATAGGCATATTTAATGTCTTGGTAACATCTAGAGAATCTCTAAGGTTTGGCTTGTGTCCATTAAATATGGTGTACTCTTTTATCCCCCCAAGTTTTTTGTATTTTGTTTATTTTATTAATAAATGGGTAAAGGTTTTACTAAACCTCTCCATAGTAAAGAGGTGTTTCTTAAAACGAAAAATGAGATGTACTGATGTTGCATGCAAGAATGATAACCTGATTTTCCAAGCCATGAAAACAGGAAATAAAGCAAATGTTACTATTCTGCTAAGAACAGCGATAAGTTTAAAGCCACACTGTGTGGAGTTGTTATCCCGGTGAAGAAGGCAGCGGTGCCATTGCAGATGTTTTTGGAAAATACAATCCTGCCATCCTGGTAAGCATTCCACTCCATCACTAGGCCTCATACCCAGCACTTAATGAAGATCAATTGTATATATACAAGAGTAACATGCATTGTACTCTAGGAGCACCTAAATATGCATAAGCATAGTGTTCATATTGATGAACTCAGTATTTTTAGCTTGCGACATCCTACAACATCGAACCATTTACGACACAGATATAATATGATAGGGCTTTGCAAAAAAATCAACCCTTTGGACCGAGCAAGCGAGCCATCTACAAGGAATTTACATAGAAAAAGACTAGTAATTTGTGCTGCCAAATAAAGATGAGGCCTACAGAAACACTTTGGGGTTCAGCTTGAAGCAGAGCAGTTAAACTTCAACAGAAATCAAACCTGCAGCAACAAAAACCCCGTGTCCCTAACTTCTCTTGTGGGCATTTTACGAGACTGAAGAACAAAAAGAAGATCTTTCAGCACTTAATTGGACATGCCCAGTTGGCAGAAAGCATCCTGAAACACGGGGAAAAATGGGTGAGCTTAGGAAACAAAGTTTACAATACAACAAAGCTTCAGACCAGAATTCAGATTGGCTATTCTCTGGAAATTCAAAGGGATATCTTTAGCTAAATAAACATAATATACATAGATTTCAATGTTTCATATCTCTGGTGCACCAATGCTAGTTGAATGGCCAACATTCCAACATAATCACTCCTGGCATGATTTTTTAGTAAGGTCCAGACATTTTAAGCCAACACTTTATTTAACTATCCTAGTAAAAGCAATTACTAGTTCATTTTTTGCAAAGAGGATAACCACATACTCATTGTCAACAGCAAGGCAAATAATCGCTTCTAGTTAGTGGTTCTAATCCCAGATTCCCCTCTTGACCTGCAAGAAGAAGATAACCAAATTTCACAAGTACAAACCACATTTCATATTAAGGCACATCAACTCACTCGAGGATAAACCATATTTGGTATATAGCACATAAACTTAATCTTGGAATATGTGTGAGACGACATAGAGATATTATATATATGCCTAAATTCACAATAAACAGAAGAGCTAAACAAATTAAATATTTATGTACTATTTTCCATCTAAAATTTCCCAGCATCCTAGTATCCATGTATGTATCCATATAAGGCCAAGCACTTGGAAACGGTTGCTTGAGGAAGGTAACTAGGAAGCTAAACTCAACAACATAACATGATGGAACATGCAAAATTTTACGCACTTAATCAGAAAAGAGACATTAGCTTCTTCTTTGTATTGCTTTAATCAGTTTGGAGAAAGACAATATGTTATTTCTTTGAAAATACAAGATTCACTACATCCTACGACACAAAATTTATGAAACTATATAAACAGTATAGATTAGTCATAGGTCACAATCCAAATAGAGAGAAGATGTGCCTCAATTGACAATAACTGTAAAAGAGGAAATATTCAACTAACAGAATCAAATTACCCCATCAAATAGCAGAAACTAGGTATCAACTTCACAGACTCACCTCAGAAAATGCAGTTTCTGTTCTCATATCAAGTTTGCACACTGGGCAGAATGTCCCCCATTTTGTCAACCATGAGTCCACACAGCTTGAATGAAATTCTGCAGATAACTGTGAAGTGAATTAACTGATATCTAAAAACATTGTGTGCCACGAAAAGAAAACAGGACACTAATTAAAGTTTGCCTTCAGAACAAGGTGTGAATCTACCTTCCTGTTACAATGCTAATCATTTATCTAGCTACATCACAGCCAACAAAAGAATGTGGTGACCGTAGCATTCAATACAATCATAGAGTCAAAATAAGTTTCTAACTATCTGAATTTTGGTGATATAACCTACTGTCCAGAAAAGCTCCTTCCAGGTCTTTTTTCTCTACAAAACATGACACTTTCACTTTTGTAATGAGAGCACAACTGCACAAGTACATGTACAACTTGCAAAACACATATTTGGCATAAAAAGCTACACATCACATATCTTATACTTTCTACTTTATACTTTTTGACACATTAAGGCAGCCTGTCACCTCAAAGACTTCCTTGATATGTTGGGGTAAAACATGATACAACATCTAGGAGTACCATTTAATGTCATTGGAGCTTGGTGTAAGAGCCTAGAACATTAACCATAGCACCAATGTCCTACCATGTTGGCAGGGGAGAAGTTTAAGATTTTCCCCATCTTTGTAATCCTCAAGGCAAATGGCACAAGTTTCTCCAGTGTGACAATGACTAGAATGAGCAGAGCAAAATGTGATGCAAGGAAGAGTTTCCACCATCTTGGTATCAACACTTTTAGGGTAATGATTTCTCCCCGGCCAATATGACCAGTGTCTAGGAGCGAAAAAGGCTATCACCAGGAAGCCTAATATGATAACAACAGAGAAGAATGATATTGCCAGTACGGTCCAAGCTCTTCCATTATGTTGAGGATAGATGCAGCATTCACCATCTTCCCCTTTAGCATGCTTCCTCAAACTTTCACCAGCTGCCTTTGAAACAAACACCGCATGCACTGTAATATCCTCGAGGTTTACCATCACTGCACACAATGGATGACAGGAATCAAGATAACTTGCAACATGATGCAATAATTGAGTCCTTTCTTTTAGCTTCAACTTATCTGATTAGAATTTTATGCGATGCTTTGGATATCTATCCATGATGTCTACAACTTCATAATTCAAAATTCTACATTTACCCCAGGAGATTTTCTCCTCATAAATAATTTTCTTAAAAAACAAACGGAACCCAAGTACCCAACTGGACTGCATTAAATATGTAAACAAAAGAAAAAAGCAAAATGAATGGAAGATTGCATGTAATAGAGAGTGAAATTTCAAGGGAAATGTGTAGACTTACTGTAAACCAAATTGCCCTTGTCCCTGTCATCATAGACAATCGCAGCGCGAAAACCCGCATTTTGGGCATTTAGGATTTTATCCTCGAAAGAACATTCACCCCTAACTATCAAAGCGAACATTATCTGCTGCTCAGTTCTGTTGGATCCGACACCGTTTCTTAGCGAAGAGCAAGCATCAAGAGGATCTGCCACGTACAAAGTCCCACATATACCAGAGCCATTTACGCCGACAGCTGAAAAAAGGGATTTAAAAAAAAAACACCATAGTCATAATTAGTTTCTTTTGAATTAAGCGTAGAATTTTTTTTTTCGATTTTTATAGTGGATAAAGCTCTGTTTAGCTGCAATAATAAAATTAGATAATTGTCAAAGGAATACTAAAGAGTTGTTAGGTCAGCACTGAGCAGAAGTTTTGTTTTGCTATGACTTGAAGTATAATTGATATAGTAGTAAAGAAACACAAATGTCTCTCTCTTTTTCTCTAGACTTACTTATATCTTCTCAGCAACCAAACACCAAAAGGAGAGAGAAAAGTTACCGAATTTGGCGGGAAGGTCAGGGAAGGAACCGGAGAAAGACTTCAACAGAACAGTAGCAGACGATAATGGCATCACATAACAAAATAATAATACTACGAATCCACATGAAGCTTCTCCCATCGTACTCTCTCTGAGTCTCTCTTCTCTGTTGGTTCCGATTTCTAATGATCGGTTCCGTGGATAAGAGCTTCTCGTAGAAGCCGCCACTTGAGGTAAAAACGGTGCGTTTTTATGGGTCAAAGTCCAAAATGTCATTTTTGACCTCAAACGGTGGCGTTTCCTTGAAAACTCTTCACTAGGATTCTAATTTATTCGCCGTGTCGTCCTTACGTAGCTTTTGTTTACCGCTGTTAATTTTGCAACCCTCTGCAAGTGAATTTCTGGGTTCTTCTCTGGCAATCTTTGTGCAGTGCGGTGTAAGTTTTCGATTATACCCTCTTTATGGAAGAAGCCTCGAAATTTCCATTTCCAGAAGCATTCCTTCATTTTCTTGAGGGGAATGGGCTCGACCCTTCAATTTACACTGCGAGCGATTCAATTCCTCGTTACATAAGGTACCTCAAAAGGCAAACTTGTTTTATGTTATGTTTTAAAGTAATTTCAGGGTTCTGTTATTGTATTCAAAGAAGTAAATATTGTGCTTATCGTATATTTGGTTTTGATTTTATTTTGCGGTTAGCTCTTGTGGCTGAAATTTACCAGCTGCTATATTTGTAGGGTTTATTGCGCAATTTGCATTTATGCTGTTTTTTTGGGGGAAGGTTGAAACCTGGAAGTGAAGCTTATATAGGAGAAATTGAAGCTGAGATCAAGTGTAAGCTTGAGAAGGTGGATTGGTTGCCTGGTTTTTATTCTCTTCCACCAGATATTCATATTGCTAACTCCAAGGCATACCAGCAAGGGAAGGTGAGGAAGAAGAAATTTCTACCGTTGAATTTCTTATGCTCGTAGTAGAACATGGTTGCTGAGACATATATATCTGTCTGGTTGTAGATAATCCATTTTCTTGGTTATGTTTAATTTTTGCTGCATTTAACATAAATGGGGATTATTTTTGCTCCATCTTTGTTTTGTAGATCTTGGTTATTAATTCCTAATTCCAGAAAATGGTTGAGGCTAAAAGAGTTTGAATTGTTCCCTTATTGTTTGACTTAATTAAAGGTTTTATTGTTACTTAAATGCCATGCTTATGTACTTTTGCTTCGTCTAATTTCATCGTATTATCTCACTTTATTTTGGTCCTTCAGATATATGGAATTGATGCAGCTTCTGGAGCTGCTGCTTTGGCTTTGAATATTTCAGCGGGAGATCATGTGCTTGATCTCTGCGCTGCTCCTGGTGAATAATCCTCATGTCTTCCACATTTTTATCGTTAATTACTTTTTCCTTATGGATGATTAGCTGATATAGTATGTGCCTAATTATCTTATATCCTAACTCTTCAGGTGCTAAACTTTGTATGGTGTTGGACCTTCTTGGTGATTCGGGTTCTGTAACTGGTGTTGATGTTGCAAGACATCGCCTAGTGGCCTGTAGAACGATGCTGCAGAAATATGGGCTTGGTGAACAGTGCCGGCTTTTTGTTGCCAATGGAACAACATTTTCACTTGTTCCTGTTAGGATTCAATCATTTCCGAGATCATGTAATCAGTCTGGAAAGTTCTGATATATTAATCTCAGCTTCATTACGATACTGCTAAACCTTGAGAATTCTGTTTGTTGTTATCTTCCTACTTTTGATGTGTTATCATTCTGTCTGGTATTATGCAGGTGAATCTGCATTGGAGGATAAGGAAGAAATATTTAAGGAGTGGACTTCTAGAAGACCATGGAAAGAAAGGAAAAGAGCAGCTAAATCAAGGAAATATTCTGCTTCACAGTTGGCTGCAGTGAGTGAACTTCCTGCACTTATTTATTATGGGCCGCATTCCAGAATAGTTGGGCTTAGAAAAAGTGAATTATATCGAACTGTTTGTAGCACCGAATTTTCAAATTGCGGCTATGACAAGGTGAAGTTTCACTTTCGCCTTTTTTTTTCTTCTTATTTCTCTTATTACTAATAGTTTTTCCCCCTTGTAATTCAATGTGGTTCTTATATCAGTTGGGTTCTGCCAAGTTATACCCTCTTTTGTCTTACTAGAAACTAATGACTAGTTTAAACTTAATTCAGGTCCTCGTGGATGCAGAGTGCACTCATGATGGGTCAATCAGACATATCCAAAAGTTTGAACATTGGGGTTGGACAACTCTTCAACGCCGTGCACTGGATGCAGAGAGAACTGATAGTAGCTTGACCATTCCTCAGGTAAGTGGGAACCCGTTCATTTTTCTAGCATGTTCTAGGTAATTTTTTCATGTTAGTGTTCTAGGCTTCTAGAATTTCGTCCTTGAAACTTTAAGTTTGTTAGAAAATTTAAAGCTACATGTGTAGGGCGAAAGAAAATAAAACATCAGGGGATCTCCTATAGCTCCTCATGGTTTAATTTAATTTATTTGTATCCCTCTAGACATATAATAGTGCTGTTGTTTGCTGAGCAATAATGGAACACTTTGTCCTTTTTGCCAGTTTAGTTCTTTACTACCCCAGGGCTTCTTTTCCCCAGTATTACTGATAAATTTTCTTGGTTGCAGTTAAAACTTCTAACCAATGGTTTCAGAATGCTAAAAGTTGGGGGCTTTCTTGTATACAGCACTTGCAGGTGCAGTCCATTGACAATTCTTATAGCCTATACCGCGTACGTGCACATCACACACACACACACAAAAACCACAATCGTTAGTTTCTACACACAAAAACCACATTCATATTTTCTTATTTCTACCTTTTCTGGTTATTTAGTCTAACAGTTGCTCAGAATGAAGATGTGGTGGAGCAGTTCCTCACAGAAAATCCTGCCGCAGGTGGTTTTCTCTGTGGTTTGAATTCTCATATAGAATATTTCGAAATAATTCATTGGTGTTTATTATGTATATCAAAATTCTGACTTGAAAGTTTTATGTTTCTATTATCTCACCACTTAAACATCATTCTATCAAAGAGCTGAATGGCTTTGTTGTTTCCAAAATTTTATGAAATTTTTATTTTAACAAACAGAGCTTAAGTTGTCTCATGGTTTATTCATTACTGGCGGTGCTTTTTGTCTTGCAGGGTTGCAGGAGATAGAGGCAGCCAAAGATTGGCCTTGTAAGAACGGGCGGATACCGAAGACCTTGCGCTTTGATCCCGTTACATCTCAAACCAGTGGACTTTTTGTAGCCAAGTTCACAAAATTTGGCATTTAACCAAGATGTTAACTGATCTAGGTCTGCGGAGATTTCTTCTTGCTTTTTCAAGTACTCTTTCCCTCCCCTGAAATGACTTCTTCCAAGTCATTTGTCCTAAAAATTGCTACACATTATTATAATTTGGACACTAATGCTGTTGACGATTCAGCGATGCTCATTCAAGCTGAGCATGCAGAGACTCGTTTAGAGGTTTAGTTTTCATTAATGAAAGACGATTCTCTATTTTTTTAATGGAATTTTTCTTTCTTTGGGTTATCTATCCTTGTGTAGCAGTGAAACCATTTAATGGGCTTCTCCTCGGCCCATTGTATGTATGGTGGACCCGACGAAAGCTCTCATTTTCTATGCGTCATCACTGACCTTAAATCCATCAACGGGCCCACATAATACAACCGATCGCATGGTTATGAACTCAGCACAAATTTATACTGTATTTTAGAAGACAACTGAACTAACAGTTAAGATGGACCACTGCATCAACAATCATTAAGTGGATCAATCGCGTAAAGTCCAGCTCAATATTATATGGGCTAGTGGCTCGAATTTAAAAGCCCCACTCTCTTTCATCAACAAATAAAAAATTTCCTCCTTTTAACCTTATGTTTGGGAAGTAAAGGAGAAAAGAAAGGAAATGATAAGAAGGGAAAAGAAATGGAAGAAAATTGAGGGGTATATGTATCTTTATTTGGATGTTTGAAAATAAAAAATAAAAAATGAAATGAAATGAAAGGAATTAACATGCTATTAATTTTTCCTTCATTAATATAAAAAATGTCATTATAATGACGAGTACATTAAAAATTTATAAATGAGGTACATTTCTTTTAAATTTTTTTAATTTTGTGAAATAAAAAAATGAGAATTTAAAGAGAAATAAAGAGGTACATATATACTTTTTTTTCCTTCTCTGTCGTTAAGTGAACTTCACAATCGAGATGTTTATGTACCACTTATTTTATTTTCTCTCTATTCATTTCAATTCAAACACATCGTAAGTCTCCAATTATTGAGGAATCAGACAATTATGAATTATTTATAAAGATATTTTAAAATTCAATTCATATCCACCGAATTATATAATCCGATAATCAAATTATTTCACAGATGATGAGTGCTAGTTAACTTAAAATGAAAGTTGCTTATCGTTGCATATGAAATCATAAATAAAATCTCACTCGTACCAAAGATAGAAGGTAAAAAATTGGGGATGACTATCTTCTTATTATGTAGCTCATAAATTCAATAAATTTCATTTGAATTAAAAAAAATTACACAACGGATATTTTAATTACTCCCTGAAATTATAAGACCATACCATTTATTAAGGGATAAGTAAATTTTTGTCCTTAAAAATATATCAATCTAAACCAAATAATTTTACATGTATTTTAAACGTTTAATTATTTTATCGATACTTGTCCATTTTTTTTATTTCAGAGAAAAGTCAACGTCACTTGTCTTTTATTTGATTTGTATAATATAAGTATTATTATAATATATATATACA
Source organism: Bretschneidera sinensis (assembly GCA_023935145.1). Taxonomy (NCBI): domain Eukaryota; kingdom Viridiplantae; phylum Streptophyta; class Magnoliopsida; order Brassicales; family Akaniaceae; genus Bretschneidera; species Bretschneidera sinensis. Next base: position 32,018,433 of record CM043698.1, on the reverse strand, counting down.
TACATATTTCTATACAGCATAAAACAAAACATAAATATACATAATACCAATGATAATATTGTTATATATTATGTAATATTAAAATCGAATTAAATTTTTATTCAAATGGATTAAAATAAAATAAAATTTGATTGATTTATTAAATAAAATAATAAATTCGGATCAAAATCCGATTAAGGTATCAAACCCTCTATCTATATCTAACTGTATAAACCTAAATACAAATCAAATTCGAATCAAATATACCTAATTATAACCTTCTATTATTATACGTACAACTTATAAACCTCATGAAAAATGTATCTGGTCTTGATATCGGCAGATATATTAAACTGGCGTTTTCCTCATGTGGCAGCGATTTCTCTTCGGCTCATTCTTTGAAGGGCAAAACCTGATGAAAACTCTCATTTTCCATGCGTCATAGCTGACCTTAAATCCATCTACGGGCCCACTTAACAACTGATCCTACGGTTACAAATTCAAATTCATCACAGATTATGTATCTACAACACAATTGATCAAACGGCACGGATTGAACATTATATTAACAATCATAAAGTGTATCTATCTCGCAAAGTCTAGCCGAATATTGAAAAAAATTCTTGCTTAGCACCTTAATATATGAGAGATACCCAGTCCCACCCCACTCTCATTGATCCACAAGATGACCGCCAACAATGACGAGATCTCTGCTCCTCTCAGTAAGATCCTCATCATTTCTTGTACACTTTCCATTTTCCCTCACTCTCTCTCCAATTTTTCACCCTTCCAAACACTAATCCCCTTCCCTTTCCATTTACAGTTGATCACAAGACAAATGCGGCCTCCGGTTCGAGCGCGGAAGATCCCGAGAACTCACCAATCGAGCAAGTGGCCCTCACGGTACCGACCACAGACGATCCCTCCCTCCCTTCCCTCACGTTCCGCATTTGGGTTCTGGGGACCTTCGCGTGCGTCCTCCTCTCGTTCCTCAACCAGTTCTTCTGGTACCGGAGGCAGCCCCTCTCCCTCTCCTCCATCTCAGCGCAGATAGCAGTGGTCCCTCTCGGTCACCTCATGGCTTCCCTGGTCACGGACAAGGTCTTCTTTGAGGGGCAAAGATGGGAATTTACACTCAACCCGGGGCGTTTCAACATGAAGGAACACGTGCTGATCACGATACTCGCGAACGCCGGTGCAGGAAACGTGTACGCGATCCACGTGGTCAGCGCCGTCAAGATCTTTTACAGGAGGAGGTTGACTTTCCCTGCGGCGTTGCTCGTCGTTATAACGACGCAGGTATTGGGGTTCGGGTGGGCCGGGGTGTTCCGGAGGTACCTGGTGGAGCCCGCTGGCATGTGGTGGCCCCACAATCTGGTCCAGGTTTCGCTCTTCAGGTAAGTAACCTTGACCTTGTGCTCTTCGATCGTTTGATAGAAAGTTTGGTCATTGGTGTAATGCATCCAGCTGTCAGTTTTTTTTTTACAATCTCGTCGATGTGTTATGCTTTGCCACGTGCTTTTCAGACATAGGTTCTTTGTGATCTTTTGTTCTAGTCAAAGGGCTAGTACTTTTGTCCGTGAGTGTGTTTTACTAAATCAAAGGGGAAGAGATGTCTCTTGTCGGTTTATGTATAAAGAAGGAATAAAGATTGCTAATAATTGAGAAGTTCCAAAAGAAAAAGGTAATAAATGAGATTCTTGTTGCTTAACGAATCAAAATAGTATATTATCTAGATTCTCTAGATCTGATCCTCTAGTTGTTTTCTCCGAATTTTCGTCTAATACGCGAGTGCCTATAAGGAGAAATAATTGGTTGGGTGGTGTCAAAATTAGATTTGATGAAAATTTAATTAATAATTTTGATAGTTTCATTGAAAATGTTATTTTTTTAGTTCCGTATTTATAATAATGTTAATAAATTTTTTTAAAATTATTAATAAAATCACTCAACCAAATATTTTTGTCCATAAACTATGCGAATTTGGCACGTCGTTTAATGTAACCATACCTATTTGATTTTATTTATTTTTTAAAAAATTTGGTTATCGGAGTGGAGGGTAGAGAGGAGTGGAAAGAGTTGAGAATTTTTTTAATAGGAAGGGGATTTACTCTAAACCCCAATTTTTTGTAACCCCAATTTGGGTTATAGCAGGGGAGGGATTTGGGGATATTGATATATGTTGTGTAATTTCAATTTTTATTTTTTTAATGGTTTAAATTTTATAAAAAAATAGTATACTTCTAATATCACAATATTAATTATTCATCCCCCTTCGCTCTCTTGACCAAACAAGGGGAGTAGGAGTGGTTAATTTCATTAATCAATTAAAATCGATTAACCGAACCATTTTGAACTGTTTAAGTAAAACGGTTCGGTTAATCTGTTAAATCGGTACTAAATTAGTTAATTGAATATTATATATCGGTTAATCAATCAGTTGACGAGTAAAACTTTTTTTAACAATTTCGACCATTTACTCGATTAATAAATAAATAAATTAATATTAATATTAATTAATTAATATTAATATTAATATTAATAATATATTAAATATAAATATAATAAACTAAAAAAACTTAAATATATAAACAATATCGGTTAACCGATTAACCGACCAACTAATCAAAATCAATTCGGTCGGTTAATGTCAAAATACTTAGGTTAATTTGTTGACCCAAAAAAATCGGTTAAATTTTCAACTAATCGTACCAACCGTTTGCACAACCCTAAAGAGAGGGTATTTTACCCATCCATTACTTATTTTTAACATCCAAACAAGGGTAGGGTAACCAACCCCTCTCCCTCCCCTCGTCTTCCCTTCAAACTCACAAACACAATGTAAATACACCCTTAGCTTTTATAGGTTTTGGATAAAATTTTCACTATTTCATAGTTAAGATTATAACTACTACAGTATCATTTGTAGTAACATATATCAACACGTTGATGCCCAAATCTTACGGGGTCAAAACTGGAAACTCATAATTGGGTCTGCTTGATTGAGTCGCCTAAATGGCAAGTTGATCGTCGCTCTTGAAAATAAGACGGAGGGAGACACTGGTGACTCGGAGTTGGGTTCTCAGGGTAACCCTCTGATGCCTAAGTCAGTAGCTGTAAGAATAAATTGAATGGACTTAAGCAATAAAAGTGTTTAGAGCAGATAATTTTTCATATCGTAAATGATTTATGGGCGTTTTATTTATAGTGAAAAGATGTTGATCCTGATTAAGAAACCATTAGTGCTGAACGATTTGAGTCGTTAATTTGGTTGGTTGAGATTGAACCAAAGATTTCAATGTAATAATTACATATTCACCGTGAGGTATAAAATTACCATTTTACTTGTGGTAGTAATGACAATTTTGCGCTTGGTCAAGCCACGTGTCATCTCCTTGTTGGATGGTGGATTTTTGCCCACGTCATTACCTTATACTAACATTTTGATCAAATTTGAGTTTTAATGAATTTTTTTATATAGAAAATTATTTAAGAAATTAAAGTTAACTGAATTTGTAATAATAAATTTAATATTGATTTATTAAACGAGATATATTCAACAACAAGCTTTTTCTGCTTACTTTCTTCTTTAAAATTAATTAATACCTTTTAAAGAATGGTACCTCAGTTTTGTCTTTTTTTCTTTTTTCTTTTTGGTGACCGTCTTTTTCTTTTTATCTTATTTTATAGATTTATGTACTTTATGTTGAAATCTATAGAACAGTGAGTTCGATGAGAGCAATGTACAAAAGCTATGTATGCACTGTTCTAAAGTAGTTGAACTTATTTGGGATGCATCTTGCTTTACATATGTCCATCAATCTGGTGAAATGCTTGCCATCCTCATGAACTTAATGTTAGAATTTAAGAGAGTAAAGAGATGTGAGAATTGAAGAGAGTAAAGAGATTGTACAAATGCTTACTTGAGTTCATATTATTGAGAATATAATTAAGAGTATATATAGGTTGTTAAAGGAAAAAGACATTCCTTAAAACAAGGAAGGAAACATGGTCTAAAGTAAGCCTTAAAACAAGGAAACATGGCCTAAAGTAAGCCTTAAAACAAGGATGAATATATGGCAAGTGTGGGTGAAGTGGAATAGTTAGTGACCCTAATTAAAGAAAAGAATATGGACTTTGCCATCCATTGACAGCCTCCCTCAAATTGATGCAGGTTGATCAATAAGCATCAATTTGCTACTTAAGAAGCAATGTCGATGGCGAGTGAGCGCTTTGGTGAAGATATCAGCAATTTGTAGGTCAGTGGAAACATGTGGAAGAGTGATAACACAAGCTTCAAATGCTTCGCGGATAAAGTGACAGTCAACTTCAATATGCTTCGTGCGCTCATGATAGACAGGATTGGCCGTGATCTGAATAGCACTTGTATTATCAGCATGTAGAGGTGTAGGATCAGTTGCAGAAAAATCTAGCTCAGCAAGCAAACCTCAAAGTCAAATAAATTTCGGAACAAGCAAGAGACATCGCTCGATACTCAGATTCTGTAGATGACTTAGAAACTCTGTCTTGCTTCTTACTCTTCTATGAGATCAATGCATCACCTAAGAACACACACCAACCAGTAATGGAGCGACGTGTATCAGCACAACCAGCCCAATCAGCGTCGCTATAAGCAGTAAGTCGAGGAGAATTGCCGGCAGGAAAGAATAAGCCACGGGCAGAAGTGCCCTGAACATAGCGTATGATCCTACAGACAGCAACCAAATGAAGGTGACGAGGGGTCTTGAGAAACTGGCTGACTTGTTGTACTGCAAAGAAAATGTCTAGTCTAGTAATGGTGAGGTAGACAAGACTACCCACCAACTTTCGGTATAAACTAGGATCAGCAAGTAAATCACCCTCCTCTTTGCGAAGCTTGACATTCAATTCCATGGCAGTATCAACAGAAGTGGCCTCCTGTAGGCCTGCTGTAGCCACCAGGTCACTAGCATACTTATGTTGATTGAGTGAAATACCCGACGGATTACGATGCACCTCAAGACCGAGAAAATATGTAAGAGACCCAAGATCTTTCATATAAAAGGACTCGGAGAGATGGGTCTTGAGCCGGCCAACTAAAACAGAATCGGAACCAGTAATCACAATATCGTCAACATAAACTAAAAGAACAACAATACCCATGTCTGATTTTCAAAGAAACAAGGAAGTGTCATACTTGCTCTGCTTGAATGAGAATTGTAATAAATTAGTTCGAAATTTATCAAACCAAGCCCTTGGAGCTTATTTGAGACCATAAAGGGAGCGACGAAGCTTACACACATGTGAGTTTGGAGAAGGAAACAATCCCGGGGGTGGCTTCATATAAATACACTCTTTAAGATCCCCATGAAGAAAAGCATTCTTGACATCCATCTGATGTAGTTGCCAATCATTGGAAGCAACAAGGGTTAGAATCGTACGAACAGTGGTCATCTTAGCCACAAGAGCAAAGGTTTCTTCATAATTAACACCATATTCCTGTTTATTTCCAAGTGCAACAAGCCGAGCTTTATAACGATCCAAACTTCCATCAGATCGAACCTTGACGGAGTAAACCCATTTGCAACCCAGGGGGACTATAGTGGAAGGACAAGGTGCAATGTCCCAGGTGTGATTGGTCTCTAAAGCAGCAATTTCTTCCTGCATAGGTTGTCGCCAACAATCATGCTTGACAGCATGTGAGTAGCATGTGGGAATATCAAAATTGGACAATGCAGTAGTAAGAGCAGAAGCAAACCACCCATACCTATCCGGAGGTAAAGATATTTGAGAAGAGCGATGTACCAAGTGTTCTGAAGGTGCTGCAACTGACTGGAGCATGGTAGGATCAGATATCGGCTGAGCCATCGGAAGAGACTGTGGGCAGGAGGGTCTCGTATATACAATACCTGGTTTAAAGCGAAAGCTGACTTGATGAAGATCTGAAAATTGTTGCTCAAAGGAGGGGAGGACCACCGTAGAAGAAGAGGGCTCAAAGGACATAGGAAAGAAATGTTGATTTTCAAAGAAAATAACATTCCTAGAAATATGTGTACGATGTAAGGTAGGATCATAGCAAACAAATCCCTTTTGACACACATTATATCCCAAGAATGCACATCTAACAGATTGAGCAGATAATTTATGTCGCTCATGGGGAGGTAAATGGACAAAACATACACAACCAAAGATACGGAGATTATCATAACTAGGTTGTTTAGCAAACAAGCGGAAATAGGGAGACTCCATGTGTAAGATTTGGGAAGGTAAACGATTAATCAAGTGAGTAGCAGTTTTCAAAGCCTCGACCCAGAACATTGATGGAACAGATGATTCTAACAAGAGAGTACGTACCACATCAAGAAGATGATGATTTTTGCGTTCGGCTACTCCATTCTGTTGGGGAGTAGCAGGACATGAACGTTGATGAATAATACCTTTAGAAGCCAAGAATTCCTGAAACTCAGTAGACAAATATTCACTACCAGAATCTGTGCGTAATGTCTTAATAGTCACAGAAAATTGATTGTCAACATACACTAAAAAATTAGTGAAAGAACGAAAAACCTCAGATTTAGAGCGAAAAAAATAAACCCAAGTGAATCTGCTATAATCATCAATGAAAGTCACATAATATTTAAATTTTTCATGTGAACTAACGGGGGAAGGTCTCCAAACATCACTATGGATAAGATCAAAGCAGTGAGAAGCTCTGCTAGCATGTAAAGGAAAGGGAAGAATTTTGCTTTTACCAAGTTTGCAAGAATCACACTTAAGAGATAAAGAAGAACATTCTTCATTATCAAGAAAACCAGAGTGCAATACATGAGATAAGATCTGAGTATTGGGATGGCCTAAACGACGATGCCACACCATACTCAGATTTGGAACATTATTGCAAGCAAGAGACTTAATAGAAGAAACTGGAGAAATTACTGGGACAGATAAAAATAGTGGAAACAAGCGCCCCACTTTAGGTCCCTTCGCGATCAGCTCTCCCGTTACCTGGTCCTGTACAACACAACCATCACCAGAAAAGTTAACAACACAATTGTTATCAACTAATTGACCAACAGAAATAAGATTCGTAGAAAGTTGAGGAGCAAGAAACACATTAGTGAATTTAGAAGAGGCATCTCCGACAACAGCAATTGGTAAAGAACTGCCATTGGCAGTCTGAATGACAAATGGACCAACATAGGGTCGAACATGACACAGAGCGGTGGGAGTATTCGTCATGTGATTAGAGGCCCCCGAGTCTACGTACCAGAGTTTGGTAGAATTTTTACCTTGAAACCCCATTGCGGATAATGCTGAAATTAGCATCTGTTGCACCATTTCGGGTGTGCAGTAATTCGCTGCAGGAGGTGCCGGAACTGGGGAGGCACTGGAAGAAGAGCCAGGAGCTGCGAAGGGTACAATAACAAAAGTCTGAAATGCTTAAGCCTGACGATTCTGTGGGCGGAGACGACATTCTTTGATGATGTGACCCTTCTTCTTACAATAAGAGCAGCATTTCTTGGGACAATTGGCAGCAATATGCCCATGTTCTTTACAGCAAAAACATTGCAAGTTTTTAGAATGCATAGGCGGTCTGCTTCCTTGGGCAGCATAAGCAACAGTTCCTGGACTACCATAAGATTGCTCCAGAGTGGCTTGAGTACTAAGACGCTGTTCTTCACGAAGTAACTCACCAAAACAAACATCAAGAGAAGGAACAGGAGATCTATTCAGCAGAGAGGAGCGAATAGATTCATATTCCGGACGTAGTTTCATAAGAAATTGATCACGCCATCTAGTCTCGTGGAGTTGCTGAATAGTCGAAAGAGTGGCAACAGGAACAGCTGCTGTAACAAGATCAGTATAGTCAGTCCAAAGAATCAGAAAGGCCGAGTAATAGTCTTGGATGGAAAGATTACCATGTTGAAAGGTGGCAATTGCATGCTCTAACTGAAAGTGATAAGCATCATTATCTTGATGATAAACCTTCTTCAGATAAGTCTACATGGATTGAGCAGAGCGATGAGTACGCAAGTTGGTGACAATATGTGGCTCCACCAAACCAAGAAGCTAAGACGTGATCCGAGCATCAAGCACAGTCCAAGAAGGAGAAGACCCAACATCCTTCGATTGGTCTGTATTGGATGTTTGTGCGACATCCGTGCCATCGATATGGCCCCAAAGTTCTTTTCCCTTGAGGAAAATTTCAAATTGAAAAGCTCATGTAGAGTAATTTTTGCCTGTAAATTTGACACACAGGTGCAGAGTCCATTGCAAATAAGTGCAAAAAAAATAGCCCGACCAAAAAAAAATGCCGAAGCCACCCAAAGCAGAAAAAAACAAATTGCCAAAGAGATCTGAGAACAAAAAAAAACACCGAGAAATCTGAGACCCAAAGCCACAAAACACCTCTCTGAAAATAGAGGATGTTGTGAATGCCGAAACTGCTCAAACCAAAAAAATAGGAGGTGCCGACAACACCAACCCAAAAAGAGAAGACCGAAAAACAACAAAAAAAAACTTTCACGTCGGGTTCTCCGAGAACAACACAGAACACGCCGAAACACAAAACCGAGAAAAATTACAAACAAGAGAAGAACCTAAGCAACTGGCTCTGATACCATGTTAGAATTTAAGAGAGTAAAGAGATGTGAGAATTGAAGAGAGTAAAGAGATTGTACAAATGCTTACTTGAGTTCATATTATTGAGAATACAATTAAGAGTATATATAGGTTGTTAAAGGAAAAAGACATTCCTTAAAACAAGGAAGGAAACATGGTCTAAAGTAAGCCTTAAAACAATAAAGGAAACATGGCCTAAAGTAAGCCTTAAAATAAGGAAGGAAACATGGCCTAAAGTAAGCCTTAAAACAATGATGAATATATGGCAAGTGTGGGTGAAGTGGAATAGTTAGTGACCCTAATTAAAGAAAAGAATATGGACTTTGCCATCCATTGACACTTAATTCATTCCTGAAAGGAGCAGGGTTAATGAATTTTTTCAGCTATAAGACTTACCATTTGGTTCGTAAATCAAGGTGTAGTTTGTGAAAAAAATTGCCGCTAATGGCCTTTCATATGGTCGTAAATCAAGTAAAGTTCTTCTCTTCTTTATGCAAATGATGATTGTTGGTTACCTTATCATAATATAAGGTGTAACAGTTCTATTTTTCCATTTTTCTTTTGCATAAAAAAATCCTAATTATTTGTAGAGAGTATATTGTTCTTGTAGTAATCACTGATAGTCTGATAACTTGAAACCACAGAGCATTACATGAGAAAGAGAAGAGGCCTAAGCGTGGATTAACAAGAAACCAGTTTTTCCTCACTGCCTTCATTTGCAGCTTTGCTTATTATGTCCTTCCAGGCTACCTATTTCCAATGTTGACATCCCTTTCTTGGATATGCTGGATATTCCCTGCTTCTGTACTAGCCCAACAGCTAGGATCAGGACTCCATGGTTTAGGGATTGGTGCCATTGGACTTGATTGGTCGAGCATATCCTCTTACCTAGGGAGTCCACTCGCCAGCCCTTGGTTTGCAACTGCTAACATTGCTGTTGGTTTTGCTCTTATCACGTATGTCATTACCCCTGTTGCATATTGGCTCGATCTCTATAAGGCCAAGACGTTTCCCATATTCTCAGATGGTCTATTCACGTTTACCGGCCAAAGATACAATATCTCAGCCATCATAGACTCGAAATTCCACCTTGACACTGAGGCATATGAGCATGAGGGCCCTCTCTATCTTAGCACTTTCTTTGCTATGTCCTATGGTGTTGGTTTTGCCTGCCTGAGTGCCACTGTTGTTCATGTCTTCCTCTTTCATGGAAGGTAAACCATGCTTTTCCGGTTTGAAATGTTTCCTTGAGAATTATCTTCTGATTTGACAAATTTCTGTAAGTTGTAACTCACATATTCAAGGGTATAGAGAAATATGGCAGCTAAGCAAATCTGCTTTCCAAGAGAGGAAGATTGATGTGCACACGAAGCTCATGAGAAGATATAAGCAAGTACCTGAATGGTGGTTCATATGTATCCTTTTGGTAAACATTGCAGCAACCATATTTACATGCCAGTACTACAACAATCAACTCCAATTGCCGTGGTGGGGCATCTTGCTAGCATGTGGTCTTGCCATATTTTTCACTCTTCCTGTTGGAATCATCGCTGCCACAACAAATCAGGTATTCTCCCACTTATCAAAATGAAAATACAATCAGGTATTCTCCCATGCTGTTTCAAGGATTACATAACTTGCCATGTAACTGAGAACTTCTAATGATTTAGGAGCTGGACATAGGATCTTATAGTTAAGAGTGTACACTTTTCTAGCATACAACCATAAATGGGAAAAATTAACTTCTCCATCTTGTGGTTTAGGTCTGTTTAAACGTCCACCTTGTGGTTTCAACTATCATTTAACCCCTTTGATGTTTCTCCATTACCTCAAAAGGGGTTTCACTCTTAACATCCATTAGTTTAAGAGCACCTTCAAAGCACCTGCATAATTTTAAATAGAATAAAATCGAGATAAGCAGATTTTGAATCGGAATGGTGAAATTAAAAACCAATTATAAGCTATTTTGAGAGAAATTAAAGATTAGGGTTCACAAGTGCTTAGGGTTTTATGTACTGTGGACGGTTTGATTCTCTATTTAGGGAAAAATGGTTCCAAAATCTCGATTTTATTCTGTTTATGCATATGCGTAGCACGTGCTCTTAAACTAAGGGACTCTAACGGTGGAACGCCTCAGAGAAACCTCATGGGTTAATGACACTTCAAACCACAAAATGTACATTTAAATAGACCTAAACCACAAGGTAGCAAAGTGAATTTTTCCCTTATAAAATTTACAGCAATCGGGGTAATACTTCTGCATTTGTTTTTGCATATCTATTATTGTAACATAGACGATATTTCCTTTGGCACACAGACTCCAGCCTTGAATGTGATCACGGAATATATCATTGGGTATATCTATCCAGGATATCCTGTCGCTAACATATGCTTCAAAGTATATGGTTACATAAGTATGAAACAAGGGATCACTTTTTTGCAAGACTTCAAGCTAGGTCATTACATGAAGATTCCCCCTAGAGCCATGTTTACTGCACAGGTTAGCCTCCCTAGTGCTCCTCTTTACACCTAGAGAAAAGGAAAAGAAAATATAATATATATGCATATATCTCTCTTTAACGCTCTTGTGATATGACCTTTAATTTCTTATCAGGTGGTTGGCACTATTATAGCAGCATTAGTTCATTTAGGAACAGCATGGTGGCTCATGGGCACAATCCCAGACATATGTGACAGGGAATTGCTTCCAGCGGGTAGCCCATGGACTTGCCCCGGTGATCATGTATTCTATGATGCTTCTGTCATATGGGGTCTGATTGGACCTCGCAGAATTTTCGGAGATCTTGGCTACTACTCCTCTATCAACTGGTTTTTCTTAGCCGGGGCTGTTGCGCCTGTTCTAGTTTGGGTTGCACACAAAGTTTTCCCTAACAAGCATTGGATTAAACTTATAACTATGCCTGTGCTCTTAGGTGCAACAGTCAACATGCCTCCAGCTACTGCCGTCAACTACACCAGCTGGGTTCTTATTGGATTTGCCTCAGGCTTTATTGCTTACAGGTACTATCGTTCCTGGTGGAGTCGCCACAACTACGTGTTGTCTGGGGCACTCGATGCTGGATTGGCCTTCATGGGGGTATTTTTGTTCTTGTGCTTGGGGATGGAACATGTTAGGCTTGATTGGTGGGGAAGTCACTCTGATGGGTGTCCATTGGCTTCTTGTCCAACTGCACCAGGGGTTGTAGTTAAAGGCTGCCCTGTTTTCTGAGTGAAGTAAGTTTTTAGATTTAATAGTTTGAATTAAATTGTAGTTTAATGTATGATTCTTCATCCTTTGTAGATTGTGTAAATATGCCTTGTTTTCTGAGTGTAAGTAAGCTTTTAGATTTAATTGTTTGAATTAAATTGTACTTCAATGTATGATTGACTATTTATGTGAGCAAATTTCTTTTTGAGAATTGTTCTTCCTAAGGATAGCAAGTAATGTTGCCATTGATTATCCAATGTGATCAATTCCATAGAATTCAAGTTGATGCTCAGAAGATTAGACTTTTTTTTCCCGGTAAGGGGACAATAATCATGAAGTTGGAGGCTTATTTTTAATGGTCTGTAGATTCTGTACAATAGTAAAAAGTGATGCTTTTACTGAAATAATTCATTTGTATAATTTATAACAAAAGAAATTAGTTACGAAAACATTCGCCTTCAATCTTCTTTTAATTTCCTTTTTGAATCTGTCAAAAGAACAAAAAGGTGAGAATTTGAGAGCTGTAACTAGCAAGTGAACATTTGCAATTATCATGATCTCTATCCATTGTTTGCTTATCTGTATTGGATAAGATTGGAAATTTTAGCTGCAGGTGATAAGAAATTGCCCTCCAGATGCAACATGACAAAAATGGAAAAGAATGGGCAATCCAGGGGTTCGCCCAGTTTAGTAATCTATATTTCATTCATCTGATCCTGTGGATTTTGAAATGTAAGATTGTTTTTTCCCCACTTAGCAGCTTGGATTGACTTATTAGCTTCAAAATATGGTATCAGCCTTTAAATAAGTTAACAATGGGGTCCTCACTGGAGCTGGCGGCTTTGTTTCCCAATTTGTTAATAGCAATTCAAGGGCGAGTCTGGGTCTGTTTGAGTCTGATTGATCTAAGAAATCAATCCAATCCAATTATACCGAGTTGAAAAAATCTCAATCCAACATAATTTATGAATCCATCCAATCCCAAGTCAACTCATTCAAATCGGTTTTGATTGGTTTGGGTTACCGGTTTAATATTTTTTTCACTTAAAAATTAATGCAAACATATTACATAAGAAAAATATTTTACTACAATTATTCATCATTCATTAAATCCAAAATCAAATCCATATAAGAATTTATTAAATCTTATAAACTATCATTTAAAAATCAAGTAGCTTAAATCACTTGACACAAAGTTCAAACAACTTTAATTTAATACAAACCATACAAAAGTAATAAAAAAAAACCAAATTTTAAAGGTGTTTGATCAATCAAATTCTTCAAAAATTCAACATTAGTACAAACTTAGTCCTAAAATCTTAATAAAATTCAACACGAATTCAAAAAATTCTCAATTCAAACCCAACCCAACTCAAATTTTAAAAACCTCAAAACAACCCCATTCATTACACCAATCTAAATCTGGGCGAATCCACTTGTTTACATGCTCACCCGTTATCCTAGTTTGTTAACTACTAATAGCAGAATTGGAAAACTATGTCCAGTTAACAACCGTTATCCCAATTTGTTAACACCAGTAGCCGCGGAATTGGAAAATTATGGTCTAGTTACACGCTTCTAAGGAATTAATTATTAACATGAAAATCATAACGAAGGCAAAACAAAAAATATAAATAATCTATAGAAGATGTAAAGTAGCAACTCAAATGAAGTTTGAATTGCTACTTTACATCTTCTATATAATCTTTGTTATTTACTGCCATAAAGCTCAAAGCAAGTATTTAAAATTCACTTTACTGTTGTCTTTCCTTTCTTCCAAGTTCCAAGTACTTCCTTCTGGTTATGGATCATTTGTTTTCTTCAACTTCTGTAGGAAAATGGTTAGGATTTGTCACTGCTCTCTGGGTTCAGGCGATCTGCGGCAACAATTACACATTCTCTAACTACTCCGATGTTCTAAAATCTCTCATGTCTCTTACTCAGCTGGAGCTCAACAATCTTTCGGTTGCTAAAGATGTTGGCAAGGCGTTTGGTCTGCTCTCTGGCATTGCTTCTGATTACTTGCCAACTTCAGTTATACTCATCATTGGATCACTTGTAGGGCTTATCGGATATGGAGTTCAATGGCTTGTTGTCAGCCAGCGAATCCATCCTCTCCCGTACTGGCAGGTAATCTACCTAAATCCCATTTTCATCGCTTACTAGAATAACAGAGCAATGCAATGCAAACTGATTGATTTGGTTCCTTCAAAATCCTTATTAAATCCCAATTGATTACTACTTATCCTGTTATCAATCATCTATAATTGTGTCAGTCTAAAATTTCAATTGTTTTCTGTTACAGATGTGTATATTTCTGTGTCTGGGAGGCAACAGCACAACATGGATGAACACAGCAGTGCTAGTGACTTGCATGCGAAACTTCCCCAAAAATCGAGGCCCTGTCTCCGGCATCCTCAAGGGTTATCTGGGTCTCAGCACAGCAATCTTCACAGATATCTGCACAGCTCTCTTCTCCTCCAATCCCTCATCGTTTGTCCTAATGCTCGCAGTTGTCCCTGCGGTCGTTTGCCTCATTGCTGCGCTCTTCCTCCGTGAAACTACACCAGCTTCAGGTCCTAGAGAAGAAAAACAAGAAACACAATTCTTCCAGATGTTCAATGTCGTTGCCATTGTTGTAGCCATCTATCTCTTGGCCTTTGACATCACTGGAAGTCATGGTCATGTTTTGTCACTGATATTTGCAGCAGGACTTCTTATCCTAATGGCTTCTCCATTAGTTGTCCCTTTATACGCGGTTTTATTCAAATCAAAACCCAATTCTGATATTGAGCAACCAATCAATGAACCATTGCTGGTTGATCCAAAAATTTCAGGAGGACAAGAAGAAAAGCCAGAGATTGTGGTAGCTAGTGTTAAGGTGGAGGATGTTGAAAGAAAGCCTCGACCTTTGATCGGAGAAGATCATACCATCTTAGAGATGATACAAACAATTGATTTCTGGATTTTGTTTCTGTCATTTCTTTGTGGTGTGGGAACAGGAATGTGTGTGATGAACAACATGGCACAGATGGGGCTGGCGCTCGGATACACTGATGTATCCATTTTCGTGTCTCTCACGAGCATTTGGGGTTTCTTTGGACGCATTGTTTCGGGTTTATTGTCCGAGCACTATATCCGGTATGTTAATTTCCCTCTCCCCTGCACTCCATTTTATTTTTTGATTCACTTAATGTATAATCTGCAGGTGTTATAACCCGTCCGCAAGGGTTTATGATAAGATTTTTGTCTAAACGCTTTAAAAAGAGCGGAGCTATGTGTTATGGTGGTGGTGGAGTCCATCTCCCTCCCCCAAAAAGATATAATTTTTTATAAAAAAACTTATTACACAAAAGGTATAGATTGGATCTTCCTAGTACATTTAGGTTCTGTTTGGGGTGTTGTGACTATAACTGTGTTCATGTTAAAAGTGCTTTGAAGGTGTTGACACCAAAAGATATGGTTGAAGTGCTGTTGCAAAAAGATAGTATTACTTTCGATAAAATGTCTTGTAAAAATACTGTGAAGGTGTTGTGATCAATTATAGTGTTTAGCAATAATGATTTTACATATACTGTGAAAATATAAAATTATTAAAATAAACATGGTAAAAAAATATATATTTTTAAGGAATTCTATTAAGTAAAGAGATAACCATTACATTAATAAATGACCAATGACAAAATATATGAAATTCATAAAAGTATGTTTGGTTTTTGGAAAATATTACGAAAGAAAATCATGAGAAAAATGAAAAAGTAAAAAAGAAAAAATTTCATTTAAAACCCATTTTCTTTTCATTTCCTTAGTTTTCATTATACAAAGAAACTATTCCTTTTTTTCGTTTTTTTAATTTTCTTTTATTCATCAGGATTCAAACATATTTTTAAACTTAAATGATTATTTTCTTGTTGTAAATTGGCTAAATGACTCTATACAAACATATGAATCAATTTACAGCTCGTATAATTCTACTGCTATTTTACATGTTTAATACAAATCTTAATAACCTACCCTCTATATATATATATATATATATATATATATATATATATATATACTAAAATGCATATACAAATAGAATGGAGAGATAGGCAACCAGCATATACAAATAGAATGGAGAGATAGGCAACCAGGATTTAGGGATAATCCTCATATAGAGAGTTAGGTGAATTTTTGAATCATGATAATGGTATTTTTGGGTTTACACATAAATAATTAAAACTAGAGTAAGCATCCGGTTAAGTAGGTTGTAAAAGTTCAATTCCTCTTGTTTTTTCAAAATAAGTATTTTTAACTTTCCCTATCAACTTTGTTGACAAAAATTGTTAGGACTAAATTTTATCAAACACCATTGTTAAAAAAAGTTATCAAATCTGTTTCCAACATCATTTTCTGTAACCAGAAGCTTTACCAAATGCACCATTACCAAAGCTTGCCCTCCAACTTTGCCCAAATTCAAATTTTTGGCTTTGCTTTTGAGTTTATAAAATGATTTATGTTTTTTAGAAACTCAATTTGTATTAGAAAAAAACCATTTCATTAAACAACTTATATATAGCTGTGTTGTTTTAACACGTTTCAAAAACCATTTCTACGGTTAGACCAAATGGGTTTTTAGTTTTATGAACATAATTTGACATGGCAACCATTATATGTAATTTTGCAGGAAATTTGGGGTGCCAAGGCCTCTCTGGAATGCAATTTCTCAAATTTTAATGGCTATAGGATACGTTTACATGGCATTAGCCTTCCCAGGATCTCTCTATGTTGGTTCAATTTTAGTTGGGATCTGCTATGGAGTTCGTCTGACAATAACAGTACCAGTTGCCTCTGAACTATTTGGACTAAAATACTACGGTATGTTGTACAACATACTCATTCTCAACCTTCCTCTGGGTTCATTCCTCTTCTCTGGTCTGCTTGCTGGTTACTTGTATGATGCTGAAGCCACTAGTAATGGTGATGGGGGAAACACTTGTGTTGGGGCTCATTGTTATTTCCTTGTCTTCTTGATCATGGCTGTAACATGCATCCTTGGGCTTGGATTTGACATGTTACTGGTGATCAGAACCAAGAATCTCTACTGCGAGGATCGTTCTGACAAGAAGTTTAATAAGTCCACAATTGTGGACCCAGCGTTAACACAATCCTGAGAGGAAGTGAGGAGTGATTTCTGTAGCTGGGTCAAAACTTACCATAGCGCCAAGTTTTGTAGTTTTATTGATTTGCAATATTTTTCATTGGATGTGGATTTGAAATAAAGTAATAAGGTATGGTGTCAGTTGGATAATGCTTTATATTGAGATTAAAATATTTTTTTTTATAAATAAAATTATTTTAATTTTTACTTAAGATATTATCCAAACCATTCTATAATTGATTGTTTTATTGGAGATTTTTTTGGTTCATTGTAATAATCTTTGCTTAAATCACTTTAATTAAAATCTAAAAAATATTTTAATATCGTTAAGGTTCTATCTATTGCCATGAAGGTTTATATATGGAAAAAATTAGAAAGTATTTTTGAGGTAGAAATTTGTTTAATACGAGAGCATTTATCTTCATTGATGGAGAAATATTTATTTATATTGGGGTAAAACATAATTTTTTTATTGAAAAACTTTATTGTTAATTTTAGAGAGTTTTACTAATAATATTCGTACAATCATTATTTATGTTATCAATGAAATTACTTAACAATTATCAATAAAATATCAAATCCGATGTAAAAACAGGGTTTTACACTATCCAAACAAAAATCTCAACTATTGGTTAGAAAAAAGAGGAGAGAGATACAATCTCAAATTTTATTAAAAGTGATAAGAAGATGATAATGTCCTATTTCTTGAAAAAATGAAAATTAGGGAAAAAATTAGTCGATTTTTCAACATGAAAACAATACTTTCAATTTATAAAATAGTTTAAATTGTTTATTTATTAAAACAACGGTGAAAGTTATTTTAACATAAATTCAATTATTTAGAAAAAGAAATCAAATAAATCAAACGGTAGTGTAACCATTAGGCAGGACCGTACCTTCGTTGTCACCATAGTAATACTATAAACGACGGCGTTTCCATGACCATGATTAGAGAAAGCGCTTGCTTTCGCGTTCACCGGCGAGGCAAAAGCAAAGCGAAAAGGAACCATCAATGGAAGCCACTGCTACTCCAAAGACTTCCTCTCTCAGATGGGGAATCCTTCGTCAAGCCCTTCTTCGTAAATCTGGTACTTCTTTTTGTATAAAAAAAATATATATCAATTTCATTTCTCATCGTTTATATATCAGTTAATGGCCAATAATTAACGATCTGGATTCATGTCAAGAGTTAATAAATTCTTTCTTTTCACAGATGACCAGTCTTAAACAGGAATTAAGTGCATATCTAGGAAGACGACACACGGATTCAACTTGATTCCCTATCAGCTTGTGGAGTCGGTCCCTTTTTCCTCTTCCTCTTCCTCTTCGTACAGAGCAGCATTGATCATATTAAGTGCATTTTGTGATTCTTTACAATCGAATATCTTGTTTAGGACTCTGCTTTTTGGAAAATGAATAGAGCATGATTTGGGGAGTCATGGTTCGTAGCTATATTTGGAATTTTATGCAGGCAAAGAGTTGATAACCGTGCTAACCTTTGTGATTTTGAGATGTCTAATCGATACAATATAGAGAACACGGGGCTTGTATCTAAGTAGTCGTTGTCATAGACGAGCTAGGATATAAAACTAGGATTTGAACTCAAAGAATTGTCCCTTTTAGAGTTTTATATGTTTGATAGATTAGAAGCTTTTGTTTTGTTTGTTATATATAAGTTATCAAGATTCCTCTTTATTGATTTGGGAAGCAAGTGAGATTTATCTCTCATTCATCATTCATAGGAAAAATGTGATTTTAGTTGAGAAATTTTGTGGTTTAAGTTCTGGTGCAGCCGTGCATGTCATTAGTTTGTATGTTATTGAAGGTTTTATACCATACAGTTGATCTTATCACTTCTTCTAAAGAAGCAACAATGTAGTTTTCCTGATATTCCTACCATACTAAAGGAAGAGTCAGTCTCATTATAAAGTGTCTTTATGAGTTAAGGACTTAATGTATTAATGGAAAAAAGAAACGATGGATTGCACCTGTAAATGAAATACTTTCCCTTGTTGTTTTGGTTCGTGTGCGTGTATGTGTTGGTGGGTGGGGGGGGCTGCTCAATCACAAGTTATATTGACTACAATAGTGATGAAAAGCTTTGGATATTTCAAGGTGGAGTGAGGAACCAATTTCCTGTTTCATTCCCTTGATTTTAGGATTCTTCTTTAGTGATTATTTGGTCTATACATCTCCCTCAATTCAATATCTATTCTAAGGTGGATCTGTGATGATACTAGATCGTTAAATACGATACCTAGATGCTAGTTGGCATGTACATTCAAAATTTATAATTAATATCTTTAAGAAAATAAGAAAACTCACTCAAGATTGCCCCGAGGAAGACGAAGGAGCTTGTGGTTGCATGCTTGCAAACATTTTATTCATATGTGCATTGAACATTTGTTCAAATTGCTAAAACCCTCTTCTAATGGTACACAACAATGAGAAAGAAATACACACGTTACTTTCTACATGTATAATAATTATTTGATGTCTACTTTCAAAGTAAAAATCAAAAGTCGTCTAAATTTTAATAGTAACTATGATGATAAAACATACATATACTTGCGCATACTTAGGACCAACCTATTAAAGTTCTTCATTCCCATTCTTATCCTTCTTGGTATGCTCTTTACGCCAACTTTCAGAAGTGTTTGGCATGATACCTGGATTTTTTACTTTCTGACATATTGAAACGACAACAATTTCATAAAATAATTTCACTTTGTTGTTACATATCATAAAAAACAAAAGATAGGGTCTTTCAAGCAACAATTTACCAAGTCGTGCTCATACTACACAAAAGGAATTGGGCTAGTGGTATGCGCAGTTCTGGGAGTGAGGAATCAATTTCCTGTTTCATTCCCTTGATTTTAGGATTCTTCTTTAGTGATTATTTGGTCTATACATCTCCCTCAATTCAATATCTATTCTAAGTTGGATCTGTGATGATACTAGATCGTTAAATAAGATACCTAGATGCTAGTTGGCATGTACATGCAGGAATATGTGTTCACACTTGTGTTAGATCAACTAGAAGAGCCACTCTGAGATATGCTGCTAACTGGATATCATGCATTTTCTTTTGTTATTTATCTTGTTTGGGCATTATAATTTAAGTGTTCTTGTTGCAGGTCAGTGGCCATCAGAAGAAGTCCTTACTCACTTTTGCATGTCACATCCAGATTTGTTCAGGTTTATAAATTGGTGTTACTTTGCTCTTCTGAACACTTTGTTTGCTTGTGACTGATTAAGCAGTGCTCCTATTGCATTTTGGTTTCTTCTTTGCGCTGGAATTTTTTTCCTGTATTCCTTTCAGTTATATAATTTCTCTGCAATCCTCTTCTAATGTTCCAGGTCTAAGAGAGTAATTGAGCTCGGATCAGGCTACGGCTTAGCTGGGTTAGCTATTGCAATAGCCACTGAGGCATTAGAAGTTATAATCTCGTATGGAAATCCTCAAGTGGTTGATTGTATCCTTTTGGTTTGGTCATGCTAATATATTTTATGTCCGGAAAATTTATGATTTTCTGTCCATGGCAGTTATATAGACTTGTTAAGACTAATTACTGATTTGTGAAACCTTTTACTTTGTAATGCCACATGTTAATTGATATGATTCTCCTTAGAAGTTCTGTTTTCTGAAATGAAAAACTGTTCAACTTCAATGTAAAATGAGGATTCCCTCGTTGTCAGGTAATTATCATGCATAAGCAATGGGAGTTCTGATTATTCATGTATAAGCAAAACTAGAGTTAATTTTATCAGCAAACATTGAACCTTTTCAATAAATTTCTGACGGATGCATGGCTGAAGGCAGCCTGATGGGACCAATGCCAAATTGGCCTAGATTATATTCACCCCGTAATGGACTGAATTGGTTGTACTGTGGTGACCTATTTGCAAGTTCAGATAAGGATTTGGAATTGCTCATGGGGCATAATTTTCTGATTAGGAATTTAATCTTATGGCAATGATGGCACAGTTAACTGTTAAGCTTTGAATAGCTTGAGCAAGTTGCTAATGTTTGGCCTTGATTGAGTTTTTGCCTTACGGACCTGCTGGGGTACTGTGAAATTGGATCAGGCATGACTGTCATTCCTTTTATATTCTCTGAATTATATGTTCTTTTTTTCCACCCTTGCCCCCCTGGTTGCGCACATTCCAAGACGCAATTGTTATCAGGTGAGTCATCACCCACGGATGTCATTGATTTAGCTCTGAGATTGTGCTGGTCACTTAATTGGTCAGATGGAAGCCACTTTCATTCTTAATATTTCCCTCTCTTATCATAATTCTGAGTCAATTTCTTTTGCTACGCTGTAGTCCACATTTATGATTGCTTTCCATTTCATTACTTGGAACCGCCCCACCCATTTCTTTTCATTTCTTTTTTTATTTTATTTTCTCTGGATTCTTTTTGGAGGTTCTTAACATCCAGATATTCAGTGTAATATATATGCCAACTCTGACGCATTTGGTGGCACAAGAGCGACGGCTATGACATTGCATTGGAATCAAGAAGAAATTTCAAATATATCTAACACTTTTGATGTCATTGTAGCAAGTGACTGGTAATTCCTTTTCTTTTCATAGTATCATTTTCAAAACAACATGCATCATGTTCATACTTTTATTTATATGTGAAAGCAAATAATATCATCAAATAAGGATTAAGTGACTACATTCCTTAATTACTTTATAAATTATGCTGCAAGTGCTATATAATAGTAGTATTCTTATCATTGGATAAAGACAAGTGTTTGGAAATGCTTTATGTCACTGTGGGGCTAGTCACGATAGGTCTTAACTTTGCTTGTATGCGGCCATCCACATCCTCATATCTATCTTTTTTAACCTTTTTCTTTCCGTTCAGCAATTTTATAATCAAGTTTATGTCTAGATATATGTGTTTCTTCACTAGTCGACAAAGGGCACTTGTGCCTAATATGGAAAGCATGAACACAAAGGCAACAACATGCTGATGCGATTTCTCACTTTTATGATAAGTTTATCATCTTCCTTTTCCTTAACTTTATATGTCATACAGAACCTTTTGTAAGGAATTTCACAAAGGCCTTGCAAGAATCATCAAGATCTTGTTGAAAAATATGGGGCCCTCTGAAGCTATATTTTTCAGCCCCAAAAGAGGTGACTCCTTGGACAAGTTTCTTGAGGAAATTGAAGAAGATGGATTGCATTTCAGTATAACAGAGATCTATGATGCGGTAGTTTGGAAGCGTCATCAGGGGTTCATGAATGGTGATGACTCCTGGCCCAGCTATGAAAAGGATCACTGTTACCCATTATTGTTCAGAATTACGCAATGAACTTTTGGTGCCTATATTTCATTATTTGCACATAATTGAGGCATTTAGGTTCCGTTCCTGGGGAGTCTACCTAACCAAAAAAAAAAGAACCTGGAGAGTCTTAAATCATTGTTAGTTGATCCATGCAGTAGGCAGGCATGAGCAGTGTATCTAGCTACTCTCTGGACACAAGAAATTCTCATGTACAGGGACGCCCTAAGTACTCTTGCCAAACTTCTTTCCATCGCCAAATTACCAGCATGTAATGTAGGTCCTACAGATTTATGGTTTGCCAATAGGAAAGGAAAGCATACGGGATGCTTTCTTTGATTGATGGAGTATAACTTATTGTGATTTTTCCTTTTTGAAATTAATATAAGTGAGTGCACTGAAACTTTTGACAGAAGATTCCTTATCTTCCTTTGAGCATCAAAGCTTTAAGGAATAGCCCTCCATGAGTAAACAAAGACAGATGCTTGACCTAAAGGGCGTTGCAAAACAGTACCAAAAGCTATCTGATGCTCTGTGGATAGACTAAATTAGCGTCTATTGGTCAGTAGAAAATCTACTATTTTCTTTTATGCTTTTCAGCTATATGATCCAGCAATGAACATGTATTGTCTGAAGATTTGAACATACCTTGGCTTGAATTCTTAGCTGCTACGAAAACTGAACTGTATTCTTTCTATCATATGCATCTGCATTGGATATGTTTAGTTGTTTTCATGATATCTTCATCAGTTTCTTTGAGATTGTATCCTATTTGTGATGCATGGGCAGCATGGTAACGCTGTAGATCGCTTTCTAGCCGGAATGAATTTACAGGAATGACAAAAAAGGATTGTGCTAGTGCTAGCATTTTACTATATAAAAGTAAATTAATATTAACTGAGCTTACAGTACAAAGCTTTATGATACAGGAAAAGTTGAAAAGCAAAGCACCACTGAAAATGGAGTTCTTATCTTCAAAGATAAAGTAGTTTTGTTTCATTCTTTTATGTAAGCTTGTGTGGTTCTCCCCACACAAGTTGGTGAAGAATCAATTTCCATGTCTGCCTAATTAGAATAAGAATCTCACAGGCCAAAATGGGGATTGCAATTTGGGTCATACTTGTATTGGCTTCTTTAGCTTTATTTGATTATTTCCTTCTCTTAATAACAAAAAATTATACTACTAGACAGAGCCATGCAGGATTTGCCCAACCATGTATAACATAACATTGCATTTTTAGCCCCTCCACTTCTGCTGTCCTATCATATCCATTGTGACATTCCACCACCTCTTTCTGCATTCACAGTCCATACGTGTAACACGTGTGAGATGAGAACTAACAATCAGGAGCATGAGTGCTGAATACACATATGAGGAGCATGAGTGCCTTTAATTTCTGTTTATAGACTTTGTTATTTTAAAGACAAAATACACACATGAGGAGGAAAAAGAAAAATGGTTATAAACTGACAAATGTACAATACCATCATCTCCAATCTCCAAACGAGTACTTAATTTTCATAATTGTGGAATTACGCTTACAATAACTCCCCCTAAGCTCATTTTGTTCAATAATGATATTTGAACCACGTAGATATGTATCTCTATTGGTAATTTGTGGACAATCTACAAATGATAAATAATTTATCAATGGGCCTTTCAGAGAGTATATTTTTTTGTGCACATTTCGATTATTCAAATATCAACGTTTCTTTTTTGCAGTTAACGTGTCGTTAGTTTTATTATTTTACAATCTTCTTTTGGTGGTTCAAATATCAACGCTTTTTACTGTTAGTGTCTTGTTAGTTTTACTTTTACATATAACAAACTCCCTCCTTCTTTCCTATGAATGTGTTTTCTTGAATAAATTAAAATAAAAATTGAAAAGATTTTGTTGTTAATTTATTATGGTCGCTTTTTTGTTATTTGGTCATCGTTTGATTCATTCTGTTGAGCAAGTCTTGTAAATTATGAAATTACTAATTTAAGACAAATTCCATCTAAACTTCATTAAGGTGAATGTTGAGAAGAAAGGAAACTAAAAACAAAACATCCCTCAATTACATCATAATAATCATTATCAATCTATTACAAAAAAAAAAAAAAAAGGTAAATAGATATATGACACCAAATGAAAAAAGATAATATTTTGCTTTTATCTCCATCGTAAATTCGTTACAGAAGGACCATTGAAAAATATAACCAAAAAGGAAAATGGAAAAAAGAAGAAGAAAATGAACACATTCTATTGATTTCTAAGACAACATCCATTACATATATATAGTACACATATTTAACATTAACTATGCTGGATTTGGAAGTGAGTGGTTTGCAATCTGGATTTCGTTAACTTTCCCCTGATTAATTAATCATGCAATTACCCAAAAGTCACCAAAATTTTGATGTTTGTCACATGATAATCTTTTAATTCTATAATTTCTCTCTTGAAGATTCCATTGAAAAGTATGTTTAGGCACATACGAGAATTTGGGACTACAAGTGCAGAAAGCAGAGGATGAGAGAAATTGCAAGGACGAAAGCATATTGAAGAACAAACGAAGGGTGGGTTCTTGTTGAGTCTCCAATGGCCAAATTCGCTAGCCATGAACTTGAAAGTGAAGCAACCTGTACCGGCTCCGAGTCCGACCCTGTCACTGTCCCATCATCAGTCGTCCCTGCTGCGTTTGGAGGCGAATCTCTTGAAGATTTTAAACTGCACCAAATTAAGAACAAATTCCACGACAAACATCAAATCAAGAAACCAACACATAAATATCCAAGAATCCCATAAACCCAAACAAAAATCTCACTATATTAACAATAACCCATATTAAAATCTTGGGAAATCATGAAATGCATGCAAAAAATAAAGAGATTTCTTTATTAGTAATTACCTAGGAAAGTTGGAGCAGAATGTGATAGTGTAATCAGCACCAGTACACGTGAAAGTACTCGTAGCATCATCATAAGCGTAGCTATACGATCTGGGACAAGCCGACTTGAACACCTGCGAGTACATGGACGGTTTGCAAGTATCCGGCGTGCTATAAGCGCCACTGCAACAGTACTCCGGTGTCCCGAAAGCCTCGCAAGCGCTCCTGCAAGCCGAGCCGCCTTCGGCTCTCAGCTCAGTCGGGCACCTCCTGTTAAGGTCCGTGACGCATCCCGTGGTCGCGCACGTACCTGACCCACTTCTGCCTTCGACGATCATGGGCAGATTGTAGCCGTCCACGAGACTGACGTCGTAGAAGTCTTGGGATCCAGAGCCGAGGGTGAATTCGGCTAGGGTGGCCGGAGGAGCGGCGCCGGCTCCGTTGCACTCGATCTGGCTGGAGCCGCAGTCGCCGGTGATGCAGGAGCCTTGGCCTGAGCCGTCGAAGTTACAGCCGGATCGGCCCCAGAACCGGCCGGACCAGCCCGTCGGAGCCTGAAAGGACCGAGAGCTGCCCTTTGTGAGCTCAAAGCCTGTGCTGTCTAGCTTTGGGCTACCTGCACTGGCTAAAATCCCTGGCCATACTGTGAAATCGCATCTGTTAACAAAAGTGAATGTGGCACCAGTAACACCTGTGAAAAAACAGAGTTATTGTATTATATACTTTTAGAGAATTATAGTATAATTCATAAAAATGTGAGGTACCCAATTGGTAAAAACTTCATGGGATACCGTTAATTTCTTTACCTTGACAAATGAAGAGGATAATTAGGCTCAGGAGCATAGCACAAGAATGGTGGTCGCAAGAGAATAGAGCCATGAGAAGTTTTCTGTTTATTTGGCCTCTGTTTTTGACAAAAGAATGAATGTTTCTCAATTTCAATTTAATACGTTCTCCAATAGAGAACACAATGTCTAGAATAGATGGGTTTAAATGATTTGGTATTCTGTATAGAAATATGATTGATGAAGGAAAAGCTACAATTGGTAATGGTGGTACATTTGTGGGTGATCAATGAAAGAAGAACAGTAGCCAAGGCAGGGCTTTTTGCTATGGTAGATAGCAGAGAGAGAAGAAGAATGAAGAAGATGTTGAGGATTAGCCCCCATAAAAGTCCAAAAAACAATTCACTCTCTCTATCTTCTCTCTTTCTTTTGCTTGAAAAAGCGTGGATGCACGAAATTATGGAGTGAATGGGAGTGAGTGGTGGTGGAGAATCTTAACGATCACCTCTCCATCTCTATTTATAAACAATTTCTTTTGCGATTGCATAATAATAAATAAACAATAGGTCGTTTTTGTTTTTGTTTTTGATGGTGGTGCGAGCATCAAAATTTTTTATCGTAATACGGTTTGAATTTTGAACTTTTAAGATCGAATAAAATTATTTTATAATTAAAATTTATTTATATTAATTTTATTTTATAAATTTTAATTTCAAAATGTGATATGAAAAATACTCTAGTTACATGTCATTTTAGCATTTTATTAACAAAAACATGGGACAACCAAAATGCATTGGAATCGAAAAAGTAATTGTTCACTAGTCGAAATAGAGAGTCCATATACCTATATAATCTCTGCATAAATTAACAAAAAGAAATAATTGTTGACTTAAAGATATATATCTACCAGAGGGATTCAGTTTTCTTTTGTTTGACTTAAAGAAATATCTCGCACGTGAGCTTCTAATATGTTCAAGAAATGGTTTTCATATTTTTCAAATGAAAAAACACAACTGTCTGTTTTTGAAAATTTAACATGTAATTATATTTAAAAAAATGATAATTACACTTTTAAGATTTTTACATATGTATTTTTTTTATCACTCAATTTTTAATTTATATTTATTTGATAAATTTAAAACCGTTTTCTTGCTTGTTGGCCCTTTCTCATGCGAGCAAGGGAGTATTTACAACACTTTAGGTAATATGCACGTGTGGAGAGTGGCATATACAAATATTCTCACTAAAAGGATTTTCTCTCTAAACTCAATTCTACCCATGTTGAAAGTGGTTTATGACCCATAAATAGTAGTGTTTAGGTGATTGGAATTTTTAATTTTTAATTTTTTAAAAGGGACATTTTAAATGTTTTTTACAAACAAAAAAAATGTGTTAGATCCGTCTCTTACCAATGACAATTATTGATAACGTCGGCATTCAAAAATAAGAACCAACACATTAATTTCTGTAAGCTTGTAGTAAAGTTTTCTTATGTTGCCCATTAATTTCTTTTCTTCTCTCGCTTCTGGATAAAACGGTGTCGTTTTTGTTGAGATGTGGTCTTGTTATTTTTGTTGACCTATCTGTGACCGCGGAATAAGAATATTTGCGCCTTCTATGAGGGCATTTCTGTCACTCTACAATTTGTCTAGCTTTGGCAAAGTGAGAGGAGGAGAGTGGGAGCCTCGTTTGCGTACGACATAATTCGACACATCATGCACGTGAGCTTCCACGTGTCCAACTAACGGTTAGTGCGGTCTCTTTCTATCGAAGCAGATTCTCCCCTCCTCTCCTAATCTCGTTCATCAAATTAAAGAACGAATATTGTATGAGAATTATTATAGAGGTTTAAATATAATGATTTTATTGATATTTCTTTTATTTTGTTTTAATATTTATATTTATAATAATATTCATAATTAAATTTTATATTAAAAATATATAATTTCAATTAAAGATGATATCGTAAATCAAACAAACGAAAAAAATGTCAATAACACGAGCCATGTAAATATATAAAATAAAGAATAATACATGATCATGTGGTATTATTGAAAATCTTCTCAACCAGACCGATAGTCAACGTCCACTTTGGCACTTGGTTATCTCAACTTTTAATGAACGACGTTTTCTCGAATTTCCCTTATGAAAGTGGCATTGAGAGGTGACAATTATTATAAAATTTTGTAAATGAAAACACAACGTAGTAATCAATACTTAAAGGTGTGTTGTAATTTTATAAATATTATTTTTAAGATTTTATTTGTCTCTATTCGTATAAACAAATTTTTTATGGGTTGTAGATAAATAGTCCTATAAAATATAACTAAATCATTTGTATCATTTAATTTACCGAGCTAGATTTTAAATTAAAAACAAACCTTAGAGATAAATGATGTAATTTAATCAACGTGATAAGAATAGTATACCAATAGCAAAAATTTATCTTTCTTTTTATGCAATTGAATGGTGTGAGATTTTTGCTGACCGGACATTTTCAATGGAAAAAAAAACCATGGAATAACATTTCTTTCTCGTTTTTCTTATCAAAATTCAAGAAAGAATGACTTTTCAGTTTTCTTGCACAGCAATCACAATTGACAACCAGTTTTGTCCCTTTTTTTCTGTTAATTTTGTCAAAATGTACATGGCATGCATATTATATGTTGTATACTTAGATTTTGTGCAGGAATATTACTTTGAAAGTTTGAAATTTAATTAAGTTGGAGACTTCTTCATAGGCCAACAATTCCACATGATCGGATGCCTGAATGATGCGATACAACAGCACATGGCAGTTTCTCATTTTCTTTGTGCAACTTCTATCCAAGTTCGTTGGTCGATCGTTTTACTAAATATTCTTTATGTTCCCCAATCCTCTAGCTTTTCTGTGGGGTAGCTTTGTCCGTCAAGCTTTGTAAGTAAAGGTGAGATTTTTAGTTTTTACTCATTTTTATTTGTGAATATAAAAAATAAACTTGTTAAGAAACAAACATTTTAACTCATACATACCTACTGACCCATATAAAAAATAAACTTGTTAAGAAACAAACTTGAACTGAAATTCGATATACTAACCCGTCCTAAATTAACTTGGTGCTCACGTGGACTTTTTAAAGTAATTTTAACTTAGTTTAAGAAAATTGATTTAAAATATAATAAAAAAATTGAATATTTGTAAAACTTATGAAAGTATATTTAAATATTTAAATTACTTTTTATATTTAAAATAAATAAAAAACAATCATTTTGAGACATCTAGAGAAAGTATATGGATGTTGCTCAAGCTTTTTACCTATCTTTACTTTTTCTAGTTAAGTAAAATTTTTGGACCTGGTAATTAATTAATCTATCTTCCTTTTTGGTTTTTGTTATAAGCTCCAAAATCATACCTGTAACCTGTTGCGCATATATATATATATATATATATATATATATATATATATATATATATATATATATCATGATAACTCGATTAATTAACTTTTCAAAATTTTCTTTTTTTTATCCTCTTTTGAAGATGGACACTTCCATCAACATCTTGATTCATGAATATGGCCTCCATGTTGATGCATGCCGTGTAAAGTAATCGTTTGGATAGGATTTTTAACTTTTTCTTGTCAAAGAGAAGATATATATACATCCCTTTTTAATTATTTTTTTTTAATTTCCTCTCTGTATTTCATTCATGTATTTAATCTTTATTAAAGTTTTGCGTCATTCGCTTAGTGATTGATATATTAAAAACATTATCTTAAAAAATATTTGCTTCCTTTGCTTCTTAAGCTTTTTATTTATACGAGTAATGATAAAAAATGTTTGCATAATTAAACAGACATTATTATATGAGAAAGTTTAATTAAGGAATATGATGGTTTTAATACTAATTTAATATGGCTATTTCAATTGCTATAATTTCTTCTTGGTCCGCAGGAGCTAAGGAAGTAATAGAAAAATGGGAGGACGGAGAAAGCTGCAAGAGGATAAGTTGAAGGAAATTATTTCATTATTGCACTCTGTTTAGTTTAAATGAATTTCATAGTTTTTTGTGGAATTCATTTGAATTCTATAGTTTGTTGTGTTTAATTTGTTAATAATGTGTGAAATTCATTTATAAATGAAGTGATCATATGTTTAGTTTGTTAATAAAGTGTGAAATTCATTTACAAATAAATTGATTACATGTTTGGTTTGTTAATAAAAGTGTGGAATTCATTTTCAAATGAATTTTAGTATAATTAAATTAGTTATGGACAAATTCTATCAAAATTGATAAAATTTGCAAATAAATTATGCACATGACTTTTAATAAAGTTAGAAGTATAAAATTACTCTTTTCTTCTCTACTCTTCTCTCTCTTCCTCATCTCTCTCTTCTATTTTTCTTCATTCTTTATCTCTGTCTTTTATGGTTGTTGCTACTGTAACAGCAACGACAATCGCCACAATAACAACAGTGTGTATTATCAATCATGGGCTATTTTTGAAGAAATCAAGATAATGGTTTCACTTTGCGCAATTCAAGCATGGTTCCTACGTGCAATGAGGGACTGTTCAGCACTCTGGAAAATATGGCTTGCACTTTACAGTTGCTTGATTTATATTTAGTTAGGAATACCAAACTTTTGGTTCATTTATTGTTTTAGAATAAAATATATTAAAAAAATGAAAGAATAGGTTATAAAAATAAAATGAATTAATATGTTACTATATTGAAATTGATGAACACTAAAGTAAAACTAACATTTTTCTTTTATAAAAAATGTTAAATTAACATTTAATTTCTAGATTTCATCCAGTAAAAGAAATCAGATTTCATTTTTGGATTATAAATTCATCTCGTGAATTGACAAAGTAAATAATGTTAAGTCTGTTGAATAAATAAATAAAATTAAAATTTATATGTTAAATGAATTAAAATGTAACATAATTAAGGGTATTTAAGTAAAATTTAAAAAAAATGAATTGAATTCTTAGTTGATCTCAAACACAAAATTCATTTTAATTTTACAGACACCAAACATGAAAATTCATTTGAGTTTCAATTCATATGAAAATGAAATATAAGTTCATTTACAAATGAATTCTAGCTTCACTTCATTTGAAAATGAATTATGAATTCATTTACGAATGAATTCTAGTTTTGGTTCATTTGAAAATGAACTGAATTCTATACTTCATTTCATACCAAACATAGTGTTAATGAGTGTTGACCCATATTTGATTTTAATAATGACAAAACACTACTCTAATTGCGCTAATTGTTTTATCTAAGTGTTTAAGCAGAAAAGCATTCAGCATAGAAACAAATATGCAAGAACTCAACTCGATTCAGACACCAAGACAAGACAGAAGATCTAGAATATGCATTAAGGTAATTGTAACAATTGTAAATCTCTCATGTTCAATTACATAACTTGATCTGTGGCTCAATTTACAAAAGACTTTGACAAAATTAACCATAAAAAAGTTTTTAAGTCACAAACAGTTTCGAAACATGAAAAACTGGGTTGAAAAACAACCCAGTCGACTGTCTTCATATACCAGTCGACTGGGATATGGGACAGAAGGTTCCCAGTCGACTGATATTGAGGATTCAGTCGATTGGTACCTAGGACAAAAAGTTCTCAGTCGACTGGTGCTTAAGACCCAGTCGACTAGTACTCTCCCATAGCCTAAAAGGTGAAGTTTCTCACTTGACCCAGTGGACTAGTAATTCGAAAATATGACAGTTTGAGATGCTGGACTTGAGCATTTAATGCACCAAACCTACCAAGTCAATGTCAAACAGCCATATTGATTCAAGGCTATATAAACCCGCTTCAATGAGCATTTAAAAAAACAAGAGAGCACATTCAAATCACAAGATTGCTCATTAATTCTCAAATGCTTTAAAAAAATTTATTGTTGAGCCATTCTTCAAGCTTGTTCTTGAAATAAAGATATTGTTCATTTGTAAAAGCATTTATTGCTATCTCTCTACTACTTTCTTTACAGCAAACTTCATTTATTGTAAAGGGAAAGAGTTGTAATAACTCTTAGAGTGTTTAGGATTAAATACTTCATTGTAACTTCGGGGAGGAAGAGAGTGACTTCCATGAGAAAGAGATTAGCTTTCGTGAGGAAGAGATTGGTTGTAGGGTTTGTACAACACCCGCTAAGTTGCATGACTAAGGTTTTAGTAGATTGCTTTAAGGAGATACCTTGAAGAGAGCGGTCATAGGGTCGGAGAGATTCCAATATTGCCGAACCACTATAAACGGAGTTTGCATATTCTCTTCTTTAAACTTCTTTACTTTCAAGCATATTATTTGATTGCATGCTTTGTGTATTTAACTGTTTAAAAACTTGCAAGTAAATTAGAAAAAGTTTTTAAAACGCAATTCACCCCCTAGATTTGAACCTTAGTTTACAATGAGATTATTTGAAGTTGGAATTTTCAGTTTAGAAAGACTTCATTTATTTTTTTTTTCTTCTTATTATTGGTTGGTTTCAATTCAGATTTTATTGATGTTCAATCAAATTTCAAAATTTTTCCTTCGCCTATTTCACTATTAATGAGATTTGGCTAACTTAACGATGGAAGTTGATTATTATTTTAATCTACAATTGTGAAAAATATGCACATATAGTGCATGTGCACAACATAATGTCATTGAAGAACCTGTGCTTGGATAGCTCTGTGGATCACTACTTGGCATTGTCAGGTACGTTTTGGAAATTGAGTACAAGAAGTTTTCTCCCCTTTCTCTTCTTCCTCTTCACAACCCATCGATTTCTTGCCTTGGCTGTTGGTGGTCGATGACAACTCCTCCAAAATAATGTTGGGATCTCCACCATGCACATGCAACTCCTAAAAAACAATTGAGTTGTCATCTATGACCGAACTGACTTCGGTCTTTCCCACATTTCCTTACCAAACAGAAAATGCCAAGACAACCCAAACGACAAAGCCTTGAAGCATGACTGCAGTTCACATTCCATCGAGTACGATGTCGTTTCCAACACATTTAGACATGTCATGGTCCAAACAGATGTTTGGTGTTCCTCAGGAGCTGTAATACCTAATGGACATCTGATCCAAACCAATGGGTATAACGATGGAGATCATAGGGTCAGGATTTTCAACCTATGGAGCGGATGTGATTGGCAATAAGTTAAAAAGGGTTAGCCACCAATCGATGGGCCGCCATCAATCATATACTGTCAAATGGTACACAGATTATAATCGATGGTCGTAGGCAATTTAATTATGAGTTTTATCCCAAAGATCGGCTCTTCCTCCAAGGTGCATAGCTTACTGTTCCTGGGGCAAACCAACGATCCAAAAATAGAGAACAACCTGTACCATTTCGTTTACCTTAACATTGATGGGAATTTGTTCATATTTGCTAATAATCAAGCTATATTGTTCAATTATTCGAATTACAAAGTTGTCAAAACGTACCTGATGAGAGTCATAAAATGCATCTAAACAATACTTAATTGTTAACATTTTAGGGTTGATCTCGGTCGTAATCGCACTTTTACATGTTGATAACTCTAAAGTGATATTCATAAATCATTGACTTAATTCGATGCATTTTCAGGTGCTTTGAGTACAAAAGAGATAATAAAGCGATCCATGTTTAAAGCACCAAAAGATCTTGGGTGTCAGTGCTCGTTTTTGTCCAAGGTTTAGACGTGTCCAAACATGATTCAAAGATGGTTAAACTCTAAACTAAGGCTGGAGTAATAAAGTAAAGTAAGTTAAAAGACTGCACACAAGTGTGTGCATCACTTTGGAGAAAGTTAAGGGTAGGCACACTAGTGTGTGCACTTCTGCATACAAGCTGAAGAAGTTTCACTGAATTGCCAGAATTTCCCGTACAGATCAATCATCTTTGCAGATTAAACTGTATTGATGTAGGAAGAACCAGATGATGAGCCATATATGCTTAGAAAGATCCGGAAGTCTATTTTCTGGAGAATTTTACGGTTCGTAAAAAGGATTTTTCTAGAGAAAGTTATGACAGTTTTAGTGGAAACAGTTCAGGCCAGCACAGCAGGCCCAGACGCACAGCAGGCCCAGGTGCACAGCACGGCCCACTCGCCTCTTGACCGGATTAGGGCAAGCAAATGACATTCTCCAAGACCAAAACACCCCCCTCATGCTCTATAAATATATCTTTATGGAGTGTGCAGCTGGGCATTGAAGAGAGAAAGCAAGGAAGAGAGAAAAAAGAGAGGATTCAAGGGATCCAAATCCAGCATTCTTCCATTTTATTTCTAAGTTTTCTTTGGTTGCAAATCAAGGGGAGAACATCCATATTGTTCATCCACCTTGAACTCCATGGCCAAATCAAGGGGAAAGCATCCTTATTGTTCTTCCACCTTGATTTCCATGGCCAACTAATCATTTTACAAGGGAAAGGGATGAATCTTTAGGGATTTCTTGTTCTTTATTTCTTGTTCTTGATTCAGTTGTATGGATTTATTGTTAAATATTGTTTATGAATTATTCATTGATTAAGTAAGAAGATTTGAGTTCATGTGATAGATGTACTTCTTATTCTTCTTCTTTTAGACTCTCTTAATCCGGTGATTGCATCCTTCTCCTCCATTGAGGTTGCTTGGATGTGATTGATTCCGGTAGATTTATCTTATTGATTGTCCATTATTGCGATATTGTCTTTTAAGATATATTGTCGTTTCTTGATAATCTTTAAGATCGGTCATGTGTGCATGAACCGAAATCAATGATTAATTCGTAGCAATTATATAAGAATTGTAAATGTGCTTGATTGAATATATTCCGATTGCTTGTTTGGGAGTTGAAACTTGCAATCGAGATAAAATCAATTGAATCAAGAGTGGAAATAGAGAACAAACCTAAGGAGGATTCTCGGAACCTTGTTATTTCTCATTTATATTTCATTTACGTTTACGCAATTTTCCTTTACATTATTTCACCATCAAAGCTTAAAAATCTTGAGTTTAACTTTTATCGTTCGTTTTAAGGTTCACACATTTTCCTTTGTACTTAACTTGTTTCCCTGTGGAATCGACACCCCAAAGCCGTACTACAATAACCGTGTTATACTTTGGACGTAACCAAATTTTGGCGCCGTTGCCGGGGAAACGCGCTTAAGTATAAAGAAACTTGTCAACTTTGAGTGTGACAATAAAAAAAAAAAAAAAAAAAACCAAAAAAAAAAAATCGTAAATATTTTTCTTTTTAGCAGTTTGTAAATACGGCAATATTATTCCTTTACTTTTGTTTTGATTTTCTAATTTTCTTTTATTATTCTGTTTTTATTTATCTGTTTATTATTTTATTCTGTTTTTATTTACCTGTTTATTATTCTGTTTTATTATTCTGTCTATTATTCTGTTTTTATTTATTTGTTTATTATTCTGTTTTATTTATCTGTTTATTATTCTGTTTATTATTTATTTGTTTATTATTCTGTTTTATTTATCTGTTTATTATTCTGTTTTTATTTATTTATTTATTATTCTGTTTTATTTATTTATTTGTTTTATTTATTTATTCCCCCTCTAAATTAATTGGTGCATGCTTAGACCGAGAGATTCGCGAGGTAGATTCATTAGAGGACCCGAATTAGAGTTACCCTCTCCTTCCATCTCCATTGGTGAAACCTTGCCTAGATCAAACCATAGTGCACCCCCATCAGAGAATTTAGAGGATTTTGTTAACATGGCTGAAAATCCTAATGAGAATGGTGCTAGGACACTTAAAGATTACCTACATCCTAGCCGGACAGCCACACCATCGTGCATTATGTTTCCAGCCAATACCCGTCATCAAGATTTTAAAACAGGGATGATACAACTTCTCCCTACTTTTCATGGCATGGAAAACGAGAACCCCTATGTGCACATTAGAGAATTTGAGGAAGTAGTTGCGACTTTCCATAGTCACGATGCAACTGATGATATCGTGAGACTCAAGTTTTTTCCTTTCTCCTTAAAGGATAAAGCTAAGAGTTGGTTATACTCGCGAAGACCACGATCAATTGGGTCATGGAATGAGATGACCCAAGTCTTTTTTAACAAGTACTTCCCTCAACATAAGACTAACGCTTTGAAAAGACAAATCTCCACCTTTGCACAAAAGGAAAATGAGACTTTGTATCAGTCTTGGGAGAAATTTAAAGAGCTGTTAAGTATGTGTCCACATCATGGGTACGAAAATTGGCGTTTAGTGAGCTATTTCTATGAGGGTCTTACCTATAGAGAACGCCAATTTGTTGAGATGATGTGTAATGGAGAATTTCTGCAAAAAGACCTTGATGAGGCTATTGAGTACCTCAATGAGCTTGCTGAGAAAGCTCACACATGGACTGGACCTAGTGCTACTGAGAGCACAAATAGGTCACGACCTAGTGGTGGAGGAATCTACCATCTTAGGGAAGAGGATAACCTCAAGGCCAAGGTCGAAATGCTTACTAGAGAGTTGGAGGCATTAAAAACGAAAAAACCAACACACATAGTTAATCAGGCCGAACCTTTAGAATCATGTTTTGTGTGTGGCGGGGTTGATCATCCCGCCCAAGATTGTCCCACTTTTGTTGACATGAGAGGGCTGTACGAGGAACAATGCAATACCTTAGGCATGTACAAGAAGCCCTCAGCACCCTTCTCTAACACTTATAATCCGGGGTGGCGAAATCACCCCAACTTCAGTTGGAAATCTGAAAATCAGCAGCATGTGCAACCCCCTAGATCGTACCCAGCACCTTATCATGCACCCTCATCTTCTAGGAACTCTTTAGAAGACTCCTTACATACTTTTATAGAAGCACAAGGCAAGACAAACCAAAAGTGTGAGGCATTAATTACACAGTTGATTGAGGAAAACAAAGAAATAAGGAGCCAAGTGTCTAAATTAATGAACTCCTTGAGTGTGACTGAGCGAGGTAAATTCCCTGCTCAAGCTCAGTCCATACCTCACGGTCAACATATGG
Source organism: Bretschneidera sinensis (assembly GCA_023935145.1). Lineage (NCBI taxonomy): Eukaryota > Viridiplantae > Streptophyta > Magnoliopsida > Brassicales > Akaniaceae > Bretschneidera > Bretschneidera sinensis. The sequence continues at coordinate 31,981,571 of CM043698.1, read as the reverse complement.
CACAAGAAAATGTGAAAAATGTAAATGCCATTGTGACCCGAAGAGGTAAGTCACTACACATTCCACCAGAGAATAAACCCGAGAATGTGAAGGGTCAAACCAGTAGTGAGACCAAGTTGCCTAAAGACCCTGAAGTGACCCAAAGTCCTGTTAAGGCCCCATTCCCCCAAGCCTTAAAATCCAACAAGAAAAATCTGGAAATGAATGATGAAATCCTTGAGAACTTAAGGCAAGTGAAACTTAATCTTCCCCTTTTGCATGTGATTAAACAAGTCCCCACCTATGCAAAAGTTCTCAAAGATTTATGCACAATTAAGAGGAAACATCATGTCAAGAAAACAGCTTTCCTAACTGAGCAAGTTAGTGCACTGATTGAGCAAAGAATTCCCCCGAAATACAAAGATCCGGGCTGTCCTACCATTGCTTGCAGCATTGGAAATCATGAGGTTGGACAAGCCTTACTAGATCTGGGAGCTAGTGTAAACCTGATGCCATTTTCAATTTACTTACAGCTGGGGTTAGGAGAAATCAAACCAACCGGCGTGGTATTACAATTGGCTGATCGCTCAGTCAAGGTACCCCGAGGTGTGGTTGAGGATGTTTTGATTCAAATTGATAAATTTTATTATCATGTTGATTTCTTAATTCTTGATACTACTTCTGCTGTAGACACTAACTCTAAAATTCCTTTGATTTTGGGTAGACCTTTTCTTGCTACTGCAAATGCTCTAATAAATTGTAGGAATGGTCTCATGAAACTGTCCTTTGGCAACATGACCCTTGAAGTAAATATTTTCAATGTTGCAAAACAGCCCGAAGATGAGGACGAAAACCACCAGCTTTACATGATCGAGTCACTCGTCAATGAGGGAGTTTTCTTAACTCATGATTATGACCCTCTTGAAAATTTTCTTGTTAATTCTGAGATAGATTTATTTGATGATAAAACTGATATAATTGATATATGTGTTGTTTTTGACAAATCTCAGGATTATGGAAATCGGGCATGGTAACCAAGGTTTGAGGAGCTGCCCGAAAGAAGCAAGACTCAAGTCCCCTCAAGTGTGGAAGCACCTAAAGTCGAATTGAAGCCACTACCTAAGGGTCTAAAACATGTCTTTCTCGGTCCAGGTGATACCTTTCCTGTTATAATTTCTTCTGAATTAACTGAGACCCAAGGTAAGAGATTAATTCAAACTTTAAATGAACACAAATCAGCCCTGGGATGGAGCATGGCTGATTTAAAGGGAATTAGTCCCCTAATCTGCTCCCATAAAATAAATCTGGATGAAGGAACCAGTCCTCGTAGAGACCCTCAACGTAGGCTTAACCCCACTATGAAAGAAGCAGTGAAAAATGAAGTACTGAAACTATTAGATGCGGGTATTATATATCCTATAGCTGATAGTAAGTGGGTAAGCCCTACGCAAGTCGTCCCGAAAAAGTCCGGAGTCACTGTGATAAAAAATGATCTAGGAGAGTTAGTCCCTACCAAACTTGTGAACGGGTGGCGTGTGTGCATTGATTACAGAAAATTAAATGCTGCCACCAAGAAAGACCACTTCCCACTCCCTTTTATTGATCAAATTCTTGAGCGTGTAGCTGGTCATCCCTTCTACTGTTTTCTAGATGGTTATTCTGGTTACTATCAAATAGAAATTGCATTAGAAGACCAAGAAAAGACCACCTTTACTTGTCCCTTTGGCACCTATGCTTTTCGTAGAATGCCATTCGGATTATGTAACGCCCCTGCTACTTTTCAACGCTGCATGATGAGCATTTTTAGTGACATGGTTGAAAATTGCATGGAGGTTTTTATGGATGACCTAACTGTTTTTGGATCTTCATTTGAAACATGCTTAATGAATTTAGAAAGAGTATTAATTCGCTGTGAGGAAAAAGAATTGGTTTTAAATTGGGAAAAGTGCCATTTCATGGTACCATCCGGTATTGTCTTAGGGCATATTATCTCTTCTAAAGGAATAGAGGTTGATCAATCTAAGATTGAGTTAATCTCTAAGTTGTCTGCCCCTAAGACAATAAAGGATGTGAGATCTTTCCTTGGTCATGCTGGTTTTTATAGGAGGTTCATACAAAATTTTTCAAAAATATCTAGACCGCTATTCGCCCTCCTAGTTAAAGATAGCCCCTTTGAGTGGAGTCAAGCTTGTCAAGAGGCCTTTAAAACGTTGATTGGCAAGCTTACTTCCGCACCTATAATGCAGTCGCCAGATTGGACTTTACCTTTTGAAATCATGTGCGATGCTAGTGACTACGCTGTAGGTGCTGTTCTTGGACAGCGAAGGGAAGGTAAACCTTTTGTCATTTACTATGCTAGTAAGACTTTAAATAGTGCTCAAATGAATTACTCTACAACTGAAAAAGCGTTGCTAGCTGTAGTATTTGCTTTAGATAAATTTCGTGCTCATCTAATTGGTTCTCCTATCCTTATTTTTACAGATCATGCAGCCCTCAAGTATCTTCTTACGAAGAAGGATGCTAAGGCACGACTAATCCGATGGATCCTCCTCTTGCAAGAATTTGATATCACCATCAAGGATAAAAAAGGAGTGGAGAACGTAGTAGCTGACCATTTATCCAGACTCACTTTTGAGGACACTTGTGATGACATGCCAATCAAAGATGATTTTCCCGATGAGCAATTACTTTCCATTACTTCTCTACCATGGTTTGCTCACATCGTAAATTATTTGGCTACAGGTGAGATACCTATGGATTGGAGCGCTCAAGACAAGAGGAAATTCTTATATGAGGTACGTAATTTTTATTGGGATGACCCCTATCTTTTCAAGTACTGCCCTGACCAAATTCTAAGGCGTTGCATCCCTAATGAAGAGATTTCGAGTGTCTTAGAATTTTGTCACTCCCAAGCTTGTGGAGGCCACTTTTCGATGAAAAAAACCGCTGCAAAAATTTTGCAGTGTGGATTTTATTGGCCTACTTTGTTTAAAGATACAAACACCTATTGTCGCTCTTGTGAAAGATGTCAAAAGTTAGGAGCTGTGTCTCGCCGAAATATGATGCCCTTGAACCCTATTTTAGTGATTGAAATCTTTGATTGTTGGGGCATCGATTTCATGGGACCCTTCCCTCCTTCCTTCGGGTACCAGTATATCATTGTAGCAATAGATTATGTATCCAAGTGGGTAGAGGCAGCAGCTTGTCGAAACAATGATAATGGAACGGTGATTAAATTCCTTAAAGAAAAGGTGTTATCTCGATTTGGTACACCACGTGCTATAATTAGTGATCGAGGTACACATTTTTGCAACCGTTCCTTTGAAGCTTTAATGAAAAAATTTGGGGTATTACATAAAATCTCTACTGTCTATCATCCTCAGACTAGTGGACAAGTAGAGCTTGCTAATAGGGAGATTAAACAAATTTTAGAAAAAACGGTTAACCCCGATCGCAAAGATTGGTCTTTGAGACTAACTGATCCGCTTTGGGCTTACCGTACAGCCTTTAAAACTCCCTTAGGTATGTCACCCTATCGGCTTGTTTTTGGAAAGCCTTGCCACTTACCCGTGGAGCTCGAGCATCGAGCTTATTGGGCCATCAAGTCTTTCAATTTTGACATGGGCGAAGCGGGTAAACTTCGAAAATATCAGCTGACCGAGTTAGAAGAATTAAGAAACGATGCTTATGAAAATTCTAGAATCTATAAGGCTAAGATGAAAGTATTCCATGACAAAAACATTTTGAGGAAAACATTTAAACCCAATGATCGGGTATTCTTATACGACTCTAGACTTCATAAGCATCCTGGAAAACTTCGGTCAAGATGGACCGGCCCTTTTATAGTAAAAAATGTTTTTGAAAATGGGGCGGTAGAAATTGAGGATACTAGAGATGGTCAGGTCTTTAAAGTAAACGGTCAACGACTTAAGATCTTAATTGATAGACATGATCCGGAGATGGAAGACATTCCGCTTATGGATCCGGTCTATTCACCTTGACCACACAACAAAGGTACGTTATTCCTTTTAATTTTTGTTCTGTTTTTAGTTAGTTTTCATTCAATCTTAATTATTAGTTTTTAGTTTACCTCAAATTTCAAAAAAAAAAAATAATAATATATATATATATATATATTAATATTTCGTTGTCAAGTCTTTATTAACTTTGAATTTTGGTTGTGTTAAGTCTATTTTAATTTTTAGTTTCTAGTTGATTTCAGCGAAAAGAACGGTATGCAGTTCAATTGGTGGTGCGCAATTTTCAGCTTTTGTGCATTTTTGGCCACACAGGGAGTTTCCTTTCCTTTTTCTTTTACATTGAGGTCAATGCAATGTTTAGGTTGGGGGTGGAGGAAACATATTTCTTTTTTTTTTTTCATTGAACTGCGTGGTGTCACTTTCTTTCTTTTCGTTGTTAGGATAAAAAAAAAAAAAAAAAATTTGTTTGTTTGTTTTTAGCATGTTTTGTGTTAGCCTTGGAGTTAATTCACATGTCAATGATATGAGCTTAATCGAGATAGCATATAGCATTTAGAAGAAGTTAAATCTTGCTTCGCTTTGAGAATAAATTAAGTGTCAATTTTTCTTTGGTTTGAGACTCTGGTTTGTGATAAGATTGCATGATTAGTCTAAAGCATTTGGAAAAGTTTTATGCGCGGTTGTTTTGTGAATACTTTTGCGGTCTCTACAAGCTCTAGAACTTATTTAATAATCACTTGAGGCGAAAAATCATAGAATGCACACTACTTAGGATATGATATAGGCCATTTTTGGACCGTTTGAGCCTTTTTAAACTTACTCTTGTTATATTTATCGCTAGTCACCTATTTGAGCCTTTTTCTTGAAAAGAAAAATTGAGCCTTGTTTCTTTCGATAAACCATTTACTTACCTTTATGAGCCTAAAAATATTTTATCCTTACCTCTCTTTTAAAAGAACTTAGTTATACACATGTTGTGAGAAGCACTTAAAAGGAGTAAGGGTGGAAATATGAGAAAATATTACTATCATAACCCAAGTACATTAAAAGAGATAAGTTGGGGGTTGTGGAAAAGAAAAGAAAAGAATGAAAGAGGAGGTGAATGATCTTATGCCAAAACAAAAAAAAAACAAAAAAAAAAAATGAATTATGGCAAAGAAAGAAAAAAAAAATGGTGATTTATTGCCAGAAATGCTCGAAAAATGGTTGAAAGAGTTGGGTGTTGAAGTAAGATTATCTTGTGCTTAAAGTGGTTGTGTTTAAATTAAGAGATTTAGTTCTTTTATTTGTTTAAACTTTCCCATTCTTTCTTGACCTTTACCCTAGCCTAATGTTGCAAGCTTATTAAAGACCTATTGATCCGATGAAGTGTGATTTTTCTACATAGTGGAGAGTGATTTGAAAAGTGAGCATATGGAGCTTGATTTGTGATTGATGTCACACAAATTAATATGTTTTTAGAGGCCAAGACTTGTATTCATGCTATGTTGTGCATAAAATCATCTAGGTGTTCGGACTAATGTATTGTGGTAAGATGGATGGTAAGAGTCGATAACGATTTTAAGGTTGACATTTGGATTATTCTTGGACCTGAGTGATATTTAATGATTCTATGTGCTGTATGTTATGCATGATTTTTGAGATAGATTTTTGAATCACTCTTGGTTAACGCCAGCATTGCTGTATTTTGTTTTGATTTCTAAATAAAGAATTCATTTCATGCCTTTCACTTGAATTGCTAGGGACTAGCAATAAGCTAGTTGGGGGTTGTGATGAGAGTCATAAAATGCATCTAAACAATACTTAATTGTTAACATTTTAAGGTTGATCTCGGTTGTAATCGCACTTTTACATGTTGATAACTCTAAAGTGATATTCATAAATCATTGACTTAATTCGATGCATTTTCAGGTGCTTTGAGTACAAAAGAGATAATAAAGCGATCCATGTTTAAAGCACCAAAAGATCTTGGGTGTCGGTGCTCGTTTTTGTCCAAGGTTTAGACGTGTCCAAACATGATTCAAAGATGGTTAAACTCTAAACTAAGGCTGGAGTAATAAAGTACAGTAAGTTAAAAGACTGCACACAAGTGTGTGCATCACTTTGGAGAAAGTTAAGGGTAGGCACACTAGTGTGTGCACTTCTGCATACAAGCTGAAGAAGTTTCACTGAATTGCCAGAATTTCCCGTACAGATCAATCATCTTTGCAGATTAAACTGTATTGATGTAGGAAGAACCAGACGATGAGCAATATATGCTTAGAAAGATCCGGAAGTCTATTTTCTGGAGAATTTTACGGTTCGTAAAAAGGATTTTTCTAGAGAAAGTTATGACAGTTTTAGTGGAAACAGTTCAGGCCAGCACAGCAGGCCCAGACGCACAGCAGGCCCAGGCGCACAGCACGGCCCACTCGCCTCTTGACCGGATTAGGGCAAGCAAATGACATTCTCCAAGACCAAAACACCCCCCTCATGCTCTATAAATATATCTTTATGGAGTGTGCAGCTGGGCATTGAAGAGAGAAAGCAAGGAAGAGAGAAAAAAGAGAGGATTCAAGGGATCCAAATCCAGCATTCTTCCATTTTATTTCTAAGTTTTCTTTGGTTGCAAATCAAGGGGAGAACATCCATATTGTTCATCCACCTTGAACTCCATGGCCAAATCAAGGGGAAAGCATCCTTATTGTTCTTCCACCTTGATTTCCATGGCCAACTAATCATTTTACAAGGGAAAGGGATGAATCTTTAGGGATTTCTTGTTCTTTATTTCTTGTTCTTGATTCAGTTGTATGGATTTATTGTTAAATATTGTTTATGAATTATTCATTGATTAAGTAAGAAGATTTGAGTTCATGTGATAGATGTACTTCTTATTCTTCTTCTTTTAGACTCTCTTAATCCGGTGATTGCATCCTTCTCCTCCATTGAGGTTGCTTGGATGTGATTGATTCCGGTAGATTTATCTTATTGATTGTCCATTATTGCGATATTGTCTTTTAAGATATATTGTCGTTTCTTGATAATCTTTAAGATCGGTCATGTGTGCATGAACCGAAATCAATGATTAATTCGTAGCAATTATATAAGAATTGTAAATGTGCTTGATTGAATATATTCCGATTGCTTGTTTGGGAGTTGAAACTTGCAATCGAGATAAAATCAATTGAATCAAGAGTGGAAATAGAGAACAAACCTAAGGAGGATTCTCGGAACCTTGTTATTTCTCATTTATATTTCATTTACATTTACGCAATTTTCCTTTACATTATTTCACCATCAAAGCTTAAAAATCTTGAGTTTAACTTTTATCGTTCGTTTTAAGGTTCACACATTTTCCTTTGTACTTAACTTGTTTCCCTGTGGAATCGACACCCCAAAGCCGTACTACAATAACCGTGTTATACTTTGGGCGTAACCAGTACGCAACAATGCCAGGTGGCGATCCACAGAGCTATCCAAGCATGGGGTCTCTAGTGTTGCTCCCATTAAAGAACTTATAATTTTTGTTTGTCCAGCGAAAAAACCGATAATTCATTTTTCTTCTTCGTGAAGCATCAATGGTGGCATGCATGACAAGGTACCAAAATCATACATGGCAAGAAACCGTAACTCGAATCCATCAAAGGGTATTGTTTTGTCATGATCCTTCTGTGACTTAGTATGCCATCCCGAAATATAGTAAGTTTGCTAACTTGCATTGTCTATCTTAGGTTTGTTTATTGTTTTTCTTCTTCTTTTTTTTGTTTGCAAGTGATAGCTTTCATTTGTTCTTCTGCTTTGTTTGTTATTACCATTTGACTCATTAAATGTATTATGTTATTTCAAAATGCGTCTAAACATCCATCTATAAGTGTGCGTTGGTTGTTTTGGGTAAATGATATGCCCTTGCTTGGTTTGAAAAATTAGAAATTTTCAATGTGAATGTATGTTTGGTAGTGTTACTATAAGTATCCTCTGTTGTTGCTTAGGTTCCTTGTTTCTGTGTTAAGTTTGCTTGGTATTTTTTTTTGTTTACTTTCAAACAGGTAGTTTTCAGTTGTGTTCTTCTATTCTATCTGTTATCTCCAAATGACTCTTTAAAATGCTATATTTGTGTTGTTATTTGTTTTGTTCTTTTGTTCAATAATTACTTGTTTCTTCTCCGAGGGGTCGTGATCTTTACACTATCTGTATGCACCATGGAGGAAAATTTGTTACTACACCATATAAGATGTATGTAGATGACAAGATAGATTTCTTTGATTACTGTAACAAAGAAAAAATGTGCATGTATGATGTGACTCATATAGTTAAAATGCTAGGGTATGATTGTTTTATGTCTTACTATTGGAGGCATCCAGATAAGGGGTTAGAAAAAGGGTTGTGTCAATTGTGTGATGATAATGTTATGAAAATGAATAAAAAAGTCCCTGCTAGTAGAGCTTTGGAGATGTACTTTGAATTCGTATGATTGATGGAAAGTGAGACGTTTCAGATGATGATTATGAGGTTCTTACAGATGAGAATGATGATGTATTTTATATTTATGATCCTAATGAGGGATTAACTAAAGTGGTACATAACATAAATAATGTAATAGAAGAGATTGTAGAAGCATAAATTGTTCTAGGTAAATTTGTAGAGGTAGATAACTATAGTGTAAATGGTGTTGGTGTTGCAAGGATATAAGATCATGGTATTGTGCATGACAACAATAGTGTAAATGATGTTGTCATTGATGATGTAATGGTAAATGAAGGCATTGTGAATGAAGTCCTGGTTGATCAGGCAGTGGTTAATGATATTGTGGTAGACGAAGTAGTTCTAAATGATGTTGTGGTATATAAAGTAGTTCTAAATGATGTTGTGGTAGATGTAGTAGTGGTAAATGAAGGCAATGTGAATGAAGTTGTGGTAGATGAAGTTGGGATAGATGAAATAAATGGGGATCTTATTGATCAATTGATAAAAAAAGTCCAAGAAGATGAAAGGTAAATCTCATGTTGTGGTAGATGAAGTTGTGACAGAAGAGTCCAGGAGAAAGAAAGGTAAAGCTAATGTTATAAAAGATGGAGGTGTGGAAGATGCAGGCATTAGAGGATATGAATATGAATTTAAAGACAATGAGTTATCTGACTTTGAAGACAGTGACTATGACATAGGTGATGAATATAGTGAAGCTTATGATGATGATGTTGAGGACAAAACACAAACATGAAAATGTCATATCAGGTGATGTTAGCAAATTTCTAAACTCGCATACGTACAAATATGAGATATGCATTCGACGAAGATAAACGTCTAAGAGAAAAATACCTATACAGAAATGAAAAGAATGTGTTCATAATTATACGGTACCTCAATTAAAGATATCTTGATAATTTAACTCTTATATTTATAATAATTATACTACATTTCATGATAATGCAATACTCCATTTTCATAATAATTGAATATCATTAGAGTAAAAGTTGTTGTTCCTTGTTAACAGTAAAAAAGGACCTTAGAGTGCCTCGAGATAAAACACTTTTCCGACTTTGAAAGTTTGTGTACTTTGAAAGTTGTGTCTCATCCTCTCGCATATGGAAAACTTGATCCCAAAGATTTTTGCAAAGAAATTGACTCTCAACCAAAAACTTTGGATGACCAACTGCTAGGCCCAACTAATTTTGACATGTCTCAGGCATTACTATGACCCAGTTGAGCCCACTAAAGGAAAAGGTCAACAAATGTTTGGTTTAAGTTGTGACTTGTGAAAAGTATATTTGCATAAATAAATTAACGATTTAACCCACCAAACTATGAAACCAATACTCAAGAGAGTGAGCAATTAGATGTGATTATAACGATATTAATCAGCTCATTTCAAAAAATATATATTAATCAAGCGGCGACGGCAAAACCCATACCGTTTAAGTTCATTAAAGAAATCTGAATCCCAAAAAGATAGGAAAAAAAAATACAAAGAGAATATTCTCCCCAGCTATATTGTTTTACTAAATTTAAAACGAAAAATCAAACATTAAAAAGCAAAGCTTGATTACGCCATCAATTAGTCATCATGTCCCCCCTCTGACTCAGAAAACGTGACTGCTGATGCATGCTAACTTTTGTGCTTTTCCAATCTTTCACCTTAAATCTTCCTTTAAAAAAAAGGAAAAAAATCAAAATCCAAACTTCCTTTCGCTTCTTCCAGTTGAAGAAGAGAGGAGACTGAATAAAATCAGGCTTCAATTTGAATCATTGGACCATAGCTATGCCGTCCTTTTAACTCCATCCTAAGCAACAAATTTTACTTAAGATACTGGGCCCACTAGATATATCCTAAATATAGCAAATATCCATATTCCAAAAAAGAAAAGAAAAAAAAGCTCTTAATAGCTCGGCAATGTGGAAAGAATTTGCCGAAATTGCAAGGTTGCTGGTAAAATGGCGAAGGCAAGGCCAAGGAAAGCTGGTGACACTTCACGAGAGCCAGCTGAGACGTCGATGGCCTCCGGGCGTTGCCCGTCGTCGGAGGACTTCTTGAGACTGCACACACAGGAATCGAAAAAAATTTACTCTCAACAAAAATTAAGAAATTGTTTGGTTATATTCAGAATTTATTTATTGCGTATCCATGATGTTTAGCTTGGACTGTGCTGTATCTTTTTTTTTTCTTCTTCAAAATTTTAACACAAGAAAACAATTTATAAAAAAAATAACGTGCGAGCCATATGGCTATGGTCCCCCATATGACTATCCACCGACCTTATAAACAATAGAAACCTTAACAATTTTGACAGCTACAACAAAGTGTGTTTGTTTGGCTTGGTAATGCCTTGGGATAGAAAAAGCAATACTGTCCTTTTTAGCTTGTTTGAAGTACTAAAATAATTAAGATCCAAACTTGAAAGTATCGTCAATTTAATGGCTTAAATATTTTTGGGTTAAGACCCAGATTTGTTCTTTAATTATAATTTGATCCCTAAAACAGCCCAAATTTGTTCTTTAACAGTAATTACCTGGTGGAAGGAGCAGGGCAGAAGGTAATAATGTAATCAGCGGCAGCACAAGTGAAGGTACTAGTGCCATCATCATACGCATAACTATAAGCCTTGGGGCAGGCGTTCTTGAAGAACTCGGAGTAAGAGCTGGGCTTGCACGTATTCGGATTCGCGAAATCGCCGCTACAGCAATACTGTGGATCCCCAAACGCCTCACATGCGCTCTTACACGCCACGCTCTCATCTCCATCAACCACCTTAAGCTCCGAAGGACACACTCCGTTCAAATCCACAACGCACCCAGTGGCGGTGCAGTTCCCTGCTCCGTTAACACCACCCTGTGGCACCACCGTCATGGGAAGATTGTACCCGTCAACGAGGCTCACGTCGTAGAAGTCGAGCCCGTCGGCGCCGTTCAGCGTGAATTCCGCGAGGGTAGCCGGTGGGGCGGCGCCACTGCCGGAACATTCGAGAGTGGAGGAGCCGCAGTCACCGGTGAGACAAGAGAATTTTCCGGTCGTTGCGTCTTGGGTGCAGAGGGTGCGACCCCATATTCGGCCTGACCAAGAGGCTGGTATTGAGAGGGGAGTCGATTCGCCTGGTTGCAGAGCGAACCCTGTTGTTGAAAGCTGTGCGGTTCCAGCGCCTGAGAGCAAGCCTGGCCAAACTGTGTAGCTGCACTTGTTTACTATTGTGAATGTCGATGAATAAACACCTATAACAAATTATATCAAAAATTAAAATTAAACCCATATTATTTTTTTATACAAAAACCCAGATTAAATTAAGGCCAACAAAAAACAGACTAAAGGGTAAAATCAAAAAGCAAAAAAAAAATCTCATTACCTGAGAGAAATTGAAGAAGATAAAGGACAACAATGATGACAGAGAGTTGAGGAGAATGAGCCATTGAGATTACTAAAAAGAAGAGTTTAAGAGATTCTCGTCTAGAACATAGATTTTTTGCTGTTGCTCTGTTCTTTCTGTTTTAATAAAAGAGTCTTGCTCAAATGATCTGTTGATCTGTATTTCTTGTATTTATAGAGTGATGTAATGGGCACCATGTGCAGTGTTGCATTAAGGGAAGTATGGATTGTGGGGTGCAAGCGGATTAGGACCCACGTCGGCATTGCACATTCCTATCCCGCCATAGTTAAAGTCGGCTACCGTATTCAGTTTTTTAACTTACTTAGGAAAGGGGAAAAAAAATAAAAAATGAAATAGTTACTTCTCTAGTTAAGGAAATATATTTAATATTCTCAATAATGGCAGCCAATTTTTTTTTTAAATGAAAAATAATTACAATAATTTAATGAAAACATGATGCAGACCCTTTGGACGGATGCAAAGGCGCTGCATGGAAACATGCTGCAAATCCTTTGGAAGGATGCAAAGGTGCTGCATGGGGATTCTGCCTGCTCTGGTTTATAAACAGTCTTCCGTCTCACAAGGGACGGCTTCAAATTTACATGCCATATTATATAAGCTGATAGAGACAGGTCCGCTAATCTTTTGCTCATGAATTGCTACGTTTTATGATCAAACTTATTACTGGCCGTTTGTTTGGAAAACTGTAAAATTGGTGCAAGTTGACAAGTTGTTCACCACTTAACCCTCCACCCACTGCCCTTTTTTAAATATATTTTAGTTCTTTTTTCATAATTTGGATTTGGGCTATCATCAGGTCGGTTTGGATCAAGCGAAACCATTCACTGTTGCTGCGTCAGGGCTTGTATTAAGTAGCCAACGTCTACCTGAAGCTGACCTAACCAGGTCGTCTTGTTTAAGACACGAGGGAAAAGAAGACTGTGAGAAGAAAATCGCATCCTCAGCTCAAATGAATTCAATCACAATGGCAAGATAAACAGGGATAGGTCATCTCTTTGATATCTGGTATTGGTGGTATTATTTGAGATTAAAATGGACTATATATTAAAACAACGAATTCAGACAACCAAAACGTACATCCGAAAAGTCCATTAGTATTTTCATGACATGTGTCGACTCTTCTCAAAGACTGCCTCAAGCTTATGGCTGAGTTTTACAATTGTTGACTTTCTTTTTAGGCTGATAGTTTAGCATCTCAAGCGGCTAAGGAGAAAATTAACCTGGATTTTCGTGTTTTTACATGTGTTTTCAAAGACGAGGGCGTTGGACAAGATGTTTTATTTTTATGAGATGAAATGTAAGCCTCGAGACATTGAAGCGTTTTGAATAAAATAATATTAATTAAATTATAAAATATTAAAAAATTAAAATAATATGAATAAATTAATTATCAATAAACTTTACTAACTTAAGACTTATAAATGAATATTTATCAAAATATTTCACAAACACACGTTGATATTACAAACACAATATTAAGTGATTGTTGTTTACACACTTACAATAGTATAACAAATTCACATACATCTCATCTTTTATCAATAAATCACAAATCACATTTCCAAAACCAAATTCCAATTTTCAAATTGTGAATTTTAACTTTCAAAAATTCAAAAATTGTGAAATCTTGAATTTCAAAGATTGTGAATTTTGAAATCTTTATATTAAAAAATTTAAAATCTTGTTTTACATTTTAAAATAAGAATAATTTCAATTCGGTATGAAACTATTGACTTTGAAAATTTTTATATGAAATTATTTCACAATTAAAAAATTATTAGTGTATTAAATTAATTTTTTTGGTTATATCAAACTTAAAACATTATCAATCGGTCACATGCTTGCAAGTTAATTCAAGCCTACCTCAGTTTGTAGCAACTGACAAAATTCCAGCCGCCAGGTTTAAAACCCTAACCCCTCTTTTCTCTTACCTCTCTGCGTAAACTTACTATCACGCAATGGCAGGAGGCAAGATCAAGAAAGAGAAACCAAAGGCTAATCGCGCACCAGTAAACCACTACCAAGGGGGCATATCGTTTCACAAATCCAAAGGCCAGCACATGCTCAAAAACCCCTTATTAGTCGACTCCATAGTCCAAAAAGCTGGAATCAAGACCACCGATGTCATCCTCAAGATTGGTCTCGGTACCGAAAACCTCACCAAAAAGCTTCTAGAAGCTGGCAAGGAAGTCATCGCCATCGAGCTCGATCCTCGCATGGTTCTCAAGCTGCAGCGCCGGTTTCAGGGGACCCCCTTCTCAAATCGCCTGAAGATACTTCCACTTGAAAGGGGGCATATCGTTTCACAAATTTCAACGCCGATTTCAGGGGACCCCCTTCTCAGCTTGTAGCAACTGACAAAATTCAAACCACCAGGTTTAAAACCCTAACCTCTCTTTTCTTTTATCTCTCTGCATAAACTCACTTTCACGCAATGGCAGGAGGCAAGATCAAGAAAGAGAAACCAAAGGCTAATCGCGCACCAGCAAACCACTACCAAGGGGGCATGTCGTTTCACAAATCCAAAGGCCAGCACATACTCAAAAACCCCTTATTAGTCGACTCCATAGTCCAAAAAGCTGGAATCAAAACCACCAATGTCATCCTCGAGATTGGTCTCGGTACCGAAAACCTCACCAAAAAGCTTCTAAAAGTTGGCAAGGAAGTCATCGCCATCGAGCTCGATCCTCGCATGGTTCTCGAGCTGCAACACCGGTTTTAGGGAACCCCCTTCTCAAATCGCCTTAAGATACTTCTACTTGAAAGGGAAAATTTATGTTTCATTTATGAGAAATCATAGAAAAAGGAACCGAAAATTGTGATTATTTTAGAATTTGAGACCTTTTTTATGTTAAGTTGAGGTCCTCAATTTTTGTTTTGCCCTTTTGGTTCTTGTAACAGATTCTCGAGCAATCAAATCCGGTGATTTGCTTTTAGGGTAAAAGAACATTGCACTACAAAAAAAAATAACACTGGGTGTATGCCCAGCCCAGACGCCCCGGGTCTGGGCGAATGTCCATACCCGAAAAACAAACGCCCCAAGATACTTTCGCCCCCGGATTCACACCCCAGGGCATTTTTGCCCAAAAATGCCCCGAGGCGCACCCTTAAAGCGCCTTTAAAACACTGGTTCCTCCTACTCTTGATGTTCTAAATTTTTGGGCCCTTGCTGACCTATTAGGGTTAACCAGCTTATATCACTTCATGTACATCGTTGCTGGTTGTCCAAGAAAAATATGGTTTCTATCTTGCGTCCCTTTGAAGAGTGGAAAAGGTTCTTACTCCCAAGTGCGTTTTCCGTTTTAAAACCATAGGGGTTACAAGTCAAGCACAACACGCTTGCAATTTAATATGCCAGTATTTCAACTTCTATAGATTTTGTTTTCCTTCATTTTGACATCTTCCTTAATTTGCTTGTAGAATTAGTCAATCGAACCAAAAACAAGGCTAATGCCACCCAGTTGCGATCTTCCCAGGCATGGTTACTTTGCAAAGATACAAGAGGTGCTACCAGAACTAGAAACCAATTTTATTTGCTTCTCCGCCTTTCAAAGAATAAATTCAGTCATCTGCTTTAGCAACCAACATGGTTCCCTTCTAATACTACTGCAGTTCCAGCCTTCCAGACCTAATTTACCTTACAAATGGATAATACCGTATTATAAATTTACGTAAATTGAGTGAAAGCTCAGGGTCCATTTATCATATAGCAAAATATGCAGAGATCAGCAAACCTCCACTTCTTTGCACAACATTTGGCACAGGTTTGCTGTCTTCCTACAATGTCCCTGTTATAACATGCAAGATCCAACATTGACATGGGCATTATCTAGGAAAGGAGATCCTCAAAGAAAAACAAAGCAGTGAGCATTGCATGAGAAATTGTAAATTAACAGTTTAGGTGTCTTTTAATCCAAAGAGCATTCAAACGACATGAAGAATAAGCAACTCAATTCAGCAGCATATACCCACGAACTTATTTAAACCCTGCTTTTTAACTTGATGGAGCCACTAACCAAATGAGAACAAATAGACCATTCCCTCTCAAAGATCAACAATTTTCTCAGTCTAGCCAGAAGGCTACAAATATTCCAACCATGTCAAAGCATGAGAACATCGGACATGCTACTATCACTGCACCACTGTAAACTCCAACAGATTGACCAGAACAATTAAAAGTGGTAATATATAGAGATCCTCTCTGAACACACAAATTTTTTAAAACAACATTACTGATATGCTCAACAGATGGTTATATCTGTCAACACACCCTCCATCCAATGTCAAAACAAAAGAACACGGATTATTACCTCTACTTTCACAACCAACATAAACACAACTAGGTGATCCAGCAACCACAGTCCATTGATTTCAACAACTAAATCCATAAAATAAAAGTCCATTTGCTCCCATCCAAGAAATGCATTCACCATGGCACTCAAAAGGAAACAAAGCTCAACCAAGTCAAATTACACATTACCAAAACGGTAGGATGCTCCAACCCTAGTTAAGATGGCCCCTAGGAAGTACTAAGAACATGGTCTTGATCTTAGGGTAATCAATTAATCATTAAGGTCACCATCAATCTATAAAGGAGGATCTAATCCAGACAAACTTAGCAATGGAAGAGCATCAGGATAAGCAGTAGCTCCAATGGAATGTCTTAAATCAAGTGTGTACTTAATAGCAAATCCAAATTAATTCATCTGGCTCAAAATGCAACAAAGCTAGTAGAATTGCAAGCAATACACTGAGTGTCACCTAACTTAAACTCAATGAATCCATCTTATTTCATCTTCTGGATGAGACAGTGACAACTGAATTCAGTTTCTTCAGGATGTTGTATAGTTTTTTCAAAGCCACCAGAATTTCTTCAGGATGCTTTACAGCATGACATAAATAAAGTTGCTACTAAAAGGCTCGTGTCTAAGCCTCTTTCTGATTGTACACTTATGTTATCATAGAAAAAAAGTTTTCTATTGCAAAAGAAAAAAAAGGAAATCCGTTTTAGTTATAAGGTGTATGCCAGTCACCACAAGAAGATCAGATCCATCATGCTTTCGTAGAAAACTCAATAAGGATTGAGGACCAACATTACAACAAACAGATCCAAGACAAACATCTGCACATTGGAAATGAGCAAGCTATAAAAACATATAAACTTGTTTCTATGGCCCATGAAGGATTAGGGAGCATACAACTACCTATTTGAAACTATCACCAATCCAACAGTAAACCACCCCATAAACAATAAACTGTGGGAAAGAACAATAAAACCACCCATAAACAATAGACTGTGGGAAAGAACAATATAAAGTCCCCATTATTCCAAAAAATTATATTCCAGTGCACCCTGCTAACTATAGACAGATGAATTCCATAAATACTACAGGAATGTGCAGTAAATACACTCTAACCTCTTAAATCAAGTTTTGCAAACAATTGAAAGACATGCATCTGTTAGCTATGAACAAGATAAGAGCCAACCTACCTGCAATGATTTATTTATGAAATTGGCTTAATAGTGTCAGGATGAATAACAAAAACAGGCATGACTCCCGGAAAAGAAAACTATGAGATCAAAACATCAAATTATACCAGCGAATACATTAAATGATACTATAAAGGAAAAGATATCCATAATACAAACACCCAGCAGCAAGATCACAACATTGATAGGTAGAATTATGATGACAATTTATCTATTTTTCTAATAAGTAGACAGTACTTTATCTATTCAGGAAAAGGCTAGTATGAGAACAAATATTAAACCAAACACAAGCTGTCCATGAACAAAAGGACCTAATCATGGGTTTCATAATAATTCCGTAAAATTAGATGTATAAGAAGCATTCGCTCGCACTTGAAGATGAAGATAAAACCACTCAATTAGAATATCAATAACACGGTCATTGATAACAATAGAAATTTAAAAAAAAAAACTAAAAATTTATCCGCCCCAACTCACTGTAAGTATCAAAAACAGGAATAAAAATTCCTTGCCAAACAGCACATACCAGTTGACCACCCCCGAAAAAAAGCCATACTATGTATAACCATAAAAAAAGATAACCCACAAAAGGTAAAGCCGAAGATAAAAGAGAAAAAAAAAAGGAATGATGGCTATTACTCTTTTTTTTTCTTCATTCTTCATTTAAGAAGCGACTGGGCAGTTCCTAGCGAAGTGGCCCTCCTTGTGACAACGAAAGCAGATGCCTTGGGTTCCTCCACTCTCGCAGTCCCTCGCAAGGTGCCCATACTCCCCACACTCGTAGCAAGCACCACCGCCCCTGTTGCCGCCGCCGCCGCCGCTTGCTCTTCTATTATTGCAATCCCTCGCCATGTGCCCATACTGATGACAGTTATAGCACTGACCACCAACGCCATTGCTACCACCGCTGGTTCGCCTGCAATCCCTCGCGAAGTGGCCTGGATCCCCGCAAGTATAACAACCATTACCACCACGAGTATTATTGTTGTTATTGTAATCAACTTCAGTGCTATTATTGCAATCCCTAGCCAAGTGGCCTACGTCCCCGCAATTGTAGCAGCCGCTCCCACCGGCGCCACCTCCGAAGCTACCGCCATTGCGCCTGTCTCTCCCGCCGCCGCGGGGGCTGTTGTCCCTCTTGTTGATAGAGGATCCACCGGGGGCGGTAACGTCGACGGCCTGAGTCTTGTCACCGTTTCCCTGCGAGACTGTGAACTCGACGGACTCACCCTCCGTGAGGCTACGGTAGCCATCTGATTTGATGGCGGATTGATGGACGAACAGCTCCTCGCCTCCATCGTCGGGCGTGATGAACCCGTATCCCTTCCTTTCGTTGAACCAGTTCACCTTCCCGGTTGATCGTTGTTGCTCCTGCTCCTTCTCCTGCTCCTGCGCCATTGATTCTTTTTTTTCTTAATAAACAGAAACGATCTCTTTGTTTAGGTTTTTGTTTGTGCAAGTAAGATCTAAATAGTAAGTGACAGTATATATAGAGAGAGAATAGGAAGAGATCTAATCAAACCCTAATTTGGCCACACCGCCTTTAGAGTTCCCCTCCTAATTAATTTCGTTTTGGTTTCGCGTTTCCTATTTTAAAACTACTTCCCTCCCTCTCACGATTTATGCGTAATTTTGAATGATCTTTTTGCCTCGCGTCCGTCATAAGAAGCCCTCTACCCCACTTTTCAACCCATGAGATATCTTTCTCTTTCCTTTACCCTTTTTTTTCTTTTTCCTCTTCCTTTTTGATGATTTTTTTTAATTAATTGAGATTTTCTTTCTATAATTATTTTGATAAATTTCTTTCTATAAAAATTAATTTCAATTAATGAATATAAATAACTTGAGATTTTCTTTCTATAATTTGTTTTTTTGATAAATTTCTTTCTATAAAAATTAATTACAATTAATGAATATAAAGAACTTGAAATTTTTATTTTTTTTGGTAAACTTATGATACTTTAAAGTGAAAGGGAGATTCACTATCACCAATTAAAATATATTATGACCAATATGATAAAATTCATTTATCATTTGTATGGTTTTTCTTACCCTATATGTAAATTGATTTAAAAATTTATAAAATAAAAAATCTCTATCATGTCTAATGTGTGATCAACTAATAATTGTCATGATAAACCAATAACCATTATTTACATCGTTATTATCCCGTGTATTTAAGACATAAAAACGTTGATATATTACAATTATTATATAAAATTAAATTTTTTTATTTTTGTTAAATAAAAAATGAGTAAGTAAGTAGACTATACCACATCATACTTACGTTATGACCACTATGCCCTCTTAAAGAGTAAATTTAACATTAACAAGTATTTATTGGGAGACTCAAACTCAAACATTTCAAGCAAGATGGACGAGTTCTTACCACTAAACTAAACCAAGAACTTGTTAACAATAAAACTAATTCCACGTAACACAATATTGTTCCCAATTTACAAGACCTTAAAATATTTAATAAAAAATTATTATTAAATCAAATCAAAGTCCATCCATAAAAACTTCTATGATTTGTAACTTTTATCTAATTAAATTAAATATTATAATACATTGAAAGCAAAAAAGAAAGAGGAAAAATTTCAC
The DNA here is from genome assembly GCA_023935145.1 of Bretschneidera sinensis. Classification (NCBI taxonomy): domain Eukaryota; kingdom Viridiplantae; phylum Streptophyta; class Magnoliopsida; order Brassicales; family Akaniaceae; genus Bretschneidera; species Bretschneidera sinensis. The sequence goes on along the minus strand of CM043698.1, from coordinate 31,961,664 downwards.
CTTATCTTTCAAGTAGCTAAGTGAAGGGAGATTAGTGAAACAAATCAATCATTCTTTGTTTCTATTTGAGAAATTATAAAAACACCCATGTATTTTGGTAAAAACCACAATAACACTTTTTAATATTAAAAGTATATCAATGTATCCTTAAATCACAATCATGATTAATCCAACTTAATTAGGTATAGTTAATTTGTAACATCTTTTTCTAATTTTCATTTTTTACTTTGGAGAGCAATTGACCTCCATGGCGCTGTCTTTTTTACATATAGTTAATTTTGTGGGAGTTATCAAAAAAATTCACTGATAATCATGAGAAAATTAAATAGTAATTATTTGAAAAAAATTAAATATTAAAATTATTATTCGATTTCTCTGTGATTACTAATAAACTTTCTCGATTCCATGACAACAAATGAAATCCTTCACTTCTAGAGCAGAATATAGTTGCCAAATATACTGCACTTCTTCTATGGAAGGAATTAAACGACAATGGCTTCATTTAAAGAGGGAAAAAAAATAAAAAAGGAAATTACAGAGACGTTATCTATCTACACAATGCATTGAAAATCATTATACTATGCCTCTTCAAAGTAAGGGACGAAATTAAAAAAGAAAAAGGGGAGATTTGTACAAGTAATCGAGCTATTAGTAGACTTCAACATTCCATTGCTCAGCTTTCTTCAACTGCTTTTTGTACTGTATCCAATCAATACCTGAAAAATTGAGCAAACACCCATTAGAGGCATAAGTTGTATGAATCCTTTGTCAAGTTTTAAGAATGCATGATTTACTTACTGTCTTTTGCAGCCAATGAAACCATTATGTCATCGATTCCTTTCTCCATCCCCTTCAACCCACACATGTAAATGTAGGTGTTGTCTTTCTTGAGTAATTCCCATAGCTCTTCCGCGTATTGAGCCATCCGGGTCTGAATGTACATTTTCTCACCCTTCTCATTAGTTTGCTCTCTGCTCACAGCGAAGTCAAGCCTGAAGTTCTCGGGGTACTTACCCCTCATTTTCTCAAATTCCTGTCACATTCAACGTAAAGCAGTTCAGCGCAAATCACAACAGGTTGAGTTATTGTTTGATTCTATGAGTCTTTAGTAGTAAGGTATTCAACTATTTAGAAACCTTTGTCTAGCTCACCTCCTTATAGAGCAGTGAGCTACTTGTTGGAACACCCAAGAAGAGCCATGCCAAACCATTGAACTACAAACCATGTCAGAAGCTGAGTCAGTCATTAGATATTAAGTTGTTTAATGCCAAAATAAGCATTCAATCAAATCAACATTTTCTTCATTATTTGAAGCATGCCAAACTCAAGTACATTCATTCTACCTTGTAGTCCTCATGCTTCTCAAAGAACATTTTCCACAAAAATGATCGGAAAGGAGCAATTCCAGTTCCTGTTGCAAGCTGCAATGAAGAAATCCAATAAAGATCAATGCATTGAAATCATATTATCGATACAATAACAGGGTACAGCGAAAAATCAAGTGGGTTGTTCGATATTATAGTGCATTCTTAATGTGAAAAATGTAGATAAATACCATGATGACTGTGGCATTGGGATCTTTTGGCATAAGCATTTCTTTCCCAACAGGTCCTGTGATTTTTACTTCAGCCCCGGGTTTCAAGTCACCTGTAAAGGAAAACAAAAACATTTATATATTAACCAAGTCTGCCTTATGAGAAACCGTTTCATGTTAGACATGCTTAAAACCATAAAGGCTAAGTGTACGTTCAGGTTTAGAAAATTCTCTAGTTTTCTAGGAAAAATTTGCTTGGGGTAGGCATTTTTTGGAAAAGTTTTCTGGAATATTGAAAATTTTCTACAACTGAGTGTGCTTTAAATACCCTTCTCATTTAACTCCGCATAAAATGAGATAATTGTATAGATATGTAGAAAGTTCTGCATCCTTACACAAGAAATTTGAGCAGACTCCTTTAACAAGTTCTCCTTTATCATTGGTGTACACGAGTCGTTTCACGCATAAAGAAACCTGCACAGAGATAATCAGATAAGACCTAAAATACATCACAAAACACAATAAAACAATGGGATTATACAATATGCTGATCATCAGCTGGATTTGCAAGCAATATGAGTCAAAAAAAAATACACAAGAAAGAGCATATACAAACTTAGAAGGCTAAAAGCTCAAATCCGTAGTTTAGCATGTATATTTGATCAGGAACTAACATATAAAAGCAAGTTGATTAATTTGCACCATTTTAGATAAGAAGCTTACTGTTTTGGAGTCTCCAAAATCACCAAGGGCACTGCTGGCAATTGAGTATAACCTCAGCTTGTGAGGTTTCCCATTCTTGTCAATACCATCAGCAATCACCCCAATGGATTGCCCTTCTCTGTAGGGAACCTCTCCTAAGCCAATTAAACAATCCAATCAGCTGAATTTAATTAACACTATAAGATCATCCAATCAACTAAAAATATCAAATTTCTATGTTAAACAAACAAGCAGCCAAGAAGATCAAAGATTTATTTCATATTGAAGACATTTCTTTTTAGATTCTAAATGTGGGTATGTCGTGCTGATATGTAATTAAGAATTTAGTAAAGTTGATCCCTAAAAGAAAGCAAATAGTTCTTAATAAGGAAAAACGAAAACAATCGAGTTTTAAATATCATTACCTTCAGTGCTGAAGACCATGTGCCAGGTTTCTCCAGGAGCATCATCAGCAGTGATCTTAGTGTTTAGAAGGCATGTCCCAGTGTAAGGGTTCTTGGGTTTGAACTTGTTAACAACAACACCTTCCTCCATCTTCTTGGAGATTTTCTCAACTTTAGCAGGAGCCTCTGTTGTAACCTGGGCTCTAATGGGTACAACTCTCCCTCCAGCACAGACATCTCTGTAGTGAAGAGGAACCTGAAAAAAAAAAACCAATTTTTAAAACTCCACAAAAAAACAATTACAATGTTAATGTCAAGGAAAAGCCCATAAACACGTAAACATTTGATGCAATGCTATAGAATGTTACCTTCTTGAAGGTGATTCTGTCAGGTGAAATGATGGAGGTTCTGGTGGGAATTAGAGAAGAGGACTTGGAGGAAGGGAGAGAGACTGCAGCACTTACTGCAGTAGCCATGATTGTGCTAAAGAAGAGGAAGAAGATGAAGAGAGAAAAACAAAATGTGAAGGATTGTTGGTGTAGAGGTGAGATAAGCAAAAGAAATGGTAGAGATTTTTGATTGGGTATGCTATGGATTATATGAATTGGGTGGAAGAGAACGTAAGGCCAATGCAGTGGCTTATGTGAGGATAAGTTTTTGTGTTCAAAACGTATGACTCTCACCACTTACCTTTATAACTTTTGCTGTTGTGTAGGTCGCTATCTTTCCATTGATTTTTTTGATTCACAGTACAGAATGGTATATTAATGACCATATGGAAAGGTAAATCTAGAGACCTGAACTGAATTCTTGAGCTGTGGCTAATCTTTTACACACTTACTCTAGCCTACACTATGTGATAAACAAAATTAAGTTTTAAATGGATAAGTAGATGATTTAAGACAAAAAAAATTAAATTAAATTAAAAGACAAAATAAACATTTATGTGAAATCTTCATCGTTTCTCCTCCAACCTCAAAAAAAAAAAAAAAAAAAAAAAATCATCGATTATTTTGAAATATGGATCTTAGATCATGTCAAGGCAAGGTAGGTGTGGTCGTAAAAAATCAATCCTAGCCCATCTTATAAGAAGATCTTTGACTTGGTGGGCAACGGGTAAGCTCAAGCCTAGCAGCCAACTTTACAACGTTCAAGTCCTTTAATGGACCTCATACTAAGATTTGATCAAGAGCCCACTATCCAATACATGACCAGGCCTGTTATTTTTTCTGATGATTTAAGCTCTTCTGTTTCTTTTCATTTTTGTGGTTCAAATTTAAGCTATTCTTTGACATAGCCTGAATTTGAATACATAGATGCGTTTCTACTGAAATTTATTCTTCTATCTAGTTTGCCAATGAGAATTTAACAAAGAGCAAACAAGGTAAAAAATGGTTTTGTTCATGATTTTGGTAGAAACCAGGAATTGGAGCTTGTTTTTGGAATTTGTTAGTTAGCTTTTATGAATTTCAGATTGAACAAGTAATAAACTTGTTTCACTTAATTCCCTTGGGAGCAAAACAAGAAACAAGAAAGACCCTGTTTGGAAACAAGTAATTATTTTCCCTATTTGTTGAATAAAATAAGTAAATTAACAACACCAAATAACCATAACAGAAAAAATAGTGATCAAACCACATAACTCAATACATCAAATTTTTACGTGAAAAACCCTTTCAATGTGAAAATAGAAAAACTATGAGATTTAGTCCATGCAAAATCTCTTTTATAAAATAATAAGAATACAAAGTATCTTCTTTAAATCAATTAGATGATCAACATATTAGTTATCATCACCCTAAAAGTGTATTTCAACAATAACCTATCAGAGAAAAATTAAACTGATCTCACTAAAACAAGTTATAACAAGTGAATAAATGAAATATATCAACTTGAAGCTCTCACTATATAAAAACAACACCCAAAATTTGAACTCAAACTACGATAAAATCAGATTTCAAATCTAATCATAAAAATAAATATAACCCGAAAATAACCTCTATTCAAAACATGTTTTCGACGGCTGCCAAGAGAAAAAAAAATGTGTATCTCCAAAAGAAGGAGAAACCGTACTCTTTTATACTGTGACCTTAGGGTCACATGATTTTATTTAGGGTGACTCACATGTGAGAGAGACCGCCTTAACAGAACTTGAATCTCTCGATCTAGTGATCATCTCCTGCTGCTTAATGTATCAAACAGGATCTATTTAGCATTTGATATCATACTCTTCCATTTTTTTCTCATGGCATTTGAAATCTGCAAATTATATTGTGTGGGATGGTTTTATATGACATTATGGAGCAACGCCCCTCCACAACAGCCTTTATAGTGCTGATTTTATCTCTTCAATCTCCCTTAAGTTTCATTTTTAATGCATTAATCCCAATTCATTTTTGTATATGCCATTCTTTGTGAACATATATATGTACACTAACTTTTCAAGTCTAGCCGTCAACTAGAAAGTAGTTAGTCAAAACCTTGAAGGAGGTTTGAACATATTACTACAACAAGCTGAGCTATCAGTGGTATGATAACAAAACAAATCGGAGTTTGGCAGATGTATATAAGCTGATTGCAGCGTTGCCTTGGAGGGAGAGTTAATATGTTGAACAGTCGTAAGCGTATCTCCGCCCCTTTTTTATTTGCCCTTTTTCAACACAGCAGTTTTTTTTAGTTAAGAAGCAAATTTTAGTAATAAAAAATATTTTAATATGTGTTTGGTTGAAATTTAAATAGTTTAATTTTAAATAAAAACACTTTCAAATGAAATAGCTTTGAAACGGTGTTTAAGAGTTTGATAAATACAACTTAAATCATCTGAAGTTAAAAGTTTTTAAAGCATTTTAAATTACATATTAAAACAAAATTTTAAAATGTTTTTATGTAGAAAAAAATAATAAAAACACTTTCGCATAAAACTACAATAAACAAAGTAAAAAATTAAAAAAACTAGGGTTAAACGTTGGAAAGGACTAATAATATAATAGATATAATATTCTAAAATAATTTTTTTCTTCCAGATTATAGTGGGCTAAGCCCCTGAGACTCTCACTAATCTTTCGTATGGAAAGAATAAGGTAAGATGATTTTATTTCTTGTTTTGCCATTAAAAAAATTACTCCTATAGTATCGTTTATCAAATTGGCTCATAAAAGGTTGTGATTGTTTTACCATGGCTATTAGTATCTTACGAGCCTAAAAGTAAAAGTTTCAAGTCACCCGTTGCTCTAGTTCATTTTAGACCGGTTATGTTTTTTTTTTTTAAATCAAAAGTACTTTTCGAGAAAAAAAAATTTCTCTTTATCTACCCTTTAGTCAAAAAAATATTTTTTTTTAAGACGGAATCTAAACAAGAATCACTTTACTTATTGAGGGACCCTAATACGGTATCCGGATGGTCTAATCCAGTCTTTTGTGCAGTTTCATTGCAAGTAAGCTTTGGAAAACATGTTCCTATGTAAGAATTACACGTTTGAAAGCGTCCAAGTCATGAGGCTAAATGTTTCTCGCATGGTGGGCTGATGGCAACACATGTTCATATTCCAAATATTCAATTTATGCTCCATTCTACAGAAAGAAAGAGAGAAAGAAAAAAGATGTGTACCTAAGCTAAATTATCGCCAACCTACCAATAATTCTACTTTTCGATATCTTTTGGCCCACTTCTTTCAAACTGGTATGTGTACCTAAGCTAAATTATCACCAACCAAAACTCAACCATTCTGAGCAAAATATAACAAAAATATGGACCTGCTCAAACCTGCACATTTTGATCCCCTTTGAAAAGACAATTTGCTGGACAAAGCGATAAAAAGGAAATATAGTCAAATGCATTGATATGCCAACCACCCAAATTTGCTTTCAGGTCATGATTTCAGAGTTCAGACAATGCAACAGAAATTGACAAATGGGTAATGGACAAAAAGAAAAATAGAACACGAGGAGGATGAAGCTTTGCAAAATGACTTGAGATAGTTCTAAACAATGTTGAAGACAATCTACTTGTATGTCTACTCGATGAGAATTGATATGAATCAGAAATAAAATGATAGGAATTTGTTTTACAACAAAACATTTGTTTGAATCAATCAATGGAATAATCCCCTTGATCCTCTAGATTGATAGGAATTTGTTTTACAACAAAACATTTGTCTGAATAAATCAATGGAATAATCCCCTTGATCCTCTAGATTGATAAAGCTCCAATCTGCTCTTAGCCTCTTGCAGCAATTGGTCCACTGTCCCATCCTGTGTCATGTAAGACTGCTTTGATGCCCATTCTAGCACAGTCAGCACCTCTGCTTGGGCAAGCTCCTCGCTGTCTGGTACATGAAGTGCAATGTAGCAGAGAAGAACCAAAGCAGAGAGCTGAACAATTTGTTCACCAAAATAAACAAGCTGGATCAAGTGTTTTGCCCCTCCAGCGGTTATGATTGCCCTGGAATGATCAAGGTGAAGATAGTTATCTGTGCACGCAAATTTTTTGAGTGCAATTGAAGCCTCCCGGGTAATTTCGTCTTCTCTGTCGTCGAGAAGTCGAACCAATGGGGCAATTATCCTTGTCTCTGTGGCTCTAAATGTCCTTGCCAAATTCCCAATAGCTTTAATGCAAGGGATAAGCAAGTCTGAATCGGCTTTATCGACAATTTTCAATACCTGATCGACCACAGCCTTGCAGGAGGGGGAATTGGGCTTGAATGCTGACCTTCTCAAATCTGGGTCTTGCTCTGCTACCGCTGTAATCTCCATCAATGCCATGGCTGAATTGTACTGAACATCTTTGGTACCCTTCTCCAACAAAACAGCAAAGCACAACAAAGCTCTGGATTCAGTGATGCTACGGCAAATGGGTGAGTTACCTTTAGCGAGTTGCCAAAGCGCTCTGGCTGCCATTGCCTTCATGTTAGCCTTGGTGGCAGGGTCTTCAAATTCCCTCCCTTTAGTGATACTCCCCGAGAGAGATACGTTTTGTTGGTGATTGAGATTATGATCTTGCTTCACACCGTTCTGGGTATTGCTGTTGTTGGTCTTCACGCCATTGCTTGTAGGCTGTTGCGGTGGCTTGGACCCAGCACCCTTCATGGCTATAGTACTAGTAACCACGTTGTGCAGGTATGGAGTTTGATTATCCGTCGGATGAGGAATCGCAGAGCGAAGACTGTGTTTATCATCATCCTCATTCACCTTGTTGGCGTTAGAATTGTTGTTGTTAGTGTTATTACTCGCGATCACAACGGCGTGAATCGAGGTAGCTTTGTTGATAGCGATCGCGTACTTGCTATGCTCTTGAATTGTCTCGAACGCCAAATGACTGACGAGCAAGCGAATTATGTTGTGTTGCGCGAAAAGATCTTGGCATTTGGCGAAATTTGCGGCGAGCTCCGAGACGGCCCAGGCCACAACGGCTTGGACTTTCATGGGACCTTCTTTGAGGATTTTCGCAAACACTGTGCAGACACCAGCAAGGATCATATGCTCCACGCTCTCCGGGTCGCGACCCAATAGACCAATAGCTCTGGCGGCGTTCTCTTGACCTTCCAGTTTCCCTTCTTTGACCAATTTCAGCAAGGGACCCACACCGCCTTCCTCGATGATCAGCTTCCCGTACCGATCGTTGTCTCTGGCCAGCGAAACGAGTGACGCGGCCGCATCGGATCGGTCCTCGAGGGGCTTAGTGTAGAGGATCGCGATCTGCTCCCATATGAGGCAGAGGATAGGCTCGTTGGCGGCGATTGGAGGCAGACCCAGGTACTCGTCGCCGCGATCGTCGGCGGAGGCGGAGACACGCAGCAACCACGATACGTCGCCGATCGAGTTCTCCAGATGAGAAGACATCTTGCGGAACGCGGCGGCGGGGATGATGGTGATTACGCGCTTCATTAGGCCGTTGGCACGGCACTTGTGGACCAATGAAAGGGCCTTGTCAAGGACCTGTTCGGTGTCGTCGATGATCCGGCGCGTGGGCCGCTCATAGAGGTCGGAGCTCATGCGCGCAGCTTGACGGAGCAGAGCCGCCAGCTTCTCTGTTTTGGACTTCAGCTCAGCGCAGTCTTGCTTGAAGGAACTGGCCTCATCCGCGGCTTTCGCCACTTGGTCGGCTAACTGGATCGGCTTAGCCAAGATTTGCTTCACTATGTCCGCCATGTAACACACCCACAGCGGACCACAAATTGGGAACTTTACTTGTTTGATTCTTAGATCAGATCAAGAAACAGGGATTCCTCGGAAATTGGGTTTGATAGACAGAAAGAGAACTGAAGATTTGGAGCTTTATGTGAATTTGTGTATTATGGGTTTTTGGTTGTGTGTTTTACAGTTTCTCTGCTAAAGGAAATGGAAGAGTCTTTCATGGTGGACGGGTTTTATAAGGTCAAACGCAGTTTCTCTTTCTCCTCTTTTATAACCAACTACTGGTCCTAGGAAATGTTTTTTTCCAATATATTTAGCTTTTTCAAATTTTTTACTCGTTCACTTTATTATCAAAATTATCTGAATCTATAAAATATCTATAATATAAATATATTTTTTATTATATTATTTAATAATTAAATAAATTATTATATCATATATCTTTTATAAATATATTTTTAACAAAAAATTGGAAAAAATTGATTTCTATTACCAAGCAGGTTTGGGATTGATTACTGGGTCCTACTCCTAATAGAACTTTTTTATTTTGGTTTAAATTTTTTATTTAATTAAAAATTCATTAAATTTTGAAGGAAAAAGACAACTTTTAATGTGTCCAAAAAAATATAAACTGAAATTGCTGTCATTATTATTATAAGAACCAACTGGGTCCAACCCATGGGCCAAGCAGATTTCTGGCTCACATGGACATTTTAGTTCAGTCTTCAGTTAGATGCCCAATAGAATTATACCATTAGTTATGTTTTATTTTATTTGGTTTGACTTTGTCAATATTTGCCATTTGATGTTTTTGGGGGGTTACCTGTGTGACTCAAAAAAACGTCAGTCAATAACATTACCCAACGCGTCAATGTTTATTTTATGTTTTGACTTATGGATTCTGATGTGTATCACTCCTTGCCATCTCAAATGGCCAACATAGCAATTAGCATGTAGATGATCACCTACACAAAGTTTGTATTTTCTTATTCCTAAGAATAATTATTATTTTAGGAATTCTTCGTTTTAAATTTTTAATGAAAAAAATAATGGGCAGAGCCAATTGTGACTATGATAATCTGAATTGAATTTGAAACACACTAAAATAGAAATGTTCGCTTAGTATAATCAAATAAACTTAAGTTGGGTCAATTTTGGTAAGTTGATCCAAGTTAAATTTGTTGATAATTGGGCTAGGTTTTAGAAGAGTAGCAAATTATGCGCATTCCTAATTGAAAACATTAGGTCTGGATTCCTTTGGATTGAGATACCAACTATACTGCCTATGCTTTATTTCATCAATAATCATTTTATATTTATATTAATTTTAATAAATATAAATTTGTTCACCATCAAATTGTAACCAATCTTGGTCCAAACGTGCAATCTTTGGGCTGTCTCAACCTTTTAGCTGTCCATTGATTGTGATAACTAATATATGAAATATGGACGAACGTTCTTGATGGGAGAACGAGTATAAATACATTGTTTGGTCCCTAGACTCGGAACGACTCATTTTTCTTTCGATTATGCACCATCAAATTGGAGAGTTCTGAGAGTCTAAAAATACCAATACCGAGAGAATAACAGATTGTGTAAATGAAAAGCTTCAGTAGCCGGAGGTATGTTTACGGTCTATATTAATTCTGCCTTGATCTATATGTTATTTAAATTGTTTAGCATGTTTAGATTATATTTAAGTTTTATATTTGGTATCAGAACATTGTTTGTCTCTGTCTTTAAGTATTATGCAATCTGTAAAACTTTAGTTTTATACCCGAAAAATAATTTGATTTCAAAGTTTGATTTTTGAGAATTTTTTGATGGAAAATAATGTTAGAAATCATTAAGAAATTTGATTTCTAGTATTTCTGGGTTTTAAAACATTGCATTTGGTATCCTGGAAGCCAATATTTAGTTAGGTTTTGAAAACGGGTCACAACTGACCCGATTGAAGGTTGAAGACAATTGTTTTAAAAAAAATACCTTTTTCCATCTGTCATTTTCAAAAATGCCACTGTTGTTTCAGTATATTATAAAAAACCTTTTTTTCCTTCTGTTGTTTAGGAAAATATCTTACAGATTTAGAATTCGGTAACTTTTCAAAAAATCTATATATATATTTGGAAGTCCATATTTTGGCCTAATTTTATGGATTTTCACAATTTTGCATACGACATGTAATTATTTGCAAAAATAAGTATTTATTTTATTTATGTGCTTAAAATTATGTTGCTTTGTATGTATAATTTTATTTTTATAGTTATGCATGCAATTTAAGTTTAAATAGTTTTAGTACATAAATAATTTAATGTTGGGCATTTATTTTTAATTTTTGTGATTATTTTGCTCAAATTAAGATTATGCATATATACTATTTATGTTAGTTCTATATATGCAATTTTGGTTAAATGCTCATATTCCGCATGAATGTTTTGTTTTTCAATTCATGCTTTTAGAATGTGTTTAATTGTGCAATTTATGTTTTATTTATGAGAATTTTATTTACGTATGATAACATATTATTAAGTTTAGATATTGTTAGATTATATAGACTTAGGTTATTCTCATAAAGCTTAATTTGTGCATAACATATTAAGGTTCATAATATATTAGTATGAACAATTAAGTTAAAAATTCATAAACAATTTGTAGTTGGCATAAAATAGCATGATCTGAGACAATGCTCTGTCTAAGGATTTTGGTTTTTAATGAGGCTTTGTCCCGACCAATTATCCTAAGAGCACTCTTAGTGATTACCTATTATGTTACTACGTAATTGTTCTTAGGCATTAAGTAGAGCCTAAAATATAAAAAATATAAATGTGTAGTGAACCATATAATTTTAAATATTTAAGGAGTAGCCACAACATCTTTAATTATATAAAAATTATATATTAAGTGGATTAGGATCACATAATGGACATTAATTGTAATTAATTATATAAATATAATGATTTTACCCCACATGGATTTTATTATGTTTATATAATTAATTAAGATAATAAATTAAAATTAGTTTTTCTTAATTTACCCACAGAACTTAGGAAGAATTAATTTAATAGTTTTATCATAAAGTTTAAAGATAGAAAAACATCAAATTGTAATCATAATATACATTATGAATTTAGTAAAAATAGTTTGATAAAATCTATCAAAAGTATAAAGAATCTTATTGAATTAAAAAGTTAGCCCATATGTAATTTTTAATGAAAATTAGATTCAATTTCAGCATGTTTTACATTGGTAAACACATGCAATTTAGAGTATTAGACCTCAAATTTTGACATAAGCTTTTGGATTTTATGTAGTTTCTCAACCCACTAGTTTTTCTGATATCTGTTGTGACATACCCGAACTTAAGGGAAATAACTATAAGGTATGGAAGGAGAGGATTCTCCTCCATCTAGGGTGGATGGACATAGATTATGCTACTAGGAAGGACGAACCACCTGCAATCGTCGATAACAGCAATCCAGCTGCGGTCACGCTATATGAGCAATGAGAGCGATCCAATCTGCTCAGCGTGATGTTTATCGAGACTAAGATAACTGTTGGTATACGTGGTTCTATCGACCAGCATGAGGAAGTTCGTGATTTGCTGAAAGCCATTGACGATCAATTCGTCACTTCAGAAAAGGCATTGGCGAGCACTTTGATAATGAAATTATCATCCTTCAGGCTCACTAGCGTAAAAGGTGTACGCAAGCACATAATGCAAATGCGTGACATTGAGACTCAACTTAAAAAACTCGAGGTTGATATGTCAGAGTCCTTCTTGATGCACTACATTCTGAACACTCTTCCAACTCAGTACGGGCCTTTCAAAATCTCGTACAACATACAAAACACATAAAGACAAATGGTCAATCAATGAATTAATGATCATGTGTGTTCAAGAAGAAAAGAGACTTGTGATGAAACTGGGTGAGAGTGCAATACTAGCTACTACCCGTGGGAAGAACAAAGCTAATATAGCTGTCAAATCTCAAACCAATCAGAAAGCTAATCAAAAGGGAAAAGGTAAAAAACCACCTCAAGCTGATATCAAGAAAGAAGAAAAGTGTTTCTTTTGTAAAAATAAGGGATATATGAAGAAAGAATACATCAAATTCCAAAAATGGCTTGAGAAGAAAGGTAGTCTAACCTCGTTTGTTTGTTATGAATCTAATATGATTAATGTTAATATTAACACCTGGTAGATTGATTCTCAATCTACAATCCATATTGCAAACTCCTTACAGGCTATGCAAAACCTAAGGAAGCCAGTGGGAAGTGAGTAAAACATTATCAGGCAATAAGATGGGCTCACATGTGGAGGTGATTGGAATTTGCGTTTTAACTTTAAGTAGTGGCTTTATTTTAAAATTAGAAAGGATCTTTTATGTACCAAGTTTCTCACGAAACTTGATTTTTGTTTTTAGACTTGTACCATTTGGATATTGCTTTAATTTTCAAGACACATCTTTCAGTTTGTTTTACAAAACTGGTTGTGTTGGGAATGGTATTTTGTTTGATGGTCTTTATCGTCTTTATTTGCAAAATGATGCCACTTATAGTTCAATGCATGTTCAAACTGACGTTAAAATGTGTAATATTAACGAGGACTCCTCTATGTTATAGCACCGGAGATTAGGACATATCTCTATAGAAAGAATTAAGAGATTAGTGAATGATGGAGTACTTAATACTCTAGATTATACTGATTTTGAGACTTGTGTGGACTGCATTAAGGGAAAGCAGACCAATAAGTCCAAGAAAGGTGCTAATAGGAGTTCGAACATATTAGGAATCATTCATACTGATATATATTGTCCAGACATGGACGCACATGGTCAGAAATATTTTATCACTTTTATTGATGATTACTCATGATATATGTATATCTATTTGCTTCATAAGAAGAATGAAGTATTGGATGCCTTCAAAGTCTTTAAAGTTGAAGTTGAGAACCAATGCAGAAAGCAAATACAAATTGTGAGATCCGATAGAGGTGAAGAATATTATGGTAGATACACAGAAAGTGGACAAGCATCTAGTCTTTTTGCCAAGTTTCTTCAAGAACATGGGATTGTTGCCCATTACACTATGCCTGGTTTCCCGGATGAGAATGGTGTTGTAAAAAGAAGAAACCAAACATTGATGGACATGGTGCGGAGTATGCTTAGTAACTCCAACCTTCTTACATCCTTGTGGACTGAAACACTAAAGACAGATGCGTATATATTAAACCGAGTTCCAACCAAGGCTGTTCCCAAGACACCATTTGAATTATGGAAAGGTTGGAAATCGAGTTTGTGACATATGCGCGTTTAGGGATGTCTGTCTGAGGTGAGGATTTATAAACCACAAGAGAAGAAACTGGATCCGATGACTATTAGTAGGTATTTCGTTGGATACGCCGAAAGGTCCAAGGGTTACAGGTTTTATTGTCCAACTCATACTGTTAGGATTGTGGAATCAAGAAAAGCTAAGTTTCTAGAGAAAGACATGATCAGTGGGAGGGATCGATTCAGGAACTTAGTTTTTGCACATGATCATATAGAACCTGCACATGATTATACAGAACCTGCACATGATCATACAAAATATCAACCTTCTTCATCAAATGACAGATTGGTTATAGTTCATAGCACACCTCAAGTACAAGCTCGTGTTGATCGATCAATCATTGAGGTTTTATAAGCTGCTAACAATATTCTAATAGATCAAGCAGTTCAGGAAATACCACAAACTCCTGAACAACCAGTTGAACCACAAGCTCCCCTGGGAGACATTGGTACAACATTAAGAAAATCTACTAGAGACAGAAGATCAACAATTCCTATTGATTACATTGTGCATCTACAAGAATCTGACTATAATTTTAGAGCCGAAAATGGTCCTGAAACCTTTTCACAGGCAATGAGTTGCAAAGGGTCAACTTTGTGGTACGATGCCATGAAGGAAGAGATGAATTCCATGAAAAGCAACAGAATCTGGGATCTTGTAGAGTTGCTTAATGGAGCAAAAACCATTGGTTGCAAATAGGTCTTTAAGACCAAGAAAGATTCATTAAGCAACATTGAAAGATACAAAGCGAGACTTGTTGCTAAGGGATTTACTCAAAAAGAAGGAATCGATTACAGTGAAACTTTCTATCCTGCATCTAAGAAAGATTCTCTTTGTATTATTTTGGTATTAGTTGCTCATTTTGACCTTGAATTGCAACAAATTGATGTGAAAACCGCATTTCTTAATAAAGATATGGAGAAGAAAGTTTATATGAAACAACTTGAAGGTTTCTCCTCTAATGATGGTGAGCATTTGGTTTGCAAGCTTAAGAAATCAATATACGGTTTAAAACAAGCCTCCTGTCAATGGTATTTTAAATTTCATGAAGTAATTTCTTCATTCGGTTTTGTTGAAAATCCCATGGATCAATGTATATACCAGAAGGTTAGTGGGAGTAAAATTTGTTTTCTTGTTTTATATGTGGATGATATTTTACTTGCAACCAATTATAAGGGCTTGCTGCATGAGGTGAAACAATTTTTCTCTAAAAATTTTGATATAAAAGATATGGATGAGGCATCTTATGTCACTGGCATTAAGATCCATAGAGATAGACCTCGAGGTGTTTTAGGTCTACCACAAGAAACCTATATCAACAAAGTTTTAGAGAGATTTCGGATGATAGATTGTTCACCAAGTGTAGCTCCTATTGTGAAGGGTAATAGGTTCAATTTGAACCAATACCCGAAGAATGATTTTGAGAGGGAATCCATGAAGAACATTCTATATAATTCTGCAGTTGAAAGCCTTATGTATGCTCAGGTTTGCACTAGACCTGACATTGCATTTGCTGTAGGGATGATAGGGTGATATCAGAGTAATCTAGGTTTAGACCATTGGAGAGCTACAAAGAAAGTAATGAGGTATCTTCAAAGAACTAAAGACTACAATCTTATATATAGGCAGACGGACAATCTAGATGTGATTGGCTACTCTAATTCAGACTTTGCTGGCTGTGTTGATTCATGTAAATCAACATCAAGGTACATTTTTCTGATAGCCGGTGGAGCTGTTTCTTGGAGAAGTGTCAAGCAGACATTGACTGCTACTTCTACTATGGATTTTTCTGATGGCCAGTGGAGCTGTTTCTTGGAGAAGTGTCAAGCAGACATTGACTGCAACTTCTACTATGGAAGCCGAGTTCGTCTCCTGTTTTGAGACTACTTCACATGATGTATGGCTTAGGAGTTTCATTTCTAGGCTTAGAGTCATGGATTCTATTTCTAGGCCATTGATAATTTTCTACGACAATTCAACTGCTGCCTTTATGGTTAAGAACAATAAAAGTGGAAGTCAAAGTAAACACATCGACATTAAGATTTAGTCATAAAAGAACATGTAAAAGAAAAGAAAGTGGTCATTGAACGCATTAGCACTGAATTGATGGTAGCTGATCCTTTGACTAAGGGCATGCCACCTCTTAAATTCAAGGATCATGTAGAGAAAATGGAACTTGGTTCCATTTTGTAATTGTATACATATAGTTTTTTAATGAAACTCTTATATATTTTGATGTTTTCATATATTCATGTGCATCTTAATTTCTTTGAGAAAATTCGTCTGTATAGGACCAAGAATAAACATAGGGTTTATTTATTGAGAAATGTTGCCACATGAAGAATAGTACTTGAGGAACTAAATGCATCGTAATACATGGAAGGTAATACTCACTTTTAGATGACTTATCGCCATGATTCATTTATTTACTTCTTAAAATATAACCAATGGGATTAAGTTAGGTTAAACGTATGGACCAAGTGGGAGAATGTAACCAATATGTTGCTGGTCTAAACGTGAAACCTTTGGGCTGGCTTAACCTTTTGGCTGCCCATTGATTGTGGTAACTAATGTATGGAATACGGACGGACGTTCTTGATGGGAGAACGAGTATAAATACATTGTTTAGTCCCTAGACTCGGAACGACTCATTTTTCTTTCGATCGTGCACCATCAAATTGGAGAGTTATGAGAATTTAGAAGTACCAATACCGAGGAATAGCAGATTGTGTAAATGAAAAGCTTCAATGGCCGGAGGTATGTTTACGGTCCATATTAATTCCGCCTTGATCTATATACTATTTAAATTGTTTAACATGTTTAGATTATATTTAAGTTTTACAAAAATATATTATTTTACATATATATATATATATATGATAGTTTTTATCAATTAATTTATTAATTTTACCATCAAACACAAATTAATTGTTTTGTAACAAACTCTATTAGATAGATATTGATGTCTCATTTGCAAACAAGACAACATATAACATTCGTGTGATAAATCAACTATAAAAAAATTTAACAAAACATAACACTTTAGTGTACAATCTAATTCATACTTCATCAACGGTTTAAAACTTGTCAATTATAAATGATAAGTCATAATCATTAATTTTTATATTATGATAAACACAAAAACTTTATTAACTTTATGTAAAAAAACTTTTTATAAATTTTGTTGTTAAAAAGAAATATATGTAGCACACTGAGACCGTACACTTTATTTTCAAGATGATTTCTTGGCTGGTTCGGGTCTAAACCCAATAGTTTAGACCAATTAAAAACTTCATTGATAATTTTAAGAAACTTTGTTGTTAATATTATTTTTTTGAATCTCATATATATTGATATTATCAATAAAACTCCTCAATATTACTAATAAAGTTTCAACTAATCTAAACCACCCATGATCAAAAAAATTTACACTTAAAAGATATATGAGAAAAAATCATAATTACATGTCAAGATCACAAGGGTGTACCTTGCTTTTTATATGCCATCAATCACGCATATATTAGCATATATTAGTGGGCTTCCATCTCAAAGAAAAAGGAAGAAGAACGTGATAGCTTATTAGTGGGATTCATGTAAGCCATTCGATTTTTTTTTTATTTATTTTTAAAAGCGATATTTTTTATAATTAATTCTCCAATAAAGATATCCATGGAGAATTGGAGATAGTGGATCATAGATTTCTCTTTTATTTATTTATTTATTTTTTAAATACAGACGAGCATGGATTGCATGGTAGTATGTTACAGCAGCCAGTAAAATTTGATCACTGCAACAAATATTTTAACAAAAATAAAATTTTAAAAACGAAACAATTTCAATCTTGATATAAATATAATGAAGATTATTTTTGATTCATTCTGGCCTGTTGGGCTGAGCATCTTCAACGAATCAACATAGGCTAAATGAATATAAATGGTAATACCTGCTAATTAATTATGCTTGTCAACGAGTAGGCGCAGAGCTGGCAGGTAAGGATTCGAAAAAGAATTACAAGTACGAGCTTGGTGTTTACCAGTGGAGATTTACGTAAATGAAAATTTAATTGATAATTTTTTAAAATTTTATTAATAATAACAATTATGCATGTTAAACATAACTAATAAAATTTTTTAAAATTATTAATCAAATTTTCAAAAAAATACAAACCTCTTTATTTGTACCTATGCGTAAAGAATTCCTCATTTATTGTACTCCCTAATACACCAACAGAGGGATTGGGCCTCCACTAAACTATTTACCAAATATGAAATAATTTTGATTTGACAATTTAGTCCCTGATATTTTAATTTATGCCATTTTTTTTATTACAAGCTACTTCATAAATAATATTAGAAATGTTGAGCTACCAACAAGATTCAAAATTAACATTTAAAACTCAAATATCATATAAAAATAATTAATTCAGTTAATTATAAAGTAATCCAAAAACTTAAATTGATCGGATATGATTCAATTATTATTTTTTATACTTGAGTTTAAAATTCTTCTCAAATTGAGAAAATTAAAATTTTTACTAAATAAAAGAATACTAACCTAATGGAAAACAAAAAGTTGTTTGAATTATAGAGTACAAATGACGAGAGGTAGCTGTGTTGTAGCTCGGGGGGTCCATGGCCATCACAAAACTAACAACAGTTCCTTGACCCCATTAAGGGTATATTTATAAAGTTCGTCATTTTCTCTGTCTTTATCTCTATCTTTTTTAATTATGTCATGATAGCGCTTAATGTTTCTATGATGAACAAAATAAACCCTACTAATCTATTCAAGTTAAAGTGAATGAGGTATTTTAAAACAAATGCTTATTTATTTCATGTTGGGCAACCAAAACTTCAATAAAATCAAGTTTAGAATCAAATCAAGGCTGATTCATATTTTGCAGTAGTTTAGAGAACTGTTTTATTGTCAACCATAAATCTTATAATATATTGTATACTCATAATAATCAATATTAACTTTATAATAAATAAGTCGCAACATATATATATTTTTTTATGTAATGAAAATATTTAGATTATCATTTAATCTTTTTTTTTTATAAACTACTGTAAAAAAAAAATCAATAATGAAACTACTGTAATTCACGGCCCCAGTAAAAATTATGGGCTCCGCCCCGGTTCGTAGTAGTAGCCTGTGTTGGCCGAAAAAAAAATCAACTTGGACAATTAACATGGGCAGACCATATGGTTCAAAGATGGTAGAAAAAACTCACATTTTGTCTCGTCTCTTGATCTGTCTCTTTCGCACAACGCGTGCACCTTGAGCCAATGAAATGTGAGGATATAAAGAAGAGGGAGGAAAGAAAACGTGGAGAAACTTTTTAGTTTTTTTTTTTTTTTTTTTTAGGGAAGATAAAAAAAATTTAAAAAAGAAAAGAAAAAAAAAAACTATTTTATTTATTTTTTATTTTTCACTATTTAAACTTATCTTTTTCGAAAAAATTGCGAATTGTACACAGAAGAGAACCATGTCAATC
The DNA here is from genome assembly GCA_023935145.1 of Bretschneidera sinensis. Lineage (NCBI taxonomy): Eukaryota > Viridiplantae > Streptophyta > Magnoliopsida > Brassicales > Akaniaceae > Bretschneidera > Bretschneidera sinensis. Next base: position 31,942,064 of record CM043698.1, on the reverse strand, counting down.
TTCTGAACCTTTTTTTCTTTCTCTTGTTTTCTTCTCCTCCCAACAAAACGAAAGGAAAGTGCTTTTTCGATTTTTGTTTCCTCTCTCTCTCTCTTACCTTATCAAGCATAGTCTTGAGATTCCTTCCACGGGGCACATTGTCGGCCCTTATAATCTTATGAAAAAATGATCATATTCTTGGCTTAATTACGATGGAAAGCAATAGTAGTATAGAATTATTAAGGGTTTTCAAGCCATAAATTACATGTGCACAATTCCACCCTAAAATAAACTACAGTGTACCATTTGGGGTATTCCTTCGGCTAAGATCAAATTTTGTTAACCAGAAAAGGTGGCGACAAGAAAGGAAGATCACTGCGGACGCTAGCTTTTGAAGGATTTGCTATTTTGGTAAAGATCACATAGATGTAAACCGTAAAGTAAAGCGTTCTAGTTGTGTATTTTCCATTTAAAAAAAATAATGGTTTAGCCATTAATAGCACACAAAAATAATACATTTGATACCATTTTTTGAACTTTTTATTTAAGAAATTAGCGCTTGAGAGAACCGTGCTAATAATAATTCAATGATTAAAATTTGAAAATATTTCATACAAGAGATTGCTAATTAACTCATCACATTTCATGCACAAGTTAACACAGTGTTGACCCTCCGACCTCTCACGCAGCCAAACCCCCCGATGTGAATTGAGGGGATTTTTTTTAAATCTACGCATTTTGGGAAACTTTTAAGGGAAACTAAGGCTACCATCGGACTTGATTGACTCACATGCAAATTTTGGCTGTTTAAGATAGTCAGGATCCCCCAAGGTGGACTACACACATCGACAATGTCTATCGGTCGCACTATGAAATGATTAAGATCATTTTTATTTTAGAGTATAATGAGAAGTAATTTTATTCAAATTAATTTGGACACAATACTAACTTATGTCTGAAGTATAACAAATTAACATTCTCTTTCATATAAATAATAATTATGATATAAAGAGTATCTCTATGCTTGCACTTTTAACAAAGAAAGAGATAGTAGTTCAATCCAAAGACTATAAATACTTGAACGAACACCATATATTTCGATATAGACACTTTCTCTTATATTGTTTTGAATTGGTTTGATTTTGTCTTTGTAATTTGAATTTTATATTTTCTGTTTCATTTGAATATGAAGTTAATTTAAATAGAGCTGTTCTATTTAAATTTAGAGTTAGTTTAAATAAAGTTGTTATATTTGAATTTTTTTGTAACCTACTATAAATACTGATCAATGCAAAATTATTTTATGTGACCTTTATTTCCTTATGTATCTTCTAAGTTTTTTTTTTTTTTTTTTTATATATTCATTAAACAGTTGGCTAAAGCCGTAAACAAGTGGGTATTATCTAGAAAAATAGTACTACACTATGTTTTATATATATATATATATATATATATATATATATATATATATAAAGAGAGAGAGAGACACTTAGACACACTTTTCACTGTTTTCTTTCACAACATATTGATTGGAATTGCATGGGTATAGAAAATATCACTTTCACAATTAAAGACATTGTCAACTTATATATAAGTAGTCCATTATACGACGGTAACGTGGTACATATTATGTCTTTCCTCGAAGCAACGTACATATAGCATACAACAAGTCTTATAAGCAATGTCACAATCTTATCCAATAGTTAAGTGGCTACATCGAGCAGTATGAAACATGCATGAGATGTGAACATGTATGAACCTAACATATTAAGTCTGTATCAGAGACAAAATCAAGCTTAAGTATTTATCATAAATAGAGATGAGAAGATATCAAGATTCAAGATATATAGCTCATGAACGTTTTAACACTTCCCACTCTCTCTCATATGTAAAGCTTGAAAGATGATATGAACTTAACACGTAAAGCTTGAAACAAAACAGAAATCAAACTAAGTATTTATCATAAACAGAGATAAAGAAGTTATCAAGATTTTAATATAAAATTTTGGGCTCTAATACCATGTTAACTATCATTGATCCTAAAAACTTAAGTCAATAAAAAATGGGACAATGATGTATATCAGGTTCATATACATTTTAACACATATATGATCACGTTATCTATTCGCAAGTTTATGATATTACATACCACAATCAATCTAAAGTGAAAAAAATTGATCTGATTAAACTTAAAACTTTTAGAGCGTTACAGTACTTCAACTTTAGTCTTTTTAACGTGTAAACCAGAGTTTCATTAGCAAGATATGATTAAAATTATCCAATCTTATTCTCTTTTTTATCTTATAACTATTTCCACCCTAAATTAATAGTTATTGGAGGTTTAAACTAGGCTCTAAAAATAAAAAGTTCCAAATATATATATATATATATATATATATATATATCACATTAATTTATATTTATATTTTTTATTTACAATGATAATTTAACATATCTTTAATTCTTATACATTTACATAATAATAATTTTTATGATTAATAAGTTGTTAACCTGAATAATTAAATTTAATCACTCAAATATATTTGATTTAAAATAATAACTGTCCAATCAAAAGACTTCAATTTCGTTAGCAAATGAGTGCTGCAAAATTTATATTTAAAACTATTGGTTACCATGAAGCCAACCAAAAAACAAAAAAAAAAAGTACTAGCAGGATCAACAATGGAGATTTTTGGAACCTACTTGAATTAAAGCATATTTTAACGTGTTGTAATGTTGCTTAAAGTAGATTCTCAAACATCCTCATCATCAACGAAAAGACAGAGAGATAATGCCACTTAAATAGATTCCTAAACATCTCCATCATAAGAAAAAGACACAGAGATCAGACATATATTCATTTAATTCAGTGCACTTATTTCGTCCCATTCTCTGTGGTACCCATTCCATTTTACAAAGTTGTAGTAACTATCCCAGGCGAGGAATTCAATTCTTATGGGTAAATGCTCAATGCCCAAGTTAGTTTACAAAGTTGATCACGATTAAATGCTTTCTAGGTCGTCTCATCCCGGTGTGCTGACAAAGAGTTTACTTGTTACTAATATGGTATAGTCTCTGCTCTTTTTTAGATATCTCGTTTCACTCTGATAGTATCATAAATCGGGTCTATGAAGCGAAAATAAATGTATTTGCATACTATTAATTATTAAGTATAAAAATATAAAAAATAATATAATTCGAAACTCAAGATTGAGTAGTTTGAAATCCAAAATGATTAAAATGATAAAACTCAACCCGATCCGACTCTCAAATTACCTGAAACAATCCGAACTCGATATAACCTTGACTCGATATAAGTAGGATGAAAAAAAAAATTTTGGATTCATAATTTTAACTATTTGAATCTTTTTTATCTCTTATAAAAATAATTTTTCAATATTTTTAAAATATTGTTTTTCTTTAAAATAAAATTATATAAATATAACAAATATAAATGAATTATCAATCATTATAAAAAGTTCGATTTAGTATAAGACAATATAAATAGATAGTTTATTATATTTTATTTTAACTTTTAGTACCAAAATCATTGATTTTTATTTTTCTATTAAATAATGATAACAACTAATCAATATTACATATAATTAACTCTTGTAATTAATTCATATTTAGAATAAGTGTATAAATCTGTAATTGATTGTCATTTTTGTAAAATCATGTTTTTCTTAGTTATATGTAATATGCTTATATGCTCAACATATTTTAAGGATTTCACAGAATTACATAATACACGTGAACACATAATTGCATATATGCGCCGGGCTATCAATTGATATTTAGTGTAATAAATTAATAATATTAATGTATCTAACACACTATAATTTATTGTATATTTTTTATTTTATGAAATAAATAACAATTAGATTGAATATTATATTTATATAGATCATGTACGTCAGCCTTCGCCATCATCATATATGTTAAAGAAAAAGTTAATTATATCTTTTATTAGTTATTTACTTATCAAATTCTTTGTATTTATATTATTTTCATATATAATTTTGATTTGTATTTAATCGAATCATAATTAGTTAAATATATTAATATAAGAAAAAATATATTTTGTTATTACTAAAATAATTTTGTGAACTTAATTACATTGAAATATAAAAACATAGTATGGTAATATAAATTTAAAGTGGAGTTCAAACGATTTACTCGAAAATTGGAGGAAAATAAAATAAAAAAATAGAGAAAATCGTATGGATCATATCGAGCATGCTCGAAAACCTGAAACGATCTAAACTCAAAACGACCCGACCTAAGATGACCCGACTCAACCTGAGACCGATATGGTCCAACTCGACCCGACCCAACATGAGATGACTTGAGACCCAACATGACTTGATGGTGTATGATGAAACGACACATCCCGGGTTGGCCACTCTCGAGATGGTGTCGTCACATTTTGAAATCCAAGCATGATACATATATGCAACAATAAAAAAATACATCAACTTAAATTAAAAATTTCCTCCAATCTTTAACTCTTCTCAGAGAAGATACCTCATCGTTCTCTTTTCAGAAACAATATATACATACAAAAAAATGTATGAAAATATTTTTATTACAAACTTTTCTTTCTTCTTTCTTACAATGTCTGAGGACTTGACCATGTGACTTACTTAAGGTAGTTTCTCTACTATCAGCTCTAAACTCTATCTGCCATGCCTGCTGCCTGAAAATTTTCAATAATGAGGAGCGTGCTTCACAAGCTCAGTGAATTAAATTTACTAGAAGTAATTGATTATATACTTCCAGTCACATCTTATAATTCAATCTTTTCAAATTTACCAATATAAATCAGCTATTTTTTCACAAATAATCATTATATTTTTCAAATAATCTTCCGATAATCATTCATCTATTATCTCATATAAATCAATAATAACATCCTATTATAATTTTAACCATTTTTCAATCTCATCTTAATTTAATCATCAAACATATCAATTTTTCTTCTTATATATTTAATCATATTGAGATTATCAATTTAATATCATTATTTACCTCGTTATGAGGTTCACAGTGTTGACCTTCACTTATATTTTAATGATGACAAAACACAACTCTTATTATACTAACAATGCTATCTAAGTGTATTAAGCAATAAGAGCATTCAATCAAGGATCAAGATGCGAGAACTCAACCCGAATCAAACACCAAGTCAAGACAGAAGATCTAGTATAAGTTAAGGTATTTAAACAAGTTGAAAATATCACTTGTTCAGGTAAAAAGCTTATCTTATGGCTCCTTTTGAAAAAGATTTTTTAAACAGAACTTTTCAAACAAACGTTTTAAGTTAAAAACATTTCAAAACATGAAAACTGGGTTGTTAAGCAACCCAGTCGACTGGGTATTTATACCAGAAGACTGGTAGAAGGGACAGTAGGTGCCCAATCGACTGGGTCACACATACTAGTCGACTGGTACTTTGGGCAGAAGTTTCCCAGTCGACTGGTAACTCATACCCAATCGACTGGTACCTTCAAAGCCTTAAAAATAAGATTTTTTAAACTTAACCCAATCGACTGATACTAAGACCCAGTCGACTGGTAGTTCAAAAAATATGACCGTTGAGATGCGAGATTTCAGCACAAATTGTACTAAAACGTACCAAATCAGTTGAGAACATCCATATTACATTAAGGCTATATAAACCCACTCTATTGAGCATTTCAAAAAAGAGAGATTACACATTGAATCAAGTTTTTACTTATTGATACACAAAAAACTTTGAAATATTTATTGTTGAGTCATTCTTCAAGCTTTACCTAGAAAGAGAGATATTATTCAGTTGTATAAGCCTTAATTGTAGTCTCTCTACCATTTACTTTACAGTATTTATTGTAAAGGGATTAGCTTCTGAGAGGAAGGGGTTTGCTTCCGAGAGAAAGGGATTGATTGTAAGGTTTGTGCAACACCCGTGAAGTCGCACGACTAAGTTTCTTAGTGGATTACTTCAATAAGGTTCCTTGAAGAGAGTGGACGTAGGGTTGGAACGAATCCAATATTGCCAAACCACTATAAACTAAGTTTGCATCTTCTATTCCTTAAACTCTTTTGTTTACAGCACTTTACTTTTTTACATGCTTGTTGGTTTATCTGTTTTTATAAACTTGTGATTAATTATCAAAAAGTTTTAAAAACCCAATTCACCCCCCTCTTGGGTTGAAACCTCAATCTAAAATTGGTATCAGAGTCTCGTTCTCAATTTTAGGCTTAATATCCTTGAGTTGATTCGATGGCAGCAAATAGCTATTCTGAGGGACACTCATACACTAGACCTCCTTTGTTCAATGGCTCCAACTATAACTATTTGAAAAACATGATGAAAATCTTTATCGAAGGAAAAGATTATAATTTGTAGAGAGTCATTGAAGAAGGATCTAGAATTCCATCAAAGGAAATAACTATTGGAGAAATCAATCATACAATGCCTAAACTCAAAACTGAGTACAATGATGAAGATTGTAGAATGATGTCTCTCAATAGTAGAGCCACAAGCATTTTACATTGTACTTTAGATATATCTTAATACAATAAAATCTCTGCATGTGTTTCGGCTAAGGAGATATGGGATAAATTGCAAGTTACATATGAAGGAACTAGTGAGTTTAAAAAATAAAAAATCTATATGCTAGTATCTGAATATGAATCCTTTAGAATGTCTCCTAACAAAACAATTTCTCAAATGCACTCACGTTTCACAACTATTGTTAATGGTTTGAAGCTTCTTGGTAGGAACATTGAAGAGTTTGAACTAACAAGAAAAATCTTAAGATCTTTGCCACCCACTTAGAAAGCAAAGAAGACGGCCATCACAGAGGCCAAAGATCTCGACAAACTTGATGTCGAGACACTTCTTGGGTCATTATTGACATATGGGATGGAAGAAATGAATTCCATTGTCAATGATGATGAGAAGAAGAAAAAGGTGATTGCTCTCAAAACCTCTACATACAACAGAGAAGAGGAATTGAAAGAAGAGGTGGAGAGCAGCGAAGAAGATGGTGAGATGGCTTTAATCACCAAACGCTTTCATAGGTTCTTGAAGAAAAGCAAGAAACCTTACACAAAGGATCCCACTTCAAAAAGGGAACTACTTATGTGCTGTGGATGCAAGAAACCTGGTCATATCAAGGCCGATTGTATGGTTACAAGCAAACCATACAGGAGCTTCAAGAAGAAAGCTATGATTGCAACTACTTGGAGTGATGATGAAGAAGAAGAATCCTCGAATAAAGAAGTCGGATACGAGGAAATTGCCAACCTATGCCTTATGGCAATTGATGATGAAAATGAGGTATTATCTTCTCCCCCTTCTAAAAGTAACATTGCTAGTAGTAGTGAAGAATTGTTAGAAGTCATAAATGAAATGCATGATGAATTGAAGAAATTCGATTATAGGAACTTAACTCTTAAGAAAGAGGTATCATCTCTTTCTAAAGAAATGATAAGTCTAAGAGAAGAAAAAAAATAAACTATTTTCATTACTTTATGATTCTTCTCAAGATTTCCTAAAAGATCAAAATGAAAACTTAAAGAATAAAATATTAGAATTAAATGGCATTATATCTAGACTCATGCTTGGAAAAGAAAAGCTTGATGAAGTGCTTTTTTGCCAAAGATTAAGTGGAGAAAAATCTGGATTATGATACTCTCCATTAGGCAAGAAAAAATCAAAAGAGAGCTTATTCATGAAAGCTTCTTGTCTGAATGAAACCTCTACTTCAAATATCACTAACAAGGTAAAAAACACACCCTCAATGAATGTTAGCATATCTAGAAATGCTAATTCTAATGCATATACAAAAATGAAAAATCTTAGAAATAATTATGCTTATATGTATGCTCATTCAAGAAATGCTTATACACATCCTAGGAATAACCATCATGTGCATCCTAGAAACAATATGCATAATCAAAACTTGCATCCTGCACAAGTATATCCTAGGAATTACTATCATGGTTATTGTAGAAATAATATGTATACTCATGAAAATGCAAGCATGTATCCTAGAAATCATCTTCATACATTTTCTGGAAATGACATGTATATTCATATTCCTCACAATAGAAACATGTATCATAGGAACTCATATCCTAAGCATTATAGGCATTCACAACTAAATACTCTTAGAAATTTCAATAACTATCATCCTAGGATTGTGCATTATCAACATGTCTATAGATCACTATATGCTGTTAAGAAAGTATGGGTCCCAAAAGGAACCATATTTTCAAGGACTAACCCTAAAGGACGCAAGAAATTTTGGGTACCTAAAAATACTATTGTGTATCCTTGTGTGATGTAGATATGTCTCCACACCAAGGAAAAAGGTAACTGTTGGTACCTTGATAGTGGATGCTCAAAACACATGACCGGTGATAAAAGTGTATTCAATGAGCTAACTCTAAGAGATGGTAGACTTGTCACCATTGGAGACAACACAAAAATAAAGATCATCGGGCATGGAAAAGTTGGTAATGATTTCTTAACCATAGATAATGTATTGCTAGTACAAGGCTTTAAGCCAAATTTACTAAGTATTAATCAACTTAGTGACAAAGGCAACAAAGTCACATTTGAAACCTCTCATTGTCTAGTTATAGACATCAAGAGTAACAAGATCAAGCTTGTTGGCCATAGACATGAAAATGTCTATATAGTTGATTTAAAATCCTTGCATTCCGAAAATGAAAAATGTTTTCCAGCAATTAGTGAACATCCATGGCTATGACATAGAAGGCTTGGTCATGTGAACATGAATTTGCTTGAAATCATTTCTAGAAAAGATTTAGTCATTGGACTTTCAAAAATCAATTTTGATAAAGACAAAGTATGTGATGCTTGTCAAATGGAAAAACAAACTAGGATTTCTTTTAAATCAAATAATGTAGTCTTAACTACTGGACCATTGGAACTTTTGCATATGGACTTATTTAGTCCAATAAGTACCATTAGTCTAGGTGGCCATCAATATGTTCTTGTTATTATTGATGACTATTCAATATATACTTTTGTTATCTTTATTGCTTACAAGGATGAAGCTTTCAAATGATTTGAAAACTTTTGCAAAAATGTTCAAAATGAAAAAGGAATTTGTATTTCAAGCATTAGAAGTGATCATAGAAAAGAATTTGAAAACCGAATTTTTTCAAAATTTTGCGATTAAAATGGAATTGATCACAACTTTTTAGTTCCTAAAACTCCTCAACAAAATGGAGTTGTTAAAAGGAAAAATAGAGCTCTAGAAGAATTTGCAAGAACGATGCTTTGTGAAAATAGTTTACCAAAATAATTTTGGGCTGAAGCAGTAAAAACTTCTTGCTATATCTTGAATAGAATTTTAATTAGGCCTATGCTTGACAAAACTCTGTATGAATTATGGAAAGGTAGAAAGCCTAATATCTCATATTTTCGTACTTTTGGTTGCAAATGCTTCATCCTAAATAACAATAAAACTAACTTGGGTAAATTTGACTCTAAGACCGATGAAGGGATCTTTTTAAGATATTCAACCTCTAGCAAGGCTTATAGAGTCTTCAACAAGAGAACTCTAGTGGTAGAAGAATCCATACATGTAACTCTTGATGAGTCTAACCCAATTAGTAGCAGAGAAGTTTCTTTTAATGATAATACAGATTTTATTCCAAGAATGGAAACACCTATTCCCATTGTTGACCCAAAGGAGAGTCCACCTTAAACAAATGAAGAGATTGAAACTCTCAAATTGGACCAACCATCTATAAGACCACAAGAGGATAGTCTTCTCAAAGATTGGAGGTATGTAAATTATCATCCGATTGATCACGTGATTGGTGATCCTTCACAAGGGGTAAGAACTCGTTCCTCTATTAGAAATATTTGCAATTATGTAGCCTATTTGTCTCAAATAGAACCTAAGACATTTATAGAAGCCGAAAAGGATAATGATTGGATAATTGCAATGCAAGAAGAAATAAATCACTTTGAAAGAAACAATGTTTGGAATTTAGTTCCTAGACCTAAGAATCACACAATAATAGGAACTAAATGGGTATTTAGAAATAAGATGGATGAAAATGGAGTAGTAACTAGGAACAAGGCTAAGCTAGTTGCTAAGGGATATAATCAAGAAAAATGAATAGACTTTGATGAGACCTATGCTCCCGTAGCTAGATTAGAAGCTATTCAAATTTTGTTAGCCTTTGCATGCTTTAATAAGTTTAAGTTATTTCAAATGGATGTAAAAAATGCATTTTTAAATGGCTTTATAGAAGAAGAGGTTTATGCTGAGCAACCTCTTGGATTTGAGAATCTTAGTCTTCTAAATCATGTCTACAAGCTTTCTAAAGCTCTATGTGGGTTAAAGCAAGCTCCAAGACCATGGTATGAAAGACTAAGTAAATTTTTTATTGACAATAAATTTGTAAGAGGCAAAGTAGACACAACCTTCTTCACAAAAACTCACATAAATGACACTCTACTAGTCCAAATATATGTTGATGATATTATTTTTGGTGTTACTAATGAATCTGTGTGTCAAGAGTTTGCTAAGTGCATGCAAGGTGAATTTGAGATGAGCATAATAGGAGAGCTTACCTACTTCCTTGGACTTCAAATCAAACAATTGAAAGGAGACATCTTTATCAATCAATCAAAATACACTAAGGACCTTCTAAAAAGGTTCGGGATGGAAAGCTCAAAGCCACTTGGTACACTTATGAGCACATCTACAAAGCTTTATCTTGATAAAGAAGGTAAGTGTGTAGATACTAAATATTATAGAAGCATGATAGGAGCATTGCTTTATTTGACTGTAAGTAGACTTGATATAATGTTCAGTGTATGCATGTGTGCTAGATTTCAAGCTAATCCTAAGGTATCACATGTAGTTGCAGTAAAAAGAATCCTTAGATATCTATAAGGAACTCAAACCATAGGATTATGGTACACTAGAGATTCATCTTTTGAGCTTGTAGGATATTCAAATGCCGATTTTGCTGGATGTAGGTTAGATAGAAAAAGCACAAGTAGAACTTGCCAATTCTTAGGTGCAATGTTAATCTTTTGGTTTTCCAAGAAACAGAACTCCATTGCACTATCAACCACCGAGGTGGAATACGTAGGAGCTGGAAGTTGTTGTGCCCAAGTGTCATGGATGAAACAATAACTAGAAGACTATGGCATGAACTTTAAAAGTATCCCTATACATTGTGATAATACTAGTGCTATCAACCTAACCAAGAACCCTATTCAACACTCTAGAACTAAACACATAGAAATAAGACATCATTTATTAAGAGACCATGCTAAAAACAATGATGTAAGACTAGAATTCATACCTTCAAAAGATCAAATAGCTGACGTTCTTACAAAACCTCTAAGTGAAGCTAGTTTCTGCAAAATTAGACTATTAATGGGATTGTTAGATTATGATAAACTGTATGTCTGATTACTTCTTCTTTCACCATAATGCATACTTGACATCTAGTGAAAGAGTATTAATCCACATTTAATGGTTCTCTCACTCAAGATGACATAGATAAACAAATTTTGTGCTAAGACTTAAAGATTGAAAATTTTCTTAAAAGTCCAGTCGACTGGTAAGTCTCTACCTATTCTTCCAGTCGACTAGTAAGTCTATATCAGTCGACTAGATCTTGTTTGGAGCCATTTTTTGAAATTCAATTATCAATCTAGTCGACTGGTATAAACTACCCAGTTGACTGGTATATGTCTGCCAGTTCATACAATCGATTTGTACCTTGATCCAATTGACTGGTATGCAAAACTTTTCATCTCTGCAAAGCACCCAGTTGAGTGGTACCCTAACCCCAGTCGACTGATATCGCGATTCTATAATTAGGCTTTTCATTTTTTTTTCTTCAGATTTTTACGCTATTTTCAAAAACCCTAGCTTTCTCTCTCTACAAAATCTCATCATGTTGATCACAAAACCTTCAAAACACTTCCTAAACACCTTGATATATTCATCAATACTATCCATTTCAACTTTCTACGGTTGAAATCTCCCATTTTCACCCAAAACTCCTTTTTACCAAAAATGTCCGAAACAATCCATATTAAAACCACCGTTGGGGGACCATATACGCCTACAAGGCCAAGGTCCACCAAATCCACGGCTCTGGATTCACGGGGGAGGGGTGTAGTGGGCTCATCAAACAATAAGCTCATAACAAAGCTTGATGATTATCTATTTTCTAACCCGACTACAAAGGACAGGTATACCTCTATCATTCGGCACAAGAAAATCATGACGGGTAGAGTTGTCGACTTCGACTCTATTCGTCATGGTAATTTCAATATATTACCTGCCTTCGAGGCAATAAACTTGACCCCACTGGTCAAGATACATGAGAAGTACTACCCTAGACTGATTCACCAGTTCTATGCGAACTTGGTGAAACCCAGTCCACTGGCTTTGAGATTCAAAACCAGTGTTATGGGTATGGAATTTGAGGTCACTGCTGACTTCTTGATGAACATTTTGATGATCCTTGTGAGAGGGATCCAATTGAGTCTGGATGGATGACCAGACAATTTTGAGATTGAAGAGGCATGACAGATAGTGAGGGGCGACCCTAACTATGTGTTTCGACCCACTACATTTCACACATGTAGTGGCATGCTCCTAGACTCGAAATTGTTTAACCTCATTGTAAGTTGGACCATTCACCCAAGACTAGGGAGTCGGGGGTATCTATCTCAGATAGATATCGTATTGATTTGGTGCCTTAAAACTAGGCACCACTTCAATATCTACCCCCTGCTACACGCCAATATGATTAATGGCGAAGCGAGCGACTCTGGCTGCCTTCCCTACGGAATGTTCATCACGTTCATCCTCCAGCACTTTAGGGTGCCTCTCCCCGCCTTCGAGGCTCAGGACATCTGCCTCAAAGACATCATCAACATCTTCTCGCTGAAAAAGATGGGATGTACAGTCCGAGATGGCTTCATCTACTTCAAGACCGGGAAACACATTCAGATTGGAAAGGACGACAGCCGTGATGATGAAGACGATGGTCCAGATGCTGCTGCTGCTGCTATGGATACAGATGACTGAGTACCTCATATGGGTGACTCGATTACTAGTCAGGCTGGATATGGCGATCTCTTTCAGGCTATCACGAGCCTCCAACTAAACACGCAGTCCGGTTTCCAGAGTTTGAGCTCTACAGTCGAGAGTATGCATCACGACCTCCGCTCTCTCAGGGATAACTTCGAGTTGCACCGTGAGCATACCGATGGCTCTCTAACTGAGCTTCAGGATCTCATCTGTGACTGCTCTGATTCTCCCACTCCATGAGTCATCTTTTTATCTTCCCTTCCATGTACATAGTAGTGTAGATTTTCATTGTTCTTAGTACAAACATATTTTCATATTTTCCTGTATTTTGTACTTCTTTTGGCTCTACGAAGCCTGTACTGTATAGACTGATGATATATATGACTATGATTTCAGCTTAGATTTGATTCACATACCTGTTTTACATTTGTGTACTATGGTTACATGCTTTATAACTCTTTATATTCAGATATATGCTTTAAACTGCTTCTGCATGTATGGAAACTTTCAGTAATTCTCGGGAAGGCTTTTGAACTCTAAATGATATCAAATTTTTGCGCACAAGTTTTTTTATGCATGCTCTTCATGCTTATGGTAGCTAAATGGCTTATTTTTTGGTTTACTACCCCATTTTTTGCTGTTGTCAAAACAGAAGAGAAAAATGAGAAAATGTGAAAAACTAATGTAAACTCAAACTAGTGCATAGATTTTGGGGGAGTATTTCTCCAAAGAACTTGGTATATGTTTATAAATGTTGAGTTGATTGGTTGGGCTGCATATAAATTACTTTTTTATCCTTTTACAGGTTGATTTTATTCAAAAAACAGAGGAGACTCTGCCCGATTTTTTTTCAAAAAATTCAACACTTATTTTTTTTTTTTAAACATTTTTCTCTCATTAGTTTTGTCATCATCAAAAAAGGGGAGATTGTTGACTCTCACCTATATTTTAATGATGACAAAACACAACTCTTATTATACTAACAATGCTATCTAAATGTATTAAGTAATAAGAGCATTCAACCAAGGATCAAGGTGCAAGAACTCAACCTGAATCAAACACCAAGTCAAGATAGAAGATCTAATATAGGTTAAGGTATTTAAACAAGTTGTAAATATCACTTTTTCAGGTAAAACACTTGTCTTATGGCTCATTTTGAAAAAGTTTTTTTAAACAGAACTTTTTCAAACAAACGTTTTAAGTTAAAAACATTTCAAAACATGAAAACTGGGTTGTTAAGCAACCCAGTCGACTGGGTACTTATACCAGAAGACTGGTATAAGGGACAGTAGGTGCCCAGTCAACTGGGTCACACATACTAGTCGACTGGTACTTTGGGCAGAAGTTTCCCAGTTGACTGGTAAGTCATACCTAGTCGACTGGTACTTTCGAAGCCTTAAAAATGGGTTTTTTAAAACTTAACCCGGTCGACTGGTAGTTCAAAAAATATGATCGTTGAGACGTGAGATTTCAGCACAAATTGTACCAAAACGTATCAAATTAGTTGAGAACGGGCATATTACATGAAGTCTATATAAACCCACTCTATTGAGCATTTCAAAAAAGAGAGATTACACATTCAATCAAGTTTTTACTTATTGATACACAAAAAGTATTGAAATATTTATTGTTGAGCCATTCTTCAAGCTTTACCTAGAAAGAGAGATATTATTCAGTTGTATAAGCCTTAATTGTAGTCTCTCTACCATTTACTTTACAACATTTATTGTAAAAGGATTAGCTTCAGAAAGGAAGAGATTAGCTTCCGAGATGAAGAGGTTCGCTTCCGAGAAAAAAGGATTAATTGTAAGGTTTGTGCAACACCAGTGAAGTTGCACAACTAAGTTTCTTAGTGGATTACTTTAAGGAGGTTCCTTGAAGAGAGTGAACGTAGGGTCGGAACGAATCCGATATTGCCAAACCACTATAAACTGAGTTTGCATCTTCTATTCCTTAAACTCTTTTGTTTACAACACTTTACTTGTTTATATGCTTGTTGGTTTATCTGTTTTTATAAACTTGTGATTAATTAGCAAAAAGTTTTAAAAACCCAATTCACTCCCCTCTTGGGTTGAAGCCTCAGTCTACACACAGCATATAATCAATTAAGCAAATCAGGTTTTTTTTTATCATATTATATTGTTATATTTCTTTCTCATCATATATGTCTCTCTGCGAGACTCATTTGTCTATCAATAAATTCACAATAAAAAAATAATACTTTAGCATCTCAAGTAATAATAATCAATATTTAAACAAATTCAATGCATGAATTTAAATTATTATATCATTCATATTATCATTTGGGAACGTCTTCCCACATGTTGACATGTTTCAACTTAGATCGGTTGCCTTCCCGGTTCTTTATTTTCAATTAGACTGGCTGCTTTCTCGGTTCCTTTTTTTTTCATTTAGAATGGTTGTTTTCCCGATTCTTTTATTTTCATTTAGACCAGCTACCTCTCCGGTTCTTTTATTTCATGTATATGAGCAATAATATGAAATATGCATATGAGTAATAAAATAAAAACAAGCATATATTCAAGTATTCAATTTAGTTATCCAATTCTTTCTCAAAATTATTATTTTTATCATATTCATTAAATTATCTCCTCATATATTATATCAAATTATCAATCATAACTTGTCAAGAATTTCATTTATTCTTTCATTATATATATTTCATCAACTAATTATTTCAATAATATTACTTCTCCTATAATAATTTTTTACATATCAATTATTCATATAATATCAATCAACCAATTTTCATATATCATCAAATCATAGCTCAATAATTAATTCAAATATTATCACTTTATATTTCATATTTATCTCGATTACTAAAAGTAAATCTAACTCATCATGTAACACTTAAAACTACTCGTGGATTATCTCCTTGTCTTTCCTGCTCTTTTCAGCAATTTATTGAGATTGCTGATCACCAACACTTCAAATATGATGACATCTTGCTATTGTAATTTGGATGACTGTACAATCTTTAATATTGGAGAAATTTTCTTTATAACTTTTTGTTAAATAATTTAAATTGAAGAAATAAATAAACCAAACAAAATTTGATAAGGAAAATAAAACAAAATGAAAAATTAAATTCTTATATAATAAACGTATGCACCATCACCCCCTACTTGTTTAACATGCAAATATGCATGTTATGGTGCCAGCATCTGGACATCCAGGTGTTGGCACCCTTCTCTTTTTTCTTTTTCTTTTTTTACATTTTCTTTTCTTTGTAAGCACATCTGGACACTTTCAGATGTTTTTTTTAAAAAAAATATTTTATTCAATAGTAAATCTTTCATGTATATATATTATTTTAATTTCATATAATATATATTAAATTACTTCTTTACTTTTACTTTAAAAATACGAGTATTACATATGACTCGATCTCAACCCGACTTGACTTAATCTGACCCGCAACTCAAAACGACCCATAACTCAAAATATTCCAAACCCGAATGATCGACCTGAAATGATTCTAACCCGACTAGATTGTCACCTCTGGACAAGGTTGTAGACTAGTGCTCTGCTTTCTCTTTTTCCTCTTTTTTCCCATTGTTCTTGTTCTTTCTTTTGGATTGTTTCCTTTAAAATGGACAATGGTATTGTTGTGATCTTCTTGCCTTCTCTTTATTATGAAAGAATCCGGAATTGAAAAGTTTTCAACCATTTATCCTGCTGTCATCACAAATAATATCAATTGTCGATTCAAGAAATAGTAATTTGAGATTTTGTTTAGCTCATTAATTTATAGTATGCTTCACAAGTTGTTATAGTTATTATTGTAAATGTGGTACACGTGAATACTTGTTTTATTCATTTTTTTTTATAAATAATAAAAATAAAAATAACCTAATATACTTTAATGAGATGAGAAATAAGCTCTGAGACGTTGAGGCGCTAACTTTTTCAAACGCTAAGTTATTTTAAAATTATAATAAAATAATAATAAGTATTTAATTAAAATTAATTAATTTTCAACAAACTTTAATGTTCTTACTAACTTTTTAGAGTGTAAAATTATAATTATAATTTTATAAATATTAATATATATTTATATATAATTTTTTATTGTTATATTATTTCAACTTGTAAGTGATTAATTAAATAATATTTAGTTATTATTAAATCATATAATATATAATAAATATTTATAAAACACAATGATATCACAATAAAAACAATTAACTCAACGATTAAGATTTGTATTCTTATTTATTTAAGTATGAATAGTTTTTAACTTGTATTTTTTTCTTTATTTTTAAAGCTTTTAAAACACTTCAATGGAGTATACATCCTGATCACAGAAATTTTAAAAATATACATTTTGGAATAAAAAAACGTACTCCCAATAAAATAAAATAAAAAACTTAAAATTTTAAGTCTCGCCTTTTGTCGACGCCACATCTCTGGACGCACAAAAGGCGCTCAAAAATATAGATGATAATTAATAGCCCACCTATCTATACTAAATATTGAGTCAAATATATTTCATATTTTCTTCTGATTTAAGACTAAAGTCAAGCCCTTTTAGATTGCTAATTGAAACAGACGGTTGTTTCGTCTAATTTTTTATTTTGTTGTAGCACTTAAAAGTAATTTAAAAACAATTGTGAATCCAGATATTAATTGTTAAATTCTATTTGATGTTTGGTAAAAAATATGTTAAATGCTCTTAAACTAATTTGTGTATTTATTTGATAAATTATAAAAGTGTTTTTAGATATTGAAACTACCGATAGAGTTATATGAGGATCATTTGATTGTTTGAATGTCTTTTTTCATTAAATTAACTTTAGTATTAGAATAATTAAAATATTAATTCTAATCACAATAAAATATAAATATTAATAATATTAATATAAATCATATTAAATTAAAATAATAATTAATTTAATAACAATACCAATACTAGGAATAGCGTAAATACTATTGCCATCTAAAGATGATATAGGAATGTACTTGCATCAAAACTAATTTTGAGGTAAAAAAAAACTCACTTTCTGATTTTTGGCCTAAATAAAATAATTGAGTTATTCTTAGCTTTCGATTCATCCAAAAAATCACTTCAAAAAATGGGCGTTTGGCATGATTTTTGCTTCTTGGTAGCAGAAATTATTAGAGAAGTTACGCTAAACAGAAGTTTATTATTATTATCATTTAAAATTGTACACAATAAAAACATTTGAAAGAACATATAAACATCATTTCATAGCTTTAAAGATTGAATACTATTTTGGAGATGATATGTTCAATCAGTTTTATATATAATTATATATTTTTATATTTTTTTTCATCATTTACTTTTTCCATTCGTTGAGAAAATTATATAATCTTAACTTTTTATGTATTATGTAAGATTTATAAATTTACGTTATGCAGGATCTACAAATAAATAAATAATTAAATTTCAGATGAAAAGAGTGAAAAATGAAAGTTGACCCCTCTTAAATAAATAAATTCTCAAGAAAAAAAACAATATAGAAGGAAGGAAATGCGAGAAAAAACATACGAAATTTAAGTCCGATTTTAATATTTTAGGCCAAGGCCTACTCTGTCTAATGGGCCTAAATTTGGGTTTCTCTCAAACAAGGCCGCCCAATTATGACTACAGTTTCGATCACTTGAAAGAGGCCTAACTGGCCTAATGGCAAAAGCCCTATGTAGCAATTGAACAGATTTCCGAAGTCAGCCCAAATTTATGTTATACTTTCTATCTTTCCAAGATTTCAGGCTAAAGGCTTAGAAAAAAAAAATAGAGGAAAAGGAAGGCTAAAGGCTTGTTTATTGTGGAATTTACTTGCATCAGTTTTATGGGACTTTCTTTTTCTTATTAGTGGAGATGCAAATAAATCCCCAGACCCTAATTCTTTAGGGCCCATTGATTTGAGTGTGTGTTGGCGCAGGTGTCAGCACTCACTGAACTAAATTGCTGCTTGCTAGCAACATGCTTTTTGGTGCCCAAAACGGTCGATTAGAATGGGATTTTTTTTACCACCAAGATTTTAGTGGTATAGTTAACATTCGCATCAATACTGTTTGGATTCAAATTGTTTCATTGCGATGAGGGAAAACAGATTTTTTTCGAAACAAAATATTTATACCATTATTTTTTGTTTGTTTGTGAATGTATATGTTATGATGGGTTTGACAGACTTTTACTTGTTTATTTAAATAAGATAAAAATAGAAAAAAATAAAGGGGACATGAACCCCTTAGAAATAAAGCCTTAAAACAAGAGCTTGAGAGCCATATTTTCAGATTTTAATTATTTGTGTTATTTATTTTTTTATATTTAATGAAGTAAGATGAGAGAATTAACCGATGTAAAATCGGACAAATAATTCATATCGTGAAAATCGAACTTAAAACTTTTTAATTTCGGGACTTTAAATTTAACCATTAAATTAAAACTTTATTAGCAAGTTGGTATAGATTTTGTTTAACTTATTTTTGACCAACTTAAAAATAATTTGACGTATCGATTAAACTGCTCAACCATTTATTCATTTTGTTTTGTTAAAATGATTCCAATAATCACTTTTAGCGACGTTCTTACTTTACAAAAAGAAGAAAGGGAATTTCTCGTATGTACTTAACCCCTTGGCATTGGTCGGGCAGACTAACACAAAGTGTATAAACATTGTAATAAAGTGTAACATTTAACCACTTATGATAATTTAAAGACAGAATTAATCTAAAATAATTTAAGATAGATTTAAAAACATTATCAAACATCACTATAATGGTGTTCCCATCGCACAAAATCATTTTTCTTTGCATGTGTATAAAATATCATAACCTAATTTTGCTTAAATTTTAAAGATTTTTTATCAATGAAAAATCATTAAATATATAGGTACAATTCATATTGCAATAAATTGAAAAATCGAGGCCTCTCTAAGTCAAATTTACACTTTAATAACTTAAAAATTGATGGATATTGGGAATTTTTTTTCCAACTTTTCTAATACGTTGAAAATAAAAGTGTTGTTTTTCAAATTATTTCAAGAACATACAATACTGAACGGCACCCTAAGCTAGTCTAAAGTTATGATTGACATGAAAGAAATGCGGGAGAAAAGAATAATGAGAGGATAGAAAAGAAAATGAAAGAATATAATAAAATAGAATATAATTGATAGTTAGAATAAGAAAAAATAGAAAAAAAATATGAATCTTTCATTTTCCCCACATTTTTCTATTACCAGTTAATATATTTTGGATAATTTGTCACTTTCATTAATGACCATTTTCCAATTATACGATCACAAGGTTCTCCACTGCAATCATGAATTCTGATATACAACCATTATTATTATCACTACCACTACCACTACCACTACCACTTATAAATTACGTAACTTTCATGGTATGAAAGCAACTTCCACATAACATGGAATAAGAAATGTCAAAAGTTTGGTACAAGAAGTTAATTTGTTCATGATTCCCTTTTGAAAGCTTTTCTTTACATAAGATGGCTTCTGTGAATGGTTGCATCATCTCCCCAATGAGCTAAATGAGGCGTTAGGTGTCCCTTTGCCCAGGATAGTGTAGTCTTTTATCTTTGGGCTTCGACCCTCCAAATTAATTACCAGAAAAAAAAAGAAGAATTTTTGTGGTAGTTTATCATCTCAAATTAAGTTCAACAATTAATTAGATGGTTAGTGCAAGAGATAAAACATGAAAAATTAACAAACAAACTAAATTTAAGTGGTTCGAAAATCAGTTTTATGTTTGTGGGTGATGGTACGAGAGAGTTATTAATCTAATATAGTATATAAAGTTGGTGAGAGATAGAATTCTTAAAACTCTATCTATTAATACATCAGATTTTAACTACAACAAACTGAATAAGAAAAGAAACAAAAAATTCTATTTGTTGTAACAAAACTGATAAAAGTAATTAAAAGAAATAGTAAAACAGTAATTAAAAGACACAAGATTTACGTGTTTCGACTGGTTGATCTACATTCACGCGAAAAATGAGATAAATTCATTATCAAAGATGAAGAATACAAAAATCGACTATGAAGTCTGTGCATTGAAACTCTAACTAACGCCTTTATATATGCTTACATAACGGGTTAATTCTTTTTTTTTTAAAATCATTTTAAAATATTTCAAACCAAAATGAGTTTTCGGATTAAATCAGAATGCAAGACATCTCAACACTATTATGGACGCAAATTCATACTGTGGGAGCTTTGTTTCCCTATCCGATGTCTCTTAATGGGTACTAGTTCCTTCGCTCTGTACTGAAAAAGGCCCTTTAAAGATGAGCTTGGGCAATAAGAAATCAGAAAACAAATTGAAAATGTACCTTCATAGGTCTTTATTCGTGCTCTCTACTAGTAAAATTTTGTTTCAATATCCTAAAGAAAAATTATAAAAAAAAGAGACAAAAAGTACAAAAGTAATCCACAAGGTCTCCATGTTGGACCAATTTCAACCAAGAAAATTGGAATTCGTTTTTGATGAAACTGTTAGAGAGAGACCAAAACATACAAATCCATGGCAAAAATTTCAACCAATAAAATTGGAATTCGCTTTTGATGAAACTGTTAGAGAGAGAAATCTGTGATGGCAGCATATATAAATATTGTGATCGTTGTCAACTATTTTGAAAACTTTATAAGATAAACATTTTGACCTTTAAAAAATTTGAGCGCAGACAATGCGCAGCCTGACTGATATTACATCACCTCTTATATACTGTATTTTTTTTATGAGAGGACGGTTGTTGTACTTTGTCAAATAATTATTTCACTCACAAATTAATATCATTTTTTTTTTAATTTGTTAACTAAGTTGGTCTCTACGGACAGAGATTATCCGACCGACTCAGCTTTTTCTTTAATAATAATATAGATAATCTCTCATTTTTTTTTTCCATATATAAGTGTTGATGTCCAAAAAGAAGACTGTGTTGGTCCGCTTTCGTTGGCTCTCAACGGAGTGTTTGTTTGAAATCGATTCTGTAAAATACGAGAGAACGTGAAATATCTCATTTGTGTTTAGACTGAATTGATATTTATAAAAGAAGTTTCTTAGAATGTTGTGTTTCGGAAGAACGTTCCGATGATTAAGTCAATAAATATTTAATATAAAGATAAAAAAAAAATTATGCCAAGTTGAAGGAGTATTTGAGAGAAGAAGGCAATTGGATTAATAGTTTTCTTTGTTATTCGTATGTTTTCTCGTTGCATTTACAGCTCTTCATTTTTTGTCTTTTTTGGTTGTTATTGTATCTATGTTGTTATCGATGGTGAATGTCTCTTTATGTAGGTGTTGGTGTGTCTTTTGCATGGCTCTCCGAAATACAACACTATTGAGATGTGATCTTTAGACTTCAAACCTTACATGGGATGACACATACAAGTGATGATCTTTTTATCATAAAGAATGATTTTTGTTTGAGTTATTACATTAATGTGTCAGAAAACGAAAGATATATTCTTTACCCCTTTTAAGTTAAATTATTTCACTACTCAAAAATAATTAACTGCAAATGCAATTCTGATTGATTGGTATTATTTAAATCCATTCATTAGGAAATTAAGAATTAATTTACAACAACTTAGAAGAGAAGAGAAGAACGATTTGACTTGGCAACAATTGAAAATTATTCTCGAATTTCTTGCAAACCCATCATAATGAATTGGTCCAGAACAGGGGTATTAATTTAGAAAGTTACGTGGATAGTTTTCTTCCAAATTAGACTAGCAAATTGAACTATTGTGTCCTGCCCTGACTTGCAAATTGTTGGTGCTATATTTTCTGTAATTTTCTTACCGCTTTCTATTTTCATTTTCTTTTACACAAATTATTTGAAAAATTCACATAAATATAAAAAAATGCTTTCTATAGCCACCACTCAAATAGATTTTTCGGTCCACAAAACAAGTGACCATATTTTGCGTGAATGCTGTTCCCTCGTAGCCGCAAAGATATCAATATGTATTGTGTGAAAGGCTATTTTTCAGATTTCATTGTCAACCAACTCGACCATTTTAGCGGAGAAATTTTCTCCTCCTCTTTCTGGTTTTTCATACCTCTCCCATGTCATACTCTTTTTTACAGATTTGTAAAGTGTTAATAAATATATTATTTTACCTAAGATTTTAACAAATTTAAAACCCTTGAAGCATAAGATTTCGGATGATAATTAAAGCATGAGTACTCGGTACAGAAATTTTCACTAAATAAAACATTTAATTTCATTATGAATTTTTAAATAAAGATCATTCAAATCAAATCCTAACTGGTAGCAATATTCTTCTGTGTATACAATATACATATTATCCAATCAAAGCTCTTGCTTGGCACCCTTACCTTGTACTGCAGTGGTCGTTCGATAGACCTCTCCGGCCCACTCGGGCAAGAGAATAATTTATTATTCGTCTCCGATAATCTCCACCAATCAAATTAGATTACATACTCTGAACTAGTTCAACTCAGTGAGTGAGTCAACGAGCTACCAGCACTGATCAGTCTCCCAATTCCGTCCCGCGTAGCCGGAAAACCCCGATACCGTGGTGGTCAACGGTCTTATCCGTCGAAGTAGCTTCTGGTCGTAAACGGCACGTTTCTCGGGGTCCGATAGGGTGCAGTACGCAGCATGAATTTTCATGAACTCGTCCGCCGAGGAATCCTTCCGATCGGTTCCCGCCACATCGGGATGGCAAACCCTCGCCAATCGCCGGTACGCGTCCTTGATCTCCTGGCTCGTGGCCCCCGCGGGGATCCCGAGGATCTCGTACAGAGATCCAAACGATGCTGTCTCGCGTGGGCTCAGACACGTGGATCTCGGCTCCTCAGTACACGTGTAAGAACACGAGGAGGCGGTCGCCGTGCCGAGACGGGGCTGATATCTGCCGCGCGAGGGAGTAGGAGAAGAAGGGGATTTGATTGAGAGTTGTCGAGAATAGAGAACTGAGAGAGAGGAAGAAGGAGAAGAAGAAAGCATGGTACAGTTTCTTGTTGTGCAGTTATGGAGTTCGAGATAGAGAGCGATGGGGGGTTTGATGATATATATAAAGGGAAAGGGGCTGGTTAATTAATTATTGTTTTTAACTTTAATTAAGTATGGTCAAGTCATATAAATAATTTGAGTTTAAAATAAAGTGCTATAGCTTAAGAAAATTCGATAATGTATTAATCTTTATTTAAATCATTATTCAAACTATAAACTATCAAACTTTATTTTATTTTTATCTTTGAAAAGATTTAAAATGGTTATTGCAATTAAGTTTTTAAAATTTTATTAAGCTTTGATTTAGTGATTTTTTTTTATAAAAAAATTATACAAAAAATTTGAATTCGATCTTTTTACGCCACTACAACAACAAAAATTTAAACATTTTAGTGTTACATTATCTATGTCACAATCACAAACATGAAAATTCAATCTTTACACGTTCTTATCCTAGCAAGCAATTCTTAAGTAGATTACTTGTCTCCCTTATCTTTCTTTCATAGTGGGAGATCAAAATCGGCACCTAATGTGTTGTCCATCCCTTAATCCATGCCTAACATTTATGGGGAGATTTTTATTCAAATTTGGTCTATGAATTTTTTTTTAAGCGATATTGCACTACAACAGAATTAATGTACGTTGGCACTTCAATCCCGGCGCTTTCCAAAAACGCCGCAATTTAACTGTTTCCGGCACTTGTTTTGTGGCGATTCAAGGAAGCGCCGCAATATACGAAGGACAAATACCGGCGCTTTAAAGCGTCAGAATGTGAAATGAGTTTCGAGCATATACCGGCGCTTCCAAGCGCCGGTATATGCTCGAAACTCATTTCACATTCCGATGCTTTAAAGCACCGGTATTTGTCCAGCTGCATATTCCGGTGTTTTTAAGCGCCGGTAATTTCTACTATATGTTATATTGCCCAGAATTTTTTCCCCCAAAATTTTTCCTTCTGCCCTCGCCCGCGCCCTTGCCTTCCTCCCAAAAATCTTCCAAAAATCTTCTAGAAACCGATATCTCTCCCCAAAAATTTTCCTTCTACTCTCTCTCGCTTCCCTCTCTCTCTCTTAGAAATTTTAGTTATATTTTTCTCATTGTTGGCGTGAAGGAAGACTCCAGCATCAGCCACCACTGTTTCTCCTCAATTTTTTGGTAAACTCTTCTGTAACTCTCTTAACTCCCTATTTATACATATGTAAATGTATTTTTTTTGTTGGATTTCTAAGTTTTGTAAATGGGTCTTTGATTTATTTTAAAAAAATGTTCCTGTATAGCTATGGATTATGTGAAAATCAATCTCCCTCATCATTTGTTATCCAAAACATTTTTTGTAAGCTGTTATACGAATTCATATTGTAAGCTGTTATAATGTCAGTAATTTAGGGTAAGTCTAGAGAAGATGACTAGAACATCAAAAGGGAAAAGGAAAAATAAGAAGCAGTCATAAATTCAGCTCGAAAAGCACTTTATTCAGTATCCTGAGTTGAGCTTAAATCCCAGCATACCAATTGCTAAATGGACTTAGATATCAAGTCCAAATTTAAAGGCCAATTAACCAGAGAAAAAATGTACTATTAATTCATTTGTTTACTTGGGCTAAGCATGCAGCAGTATCTTAACTCATCAATTGTAAATTTTCTCAAGTGAGATATTAGACAAGCACATAGCTAGCATAACTCTCACGTCAATATTCAGTCACTACATTAATGGGAAGTTGACATCAGACTGAGAAAGTTCGTGCTTCGCCCTTCAATCTTCATTTCCAGGGACCGAGTCAAGGAGGAGCTAGAGGGAATATTGTGGGAGGAAGGCAGGCTGTCTTAAATAATTTATTGAAAAGTTGTCAACTAAACTAGTTACAGTTGGGCTCTTTTAAATATGAGTGCACACATGTATGATAGATTATATTTTTCTTTGTTGTTATCAATTTCAGTTCATCCACTTACCAATCAAATACAAGTTTGTGATTATGCATTGTTTTGCCAAAAATATTACAATACTGACTTGATTAACATTGTTTTAGGAAAGTCTATTAGCATCATCTAAAAATGGATAAAAGTTGGATAGATAAACCGAGGTCGAGTAAAGCCTATATGGATGGTGTTGTAAACTTCATTAGATTTGCGTGTCAGAAGGCTTGTGCTCGCGGTAGTATTGTTTGTCCAAGTAGGAGATGTGGTAATTGTTATTCATTCGAATCAGAAATTGTTCAGGAGCATCTATTGTATAATGGGTTTAGTCCCGGTTACACCGAGTGGGTTTTCCTTGGGAAAAAAGTCTCTCGTATAGACCATCCTCACACTAGTTCACAACCCACTAGTGTTCCAGGTGGCTTCATGGGACGAGATGACGTGTTGGGTTTGCTCTGAGGTGCCTTCCAGGTTACTTGTGAAAACTCAAACAATGAACCGTTAAGTTTAGGAATCGAAGTGGGATCTTCAAATGAGCATGGTGAAGAGCAACAGGCTCATTGTGCGGTTGAGTTCAATAATTGTGGTGATCCTTCAGACGTCGAACATCCAGTTCATTCTGCTATTGATGAGACGACTCAGTATCGCAACTTGATGAAATATTACGATACTGAACTTTATCCGGGTTGTCAGAATTTCACAAAGTTAAGTTTCATGTTATATTTACTACACTTCAAATGTTTGAATGGGTGGTCTGGCAAATCTCTGACTATGTTGCTTGAGTTTATCAACATGGCATTTCCGATGTGTGCACCATTGCCATCAAATTATTATGAAGCAGTGAAGATTATCAAAGGATTGGGTCTTGGGTATGAGAAGATTCATGTTTGTCGTAATGACTGCACACTGTATTGGGGCGAGCATTTGAATGATGAATTTTGTCATGCGTGTGGCGTGGCACGGTGGGTCAAAAACACAGTTGATGATGAGGATCCATTGAATGAGATGGATGGTCAATCGAAAAAGAAAAAGCCAGCTAAGGTATTGGCGTTATTTTCCGCTAATACCGAGATTGAAGAGGTTATATATGTCATCTAAAACGGCTTCGTTGATGAGATGGCATGACAAAGATCGGACAAAGGATGGGATTTTAAGACATCATGTGGATGGATTAGCCTGGAATGAATTGGATAGATTGTATCCCGATTTTGCAGCTGATCTTCGGAGTGTTAGGCTTGGCTTAGCTAGTGACGGGTTCAATCCCTTTCGAACAATGAGTTCAACCTATAGCACATGGCCCGTTCTTTTGGTTCCATACAACTTGCCACCGTGGCTTTGCATGAAGCAAACATCCTTCATCCTTTCAATGGTGATTCCTGGTCAGAGAAGCCCCGGTAATTATATTGATATCTTTTTGCAGCCTCTAATTGAAGAGTTGAAACAATTATGGGATGGTATTGATGCGTTTGATGCGTCAACCAATCAAAGCTTTAAGCTTCGCGCTTCTCTTCTTTGGACCATTAATGATTTTCCAGCCTATGCAAACTTATCTGGTTGGAGCACCAAAGGTCGGGTTGCTTGTCCATGTTGTGGGGAATCTACACATTCTGTATGGTTAAAGCACGGGGGAAAGTTTTGCTATATGGGTCATCGTCGATGGTTAGCAAAAAACCATGAGTTTCGTTTTCAAAAGGATCAGTTTGATGGCACCATAGAGTTGGGATCTGCTCCTGTTCCACCGTCTGGGCACGATGTTTTAAGACAACTAGAGGGTGGAAACTATAGCTATGGTAAAACCTCGAAGCTTTCTAAGAAGAGGACAAGAGAGGATGTTGGTGTCTCTACGGGGCAAGTCCTAGTGGATGAAGATGATAATCTTTTTGAGGGTGTGGACGAATTTCTTGATAATGTTGATAATGAGGATATTCCCATGGATGAGGGAGTTGTAGATACGGTGTGGAAAAAAAAAAGCATTTTTTTTGAGTTACCATATTGGAAAGACAATCTATTACGTCATAATTTAGATGTGATGCATATAGAGAAGAATGTATGTGATAATTTAATTGGAACAATATTGAATATAGATGGTAAGACTAAAGATAATAAGAAGGCACGCCGCGATCTCGAGGAAATTGGTATTAGGAAAGACCTTTATTTAGTTGTTCTTCCTAATGGAAAAGATAACTCGCCTCCAGCATGCTACACTATGTCCACGAAGGAGAAGCAGAATTTCTTGACAGTTTTGGCAAATCTTTAAGTTCCTGATGGGTATGCATCAAACATCTCGAGATGTATTAACCTAAAAGATCGTAAGCTGTTAAACTTAAAGAGTCATGACGGTCACATATTGATGCAAGAAATCCTTCCGATTGCCTTAAAAGCATCTTTGCCTAGACATGTTCTAGCAGTTGTGTCTGAGTTATCATCATTTTTCAAAGCTTTATGCTCTAAAGCCCTTGATCCCCATGAGCTTGACTTATTGGAGTCGCGTGTTGCTTTGACACTCTGCCATTTGGAGAAAATTTCCCCCCCGGGTTTCTTTACCATTATGGTTCATCTTATTGTTCACTTAGCCTCCGAGGCTAGACTTGGGGGTCCTGTACACTACAGGTGGATGTATCCTGTTGAGAGGTTAGATGTTCAAAGATATTTTGTGCACTTTGTTTTTTTTTTGTTATATATTGGATACTTAATTAATCTTTATAATTTTTGGCTTCGCAAGGTATTTAGTGCGCTTCAAAGCTTACGTACGTAATAGAAGTCGACCCGAGGGGTCAATTGCTGAAGGGTACAATGGGGAAGAGTGTCTAACATATTGCTCCCAATACTTCAAAGTTGTAGAGACAAGATTCAACCGTCCCCAAAGGAACAATGATACTGTAAATTTCCCGGATGAATACATGTTTTCCTCTGGTGGACGGATAATGGGAAAGATTGTGAGTGTTGAGCTCGATGACATGTCATTGGCTCAAGCACATCGTTACGTGTTGCTCCATAATAATAAACTTTCTGACTTTCGTAGGTTAGTATCGATAAATGAACTTAATATGATATCATGTATTTAAATTGAGTTTTTATTACTTGTTGTTAGCGCTGTGATGGCTAACAGTTACATAAAAACATCAATTATTGCAGCTCATTTTTGGCTGCTCAAAGACTAACCAACCGTTCCAATCGACCAATACAAAGTCTCGAACAAAAGTAGTTGGTTGAGAAATTTCCCTCATGGCTTATGAGGCAGGTTAGGCATAATAACAAGAGTCTTCGATTTCTATAAGTGTTATAAATAAAACATGTTGTCTCATATTAATTGTTGGAAATTGTTTATGTGCCGTGGATGGTGGATAACAATTATTCATATGAACTAATTGCCTTTGCTCGAGGTCCCAATAATGTTATTAGGAGATTCAATGGATTCAACATCAACGGCTTTAAATTCCACACAAAGGAACGTGAGAGGTGTAGACAATCTCAAAATTCGGGAGTGATGGTTGAAGTGGATGATAAAATGTATTATGGTGTGCTCAACGATATCATCGAGCTGGATTACTATGGGACGTTTAAGATTGTGTTGTTCCGTTGTGATTAGGTGGATATTAATTCACCCAGGGGTTTAAAGAAAGATACAAGTGATTGCATTCTTGTGAACTTGAATAGGTTAATACACACTGGTCATTTATTGAAAGATGACCCCCTCGTACTTTCATCTCAAGCGAAGCAAGTGTTTTATGTGCAAGATCCAACAATGAAGGAATGGTATCATGTTGTGATCACGAAGCCAATGGACCTATATAAAATGGGGGAAAAAAGGCAGGAAGAGGATGATGACACTTACAATCAGTGCATGCATTCTAATGTAGTGGTAGACGATCAATTAGATTGTATCTTAACTTGGGCTAGGATGGACATTGACGAAGATACCAACTAATCTTATGTGCATTTCCGTGTAATTATATTTGGATGTGTATTTATGTGATGGACATGTGTGTCAACGAGTTTTGTAAGGTTTTATTGTAATCTATTCGGTTACTGCTGCTTTCTATCACACGTAACAAGAGTCCTGAATTTTTTTGCGTACAGTTTGTGAAATGTTACTTTAGACTGTTGTAAATGTCTGTTTTGGTTGTATCATTGGTTATTGTTTGTTCTTTAAATCCAATTTGAATCATTTATTTGTTCATAACTTCTCAGGTACTCAGAAGTAATTGATTGCTGCATTTGCTGCGACTCCTTGACCATTTCTATCTTTCAGGTGTGGTTCTTCTAATTATTGTTAACTTTCATAGTATTTTTGATAGTGTGAGATATAATCATTTCAATGTTTTTATCTCTACAGATTGCAAGATGTATAGGTCAAAAAATATTCCTCCATCGGTTAGAGATAACATGTCAAACCAGTATGCAGCTGAGTCTTCACACCCTCAAGAAGATATTCACAATGAGCATGACTATCACCTTGACGATGATGATGACACGCAACTTGATTCTGATACCGATCCAATAACATCGGGAAATGAGCACAATGATAGTGAACAATACGAGATAATTGGTAATTTCTGTAGTACAATATATTCTATCTATAACTAGTTTGATACCACATTGTTATACTAATTATATAATTTATGTCTTCAATGTATAGATTCTGAAGGGAGGGTGAGGAAGCAGACACGTGTCTTGAGAACCTCACAAGTGTGGTCTCTTGAACGTGGAGAAAAAATTGTGGTCCACTTTAAAGCACGTCATCAACCTATTAAGAAATGTGGTCAAATGTTAAGTAGCTGGTTGGGGAAGGTAGCGAAGAGAGGGAACCTTTGTCCACTTAATTACACGGATTGGAAGAAGGTCCCTTCTAGCTACAAGAAGGACCTTGTTATATTGATTCGGGTAAGTAACAACTTAATAACCATTGATTGCCTCCAATCTCTCTTTCTGTTTTTGTTTATTTGTGCTTATTTGACATCAATTTCCTTTCTGTGTGGTATAGGAAGTTCCATTACCCTACGATTGAGGCGATAGACAACATTTTGTTGAGGATGATAGGGAAAAAATAGAGGGACTACCGATATGTGCTGAAAAGGGACTACGTGAGGAACAAAACGAAACAACAAGTTTTGAGCAATGATGTTCCAAAATGCGTAGATCAAGACCAGTGGAAGCAACTGGTGAACTACTGGTTTTCTGACCAGAGTGAGGTTGTTTTAAGACAATAATGGTCATTTGGATTCTCAATGTTTTTATTTTTCTATTAATGATTGATTATTCAATTGGTTTATTATTGGTGTAGAAATTTTCGACTATAGGGACAGCGGCACGTGAAAGACAACAATGTCCTCACACGTCTGGTTTAAAGAGTTTTGCTAGACAACGGGATGAATATGTGAGTTAATTTGCTTTATTAATCTAATCTTTCATTTAAGATGTCACTGTCACAATTTGATCTTTTTTCATACATGGTAGGAGATGACACATGGGAATGAGCCCGGACGTGTAGAGTTTTTTGCTGAAACTCATAAACACAAGGATGAAACTTTTATTGATGATGCATCACGACAATTTATAGTAAGTTGAACATCTTTAAAAATAGGGAAAAAGCCTAATTTTTTTTAATCCCTTCCTATTTTCACTTGATGTGGAATGAAAAAAAGAAGAGAGTCTTCAATTAAGTTAAGAAATATATAGCTTTCATCAAGGAAGGGTGATAAAATATTTGACCCACAAGTTTGATGTTATTATTATTTTTTTAAATGAGGATGACTTCATAGACTTCATTGGCGCTTTCTCTTGTTTTTGTAAATGGTTCTTTTATTGTGTACACATGTAGTACTCGCTTGGTGCCTTTGGAATACATTTGTCTGGTTCTTGTGCCTTTAGGAATAATCTGTTTGGCAATGTGATCCTGTCATATATATTAGAGCTGTGTTTGAAATATGATCCGTTTTCTGCATAGCTTTAATGATCAATAGTTCTTTCTTTAATTACTGATTAGATATAGATCTGAATCTTAGATCAGTAAATGTGTTTGATTGGCAGCAGGTGAGGTTGGGAACTTGATCTTGCTGTTCATTTTTTTCCAAACTAGATTGGCACTAAACAAATTTTATGTATCGTGAAGATTTTATGTACTAAACAAAGGAAGCTGAATGTATGGTGGTGATCTAGTTACATTTTTTGAATTGTGCTGATAAAAGTGGGATGATTTTGTATGGTGGTGACCACCGACAAGCATAGATGATACTTTGTTGCTTTGCACATTTTGTCTAAATTAGGTACATTGCTTGGATTGTATATTTGCTTTTATTTTGCAGGAGGTTTTATGAAAAAATAGGGGAAATGCTGCCCGTTTTTCTATAAAATATGATAAACACATTTTGTTTTATGTATATTGCGCTGTTATTAGCTACTAAATATTTTGGGAGTTTAATTTTTATTGTTTCTTAATTGTAGGTGACAGCTGAAGCTCGTGTTGCTGAACTTATTGCAGCTTCAGGATCCTCTGATGCTAGCAATACAAAATGAAGTCTTCACCGAACTTATGGGTGAAGAGAGTTTCGGTTGTGTTCGAGGTCATGGTTTTGGAGTTACACCCTCTGCTGTGTTTGGACATTCAGCTCAAATAAGGAATGATATGGGACACCATGGGGTATATGCTGAAGAGATAAATAGTTTGAGAGCACAAATAGAAGAAAACAATCAACAGCATGCGCAACAAATTCAATAAATAACGGCGAGACGTGATGATCAAATAAATAATATGCAATCCCAAATGGATGAGCTGAAGTCTTTACTACAGTATTTGGTTAATAGAGGACCTCATGATTGATTTCGTAATGTTAAAATAATTTTTCATACTATCTACATTTCCATTACCTTGTTTTTGTATGAATTTTATATATGAACTATGATTGTTTTTTTGTATAAATAAGACGTTTATGTTGACTGAAAAAATCTTTATGGATGATGCATTTTATATATCGAAGAACATTTGCATATGGAATGTTGATATTTAAGTCAAAGATATGTAAAAACAGAAATAAACGTGTGTTGAGGAGAAACTGTATATTTGGCGGCGCTTATATACCGGCGCTTTTAAAAGTGCCGCTATATACCTACGCTTTACATACCGGTGCTTCTAAAGTGCCGCTATATACCGGCGCTTCTAAAGTGCCGCTATATACCGGCGCTTCTAAAGTGCCGCTATATACCGGCGCTTTGAAGTGCCGCTATATAAGCGCCGAAATAATTTGCTTATTGCGGCGCTTCTTCAAAGCACCAGTATTTGCGTTTCGTCACTATACTTTCCGGTGTTTGATCCTGCACTTGCAAAAAGCGCCAGAAATTCATATTGCGGCACTTTTAAGCGCCGAAATATGCAAAAAAAAAGTGCCGGCGCTGACAATTTATCTTGTAGTGTTGATACTAAACAAATGGTTATTTATATTTTACTTAATTTTTTTATTTGTTAAAACTTACAATAATACACTTAATTAATATTAGACACTCTTTTGACTTTTGAAATACAAATTATTCCTATTTATTTTCTTTACAAGTTTTCATAATATAAAACTTTCTATTAATAATTTTTGTTCTCTTCACTTTGCAGTCACTTTTTTTTTTTTTTACTTCATTCTTTACATTTTCATAGTAATGAATGTTAATTCTAAAGAAATTTCAGAACTTGAAGCGTTTCATAATCTTTTGAATATAAATAGTTTTAACGATCATCTGTTTTGTTTGAACACAAGTGACACTGACAATTTTTTCATTTATATTATTTTTTTATCACTGTGATTTCAATTAAATTTTTTAATGTGTTGATGCAATTAAAAATATTCATTTGTTTTCTTATTTATTTATGTGATATATTGTATTTAATTTTAGGTCTTCGCGAAGTTTTCTTTTGTGTCCATACCCAGAATGTAAAATCAATATTTCTCAAAACAAGTTGCCAAATCCTTGAAGAGCTGTGGATGAGAATTTTAACATCTGCCCGTCCCTTCTCTTTCAAGCCGAATTACGCCAGCTTATCTCTAATATTCACACTTTTGTGGTTGATTACAAGTTAAAAAAATTATACTTTTAGAAGGGTGATATATCATCATTCACAGACCCCATTTATATTTGTCTAACTTTTTTTTAGCTCATGGTAAAAAAAAAGAGAAGAAGAAACGAAGAAACAAGTAAAATTGACGAGGAAAAGTTTTGGGCACAAAAGTGAATGTAATAAAGAGTTAGAGATGAAAAGTGTTAACAGAAGATTTTGTGTTATGGAAACTTGCGAAATAAACAAATAATAGTATTTTATATTTCAAAATTCAAAAGAAAACCTAATATTAATTAGAGGTATTATTGTAAGTTTTAGCAAATAGAAAAATAAATAGAATATCATTAACTATTTATGGAATATTAATATCGTTATTTTTTTATATTAAAATTGTCACATATTTTCAACCATTTAATAAGAGATAAAAATGAAAATCGAACTCATGTTACAAAGTACAAGTGTTCTTTGTCTTTATTTATTTAAATAATTATATATTTTTTAATAATTAATAATTGAAAGATTCGAACTTAAAATATTATTTTAGAAAAATTGTGTGATTACATTATCTTGGCTTTAGGAGCAACCAAAGAGTCACACAATACAAATAAGCATTTGACTTCAATGAAATAAGAGCATTTGGATTTTTTTTTTATGAGTATCATATTATGCCCAGTTGCCCACCTCTCCCCTATGCTTTGTTTTTTTTTCTAGCAAATTAGGGTTGCACTTAGCCACTGAGTAAACTATAACCAATCAAACCACCGAGAGTTGTGATTCTGCATCACTTGCCATCTTTGACTCAAAAACTGAAAATAAGTGGAGAATTTTGCTACCAACAAATATATATATAATCATTTGGGATACGTGGTCAAATATTTTTTCTTAAACCCGAACGAAGCAAGAATGGGTTTTTGTGTTACAATCATTTACTAATTTGTATTTCTCGAATCGGAATCAAACAAAAAAAATTCGTGATAATCATAATAAGAAATATATTTTTTGATATATTAATAAAAAAAAGAACCCAAATTACATATATAAAAAAAATATTGAAAGTGATAACGAAAACAAAAGGCTCCGGTATTTTATAATAAGAAGACTTTCCTTTGTAGTGAAGCATGACCTTGTTCACACTACAGTGTTTGCAATTAACAATTGCGTCTTCAAATTAAAATTGCTTTGGGAAAGAGTTCCACCCGTAGGCATTAATATTTACTAATGAAAAAGAGTGGAAATATGAGAACAAATCAAATCAAAAGTATTGATGCCAAGCTGGTTCATAACATATGGTTTTGGCTACTCTTTATCCTCCGCTGATTACTTATTTCACTGCAATTTTTCTTTAATCTGATCTACCATGGTGTTTGCTGCAATTTTTCTATAATTTCACTCGAACATAAAAGAGAGAAAAAATTTGAAGCCCAACTCAACAAATTACATAACTGATTGTTTGATTGTTTGATAATCTAAAGGCAAAATTGACTCTTCAATTCAACTTAAGGCAACCAACCCAAAAAGATTTTACAGGCTAGGACGCAAATTACCAGGAAAGTTAAAAGCCAATGATTGATCAAATGGGTTAGTACCATTATTATTAGCTCCAGATCTGCAACTAGTCCTTCTTGTAGCTTCACTCTGCTCAATTGTCCTGTCTCTACAAATCGGACAGTACAAAGATCGAACCTGCAACCATTGATCAATGCAGTCCTTATGGAAGTGATGCTTACACTTGGGCAAAACCCTAATCACATCTCCATTCACGTAATCTTCCAAGCAAATCGCACAGCTTTCATTTTCGATATCAATAACCGACATAGATGAAGAAGAACAAGGTGAGGCTGCTGCTTGTTTTCCATATACCAAAATGGGAAATCCAGCAATTTGGTCGTCGCGATAATTGGATGATTTTTGTTCCGTGGGTTCATTTTGATCATCAGTAGAGTGATTATTATTGGCTTGACACACCTTTATGATTACCGCAATTACGACGAGGATAAAGAATAACGCAACAACGATGGTAATTGTCATGGCTGCGCTTAGGTTTCTTTTTCGATAATTGAGAGAGTAAGAGATTGTTGAGATACCCTGTATGATGAGACTTGAAAATCCTTTTTATATAAAACTGAACTAGAGTCCAATTCTTCTTCCCCTTCTGTTAGAACCCGAGTTCCTTTAAGTTTTGCGGTGAAATTACCATGTTGCTCATACGTGAAATTTTACATTTGTCCTTTTTCTTAAGAGTCTCGATCTCATGGGAGTTATCACATAATCGAAAAAATTCATTGGTAATCATAGAAATTGAATAGTAATTATATTAAATTTTTAAAAAAAAATTAAATATAAAAATTACTACTTATTTTTTTCGTTATTAATAATAGATTTTCTCGATTCCGTGATATTACTATTCTTTGGCCATGTTTGTTTTGGTAGAAAATCATAGGTGTAAAATAATTGCAGTGTAAAATGTCATTTTCAATATGTTTGGTAGAATGTAAATTAATTTAATCGTAAAATCAGATTTTACACTACTAAAAAATAAGATATAAAATGAAAATTTTTTTTGTCGTAAATTGATCTACATTGGAAAAACGAAAATCAAAACTTTTATCTTTACACCATCATTTCTTTCTTATCATATAAAATAAACTTACTTTTATCAGTTTTTTTATACCGCTGCATGTATTAGTTTTCTATTCTTTCAAATTTATAATTTTTCCGTTAAATTTTTAAGGTTATAAATTTTATTTTATTATTATTTGTGTATTTATTATATTCACATGCACATAATTTTATATGATATTATTATCCATAAGTGTCATATTTAAATGTAGTATTATTTGTATAAATTAATTTATTTTCAAATCAAATATCTTCCTTTGATTCCAAACAAGGGAACGAAAAATAGGATTATTTTCAATGTCACTTTCAGTTGTATAACCAAATAATAGAAAATCATAAGAAAATATTGATTTTCTATGCATAAATTTTTACGGTGTAAACTCAATTACGACGTAAATCATTTTACGAGGAAACATATAAAGCCTTTCTTTTATCACCACGTGTAACTTCTTTATTGATTAGTGCCTTCAGGTTGTGAAATTGCTAATTTCTCTCGAGCACTCCTTTTTCATTCAGTGACATTTTTTTCCATCAGTATTGAAGAACTTTTTCCTACCTACTAACGTGGCAACATATATTAAATTTTTTTTATGTAAATCACATGATCTTGTTATTAAAATATTTAATAAATAAAAAAATATTTTATCATGTGATTTGCATGTAATTTTTTTAATACACGACTCAATGTAAAATTATCATGTAAGAAAGTATGAGAAGTTTCTTTCACACTGACGTGGAGCAAGTATTACTTTTTTTCCTCTTTCATTTTCGCATACATGTTCCTTCATTGTTTTCTCAGCCTCCAAACATTGGTGAGAATCTGGTGCTAAGAGTTTGGCTGTAGTGAGTTTTTCGAACTTGAAAAAAGAGAAAAAATATCCATAAAAAAATAATATCACGATTCTTCTCATTTAAAGATTAAAATGTAGTCATTTTATATTGAGATTGAATGTCACATGATCAAATGAAAAATATTTAAATTCAAATTTATTAATGTGCCATTTAGTCCCACTATAAACTTGATATTCATTTTAATTCTTAAATAAAAATATCGTGATAAAAAAATAAAATGAAAAAAATTGAACCCAAAAATTAAAGTTAGCGTGACTTTTTTTATAAAAAAAATCGAGCCGCAATCACAATTATCAACTGTCAATGAATAACAAAATTGATTTTTTTTTTATTATCTTTTACGATCTAAATGCAAAATTGGGACTTCAATTTAACTTAAGGCAGAAGGATTTTACAGGTTGAGACGCAAATTACCAGGGAAGTTAAAAGCCAATGATTGAAATGGATTAGTACCGTTAATATTTGGTCCAAATCTGCAATTAATTGTTTTTGGTTCTTCACTCTGTCTCTACAAATCGGACAGTTCAAAGACCGTACCCGGAGCCATTGATCGATACAGTCCTTATGGAACAGATGCTTACACCTGGGCAAAACCCTAATCATATCTCCATTCATGTAATCTTCCAAGCAAATCGCACAGCTTTCATTTTCAATATCAATAAATGACGACATAGATGAAGAAGAACCAGACGAGGGTACTGTCGTTTCTGCTGGTTTTCCATATATAAAAATGGGAAATCCAGCAATTAGATCGTCGTTTCGGTATCTGGATGATTTTTGTGATGTGGGTTGATCTTGATTATGATTATTATTGGACTGACACAAGGATTTGATAAGTGAAATGGTGACGAGGATAAAGATTAAAGCAAAAATGATGGTGATTATCATGGTTAGAAGATTTCTTTCTTGGCACAAAACACATGGTAAGCTTTCAAAGAGGCGTGTTTGGTCACTCTGATTAAAAGGGTTTTGTGGATCCATTTCTGGTTTTGAGATAGAGACTGATAGAGATAGCATGTGTAAAAATCTTTCGCTATGCAAACTTATGATGCAAATTATAGAGTAATTAACAAGTATTCAGTACATTTATTTGGCATGAATTGCCACCACTAGTTTTTACGGCAGCTAATGTGTACAGAGATAAAATTTTACCATATGATTTATGCTATGTTGTACAATGAACGGTGAGATTAGGGCTTGGCTAAAATGGTAATGTAGGGTTTTTATTTAAAAGTTCGAATAATTATGGTAGTAACTACTATGGCCTTTGCTGTTTCCACCATATCTTGCATGTTGGGATTAAGATGCGGCGATTAGAACCTGTTTTATATTCTTTGAATTTTTTTAAGTCTAGGTTCTAGATACTACCTGCCGTTAATCAATGCTTCGATTGATGGATTCTATACAAGTCTTCATTTATAAGTATTGATGTGACACTGAATAATCGAGAAATTGATCTGCGATCACCAAAGCGAATGATCAAAGTTCTTTCCTTTTCCAAGTAGATCATAAGTTGAACGAAGAAATTTTTGTGTGACATACATGTGCTTCCCTTTGTTTGTGATGGTTTGCTTTATTTGGTTCAATTTTCTATTTCTCCATGGAAATTTAAGTTGAAAATTTACTACAGTTGATTTCGAATCAACAACAGGGACAAGGTCAACCCAAAATGGGTTTTCGAGTATACTTACACCAACAACTACACCAATTTGATCAATTTGATTAGAGATGATTCTCTACCATTTTAACAAATTGAATCCTACGATATTATTGAGTCAGTGATTCCAGGCTATATAAACAATCTAAATAGGGGATATAGAGACTATCAAGACCAGCTGACCACATAACAAAATTTCCTACCA
Organism: Bretschneidera sinensis; assembly: GCA_023935145.1. NCBI lineage: Eukaryota > Viridiplantae > Streptophyta > Magnoliopsida > Brassicales > Akaniaceae > Bretschneidera > Bretschneidera sinensis. The sequence continues at coordinate 31,902,699 of CM043698.1, read as the reverse complement.
GCAAGAGGAAAAGAAAGCCTCACCAATTATACACACATTTTATGCCTCCTTGCTTAGATTTCAAATCTTTAAGTTCCTCCTTGATACCACCGAATGTTTCAGATATGAGAAGGTGAGTGCCTAATCTTCGAAAATAAAATTTACCTAGTTGACTCATATTGCACAGCACTGCTTAATTAAAAGAAACAAATTACAAAAATTAACACGTGATACAACATGAACTAGGATCCAACATATCAAACGAGTGAAGGGTCAAACTACATCAGAGACCCTTGATCAAATGACTGTGGATTAAGGATGAACTGAGTAGCTTGAGCTTCTACTGAGGAAGAAGGGTCGTTTCCAAAATGTTATATACACCATTAGCAATGCACCTTCAAGGTGATGAGACACAAGATTATGCTGGAGGTGTACAGTTAGACATCACTGCGTTCAAACTTCGCAATAAAAATCACTGTCATCAGTTATCCCGGAATTTAGAAGAAGCCCATCTGAAGTAACCACAATTTGCTTCAGGATTAGATGTAGGTCCCTGCAAGAAATGGGGGAAAAAGAAAGAAAGTGCCATCTCCAGTTAGCTCATACATAGTCCACCTTACTGGATGCACTCTGCACACAGAAGAGTTAGTGCAGTCTAGCACACGTTACTCCAACGACACATTTGTTTTTACAATTTAAGAAATTCAAGCAAGCACCAACCCTTTGAAACCTTTGCGGTATATGGTATACGAATCTTATCCTCAAGGTTACATGTTCAAAGGATGGTGAAGCCAAAAAAAAAGAAGAAATTCAAGCAAGCAACTAATTGTGCCTCAGCTAAGTGGTTCTCATTCTAACAAACTCAATATGGCTACCATCAAATATTCCGGGGTTCAAGAATACACAAGATCACCTTGTTTCTCTTATATATATCTATACAATATTCCTTCCTTGAATACATAGACCATAACAGAAATGATTATATGCAAGAATGCTTAATTGAGTAACAAGTGCAAGGAATACCTCAGCTCGAGCACAGACATAAAATCTGCGACCAAAATTAGGACCTGGCTTCTTCACTACCCGAGCAACACAAGGTTCCTTATGGCCCCTGCAGACTGGTATACTGTTCTGCATAAGTTGTTGTATCCTTTGCCACTCCACTAAAGCAACATTATTTTTCTCTTTCTCCAACGAACTACCATCTTGTTCATCTTGATCCTGTGTGGATAGACCTGAGTTCAACTCATGGTGCTTTGGATTGCAGCTCTGATCATCTGCCACAGGTGTTTCATTGGCGCAATCATTAGGCTTAGAGATATCTGCCTGATTAATAGAAACATCAGCAGCAGACTTGTCAACACCATTACTAACTTTTGTACTTTTCTGGAAAAATGATCTCAGAGAGAGCTGGGACACTTGACTTTTTCTTGCTTTTTTCTTGGTCTTATTGCTGGATATATAATTAATATTCTCACTTTCCATAGTAAGTGAGGTTTTACAAGCTGCATCATTAGTGGAAGCTCTGGACTCTCTATCTAATTCTGAAACACCACCTTCAGAGTCTTGGTCCAAAGAAGAACAAGATTCATCATGGGCTAGACCAGAAACACTGCAGTTGTTGAATGATCTATTGACACTCTCACTACAACTCCCTATCACAATACTTTCATTCGAAGTTGAACTTGCCAACTCAAAAGATTTGACTTGTTTAGTAGCTTGTCTTTTCATTAACAATGACACTGCAGAAAACTAACGGGTTAGTCAATTAGAAGTAGCATATAAGAACAAGCAAAGGTTAAATAACAGAAGCAATGTGCGCGCAGAGCAAAACGCCCTGATATAAGATAGATAAAAATATCTAATTTTGAAAGACACTATCATCTTTAAGATGAGAAAGCTTCTTGTACCAAGAGTTTGCTGGAGACCATGAATCACGGGCAGATATCTGGAAGCTAAAGTTGGAGTGCTATGTTGAAGAACATCATGGATGTCAACCAAACTTGTATAAACAGGAATATGGTCTGACCCTTCGAGTTTAACACTCCATCCCCCTTTCCACCTGTGAAGAATACATCCTTGCTTTTACACAGGCATGAACAGATGTAAAGACAGGTAAATTATGCATGTACGCAAGTAATGAGAAAAAAAGTACAGTGAACTAGAACTTTCATACTTGTTAGTAAAGTGTCCATTAAAAGAGCTTCTATTATTGTCTAAGCAAGTGAAAACACCAATGAAGTACGTCAATATGCCATCAGATAGGAGTACATAACTGGATCTAACATTTACCTAGGTGCATTTTCCGGTTTCAACCGTTTATACTGTGTCAATATGTCACATTCCTTAAGATGGCAAGTGACAAAATTATGGCCTTGCTGGCCATGTTCTTGATGTAAACATGATCCGGCGAAGAGAATATGGTCAATTCTTGTCCCATAATTAAATTGTTCAGCACCTGTGTTTGATGGCCAGCACGTGTATGCTTCTGTTCTGTTGAGCAATTTAAGATAGAAAAATAATATTATCATGAAAAAAGAGTCAAACAATTGATTTTGGAAATTGAAAATACAGTAAGAACTTTGATTGTGTCAAACTATTCTCTGCTGACCATACAAACTAAACAAGTAAACAGTCATACCTAAATCGAAGCCATGCAAGGAGTCATCTATCAATTAATGATGACGACTGAAGACCAAAGCTTTTAAATAATGCCATAGGGACATTTTAGGAAAAAAAGAAAAAAGAGTAAGGAAAACGTGGAGAATGGAACATGCTCTAAGATAAGAACTTCAAATGAATCGAAGTATACTCTGTTGATAGACCAAACGAAACCAAACGCAAATTGCCAAATCCATATTCATAATAGTGCAAGAATGCAACAATAGCAGTTCATCAAGCAAAATTGAATCCAAAGACATTAGAAATTTGATATAAACCTCTCAGGATGTTTTGCTCTAAAAACATCAAAGAAAGGGCCTCCATTCTCCAGTAGAATAGATCTAAACCACTTCCTGAACCTACAAAGAAGTTGCATTTAATACACTAATTACTGGTAATGACCAATAGAAACTGTATCTAGGAGTAAAGATTACAGAAAGGCTGATCTAAACGTAGCATATAAGACAAGCACCACATATAAACCAGCAACTTACTCATTCTTCTCAAAATCTGGTCCAGCATCACAGCGATCTATAGCAGCAGGAGCAATGTTAAGGTCACCAACAACAAATATCCTCCTCCCACGACTCAGAAGAGACTTCCATCTTTTCTAAAACAAATGTTGTCAATATCAATTGAAAAATTTGAACAATTCATATGCATTCCACATAAGCAAAATTGTTTATCTGTGACGCAAAGTCTCGATTACAGAACCCTCATTGACATATATTATGCATACAAGAAGAAAAACCACAACTTGATTGTCTCATACTTCTAACTCATGAATGTGATAACAAAAGTTACAGTCACCACAAGTTAAACGTAAAATATGCAGAAGTCTCTGATTATATCCTGCATTGCAAAAGAAATGGATTTACCTCTAATATATTGAAGAACTTAAGCTTGAAATTGATCCTGTCAGTATCATCAGCCACAGATCGCGGTCCATACAAATTGAAAACAACTGACCAATAGCCAACACCAATGCCATTGCAAAATTGCATCGGAGATCAAAACTTTATCCAATTCAAAAGCGAAATTACAGGAATGGGAGCATAAGATTAGTAGCTAAGATCAATATATAAGCTGATTTTCTATATGTTAACTCACCAAAGTGACCATGATCGGTTATAACACAACGTCCCTCGCTGTCAACCTTGAGAAGCTCATCTTTCGCAAACTCCTCAAGACCTTGCGCTACTGTAGGCAATTCATCTTTCCCAGTTCGTGAGCTTTCAACAAGACCAGTGAAACCTTCCTCTGCTGCAACCGGCAGTGCCACTTCGTAGCTTGAAAACGCTGACCTCACGCGGCAAAACGTAGCGACGCCTGCAGATTCCAATGACTTCAATATCAATTTTTAAAAATCCATTCATTTAAAGTTGCGTTGTTCTGTTTTCTCGGTTGATTGAGGCAATAAAACAAACAGCTTACCTGAGTAGCCCGTGCGGCCTTTTTCGCAAGTACGAGTGCATGAAAAGAACGACTCGTAACCATCAGCCATAGCCAAATCTGCTGTTAATTCCTGTCTTCTTAATTTGGTCTCCTAATTTTTGTGTCCAATAATCGCAAAAAGAATTTACGGACGCATCAAACAGTACATAAACGTATATGCATATAAACATTTAAAGAAATGAAACAAAAAGTGAATCTGATTGGGGAAAATTGCAGGAGATTGAGGGACCTGGAAGCAGATGATGTCAGCATCGAATGAATCGAGAAGTTTGAGGAGTGAACCAAATTGAGAGATCCGTTGCCTCAGTCCATTAACATTGTAAGTCACTATCTTCATTCTCTCTCTTATTGGCCTATGCCACAACCGATTGTGTCGCGTCCTGCTCCGATCAGCGACTGTAACTAAAACAGGAGCCAGGGATTTTTGTCGTCCTCTAAACCGCTCAGGCAGGGATCATACAAAAACGATGTCGTTTCGTTAGAAACAAATGGAGCCAAAGCCTCCATCCATTGAGTTCTGATGACGTGTCATCCGGCCAGGTCGATTAATGATTTTAAATTCGTGAGCCATGGACATCAACGGTTGACAAAACGTGATCCATGTTGGTGAGTGTGTTCCGCGAAGCACCAGAGTCTTTCTCGGATCCAAAAGTAAGTCCCAATAAATCCAAACACATTGGTGCGTGCATATCCTAGTGGCTCGTGGAGAGCACAAGTAATTGCTGCTGATGTTGTTTGTTTTTTTCTTTTTTTTTTTAATACTAAAAAATTATTGTTTTAAAAAACCCATGTTGTATTTTGCTTTGTTGGTGTCCATTACGAAGTTTGGAGTGATTTAAACACAGATTACTATCAAATGGTGAGTTTTGTTTTTTGATGTAGAGAATATTAGCTTAGCTGATTAGTTTTGGCTGGTTTTAAATTGGATATTTGAGCAAAATTTATTACTAGTATTGTCACAAAGCAAACATAGCAGCATGGATCAATGGAAGGCAAACGGTTTCTCTGGATCTGTTGCAGCAGATTTGGGTCCTTCAACTTCTGCGCCCTCTAATCTTATCCAGGACTCGATCCCCACACCGAGGTTTGTCGTTGATTTACCTAATTTTTTATTAGCCTCGCTAATTTTATCCATTTTTATTTCAACTGTATACGATTAAATTGAAGAAATAGTTTAGATATTTGCATAAGTTTTCCCCTTTTTCCCCTGAGTTTGGGGTCTATATCTAGCAGACATATGCTTGAGGTGAAAGTTAAGGAGGGAGTGAAGGATCCACTCGCTGCAAGAAAAGTTCAAAAGGCAGACCGTGAAAAATTGAGGAGAGATCGACTCAATGAACACATTCTAGAGTTAGGAAACACGCTAGGTATTGCCTCATTTTTCTTCTTCTCAAAGTCCTCTTCTTTTTGTGTTATTTTCTTGTACTGAACATGTTGTCTCTTTTACACTTCTTTGCCATGCTAAGACCAATTATATTGGAGCTCAATTTGTTTACTCATGGCTAGTGGCTACTTAATTAATTTTTTTCTTCGATTGTTAAAAACCCACGCACACGCCTCGAACAATTGGCCGTATCAAAGCTCCAAAGTGGGCATGGCAGTGGGTGCTTAAATTATATCATTCAAACTGGCTAATTTGTTGAAGTGCGTGAGAATGTTATTGTTGATTGAATATTGGTAAATGGAACACATCTCTGCAGTGTTTGTGCCTTAGAATTTCTTGCATAACTGGTAGCATTTTTCATCTTTAGGCTTAAAGAACAAGATGGATGTCTATCTGTTCAACGCTTCATGGTTGAAGTCTCATGATCTATTCACCATTGATTTACTTCAATAGCTCATTTTTGGATTTCCACGATATACATTCTGGTTTCGAGTCTTTGACTCTCATGTAGGTCTTTGTTGGCATGGACACGTTTGCGACATGCTGCTGCTATAACCATGACTCCTAACTGATTTAGGATAGGTTTCTCTTTTCCTTTTTCACATATTGTCCTCCTTTTTCGTTTAGAATTGGTTTTTATTTCTGAACTATTGGATTGAGGTGTCGTAAATAGCAGAGATAGCTTTCTTATTGTTATATTTTCTTTTAGCCAGGCTTAATGTTATAATGGAATTATTGACTTCTATATTACTGGTTATTCCGTTCAGAAAGAAGGTACTTATAGACAGTTTATATTCTTTGTGCCATGGATTGTCTTCCTGCACGTACCGTTATTTGGTGTCATGAAAATACTTTAGACACCTTGATTTTGTTTAACCTGTTAATCTATTACTTGAGAGATACCATGTTAGCTTGAATTTTGGTGGGTACATATAGTAGCATAAAAAGTTCGTAATCTGCAATCATTGCTCTCAATGGACATATCTTCTTATGTGAAATGGTTGTTCCTCAAATAATTGTTCTGTTACGTTTGAAATGCAGATCCAGATAGACCTAAGAATGATAAGGCAACCATTCTCACTGACACAATCCAAATCCTAAAGGAACTTACTGCTGAAGTCAACAGACTAAAGGCCGAGTGTGCTGCACTTTCTGAAGAATTAAGTGAGGTGAGGTTCTTCTGTTCATGTTTAAACTGAAGGTCACGGTGCCTATTTGATTTCTTGTATATTTATTTCTTCTTTTTCATTACAAGCAGCTAATGCAAGAGAAGAACGAGCTCCGACAAGAAAAGTCATCTTTAAAATCTGATATTGAAAGTCTAAATGCTCAGTATCAACATAATGTCAGAGTTATGTTTCCATGGGCTCCTGTTGATCCTTCTGTAGTAATGGGGCCAACCTTTTCATATCCAGTTCCTGTAGCTATCCCTCCAGGCCCAATTCCTGTGCACCCGTCATTACAGCCATTTCCCTTCTTTGGAAATCAGAATCCTGGTGTGGTTCCTAATACTTGTTCAACCTTTATTCCCTATTCAGCTCCTGCCAGTCCTCCAATTGAACAACCATCAGTGCAACATGCATTGTCTTCCAATATTTCAAGCAAACAAAAGTCCAGAAGCAAGTCATTGGATCATCAAAGTTGCAGTAATATAGAAAGATGTGATGATCATAACTATGTGGCAACAGACCTTGAACTAAAGATGCCTGGGTCATCAGCACAACAGGTCAGTTTTAGAGTTTTGTAACCAACTTCCTGTGGAAATGCCCATGAATTGAAGACAAAACATGACTGAATGAGTTCATGCAGGGCTTTTCTAATGAAGAAAGGAAAGGCAAGCAAACACAAGAGATAGAAAGAAGTGTGGCAAATGGAAGCTCATCAAGCAGGTATTCTTCATCCAAAGGTGTTCAGGGTAGCTCCTCTAACAGCATTGATGACGTCTCAAAGTCTAGTAAATGATAAGTTTTCATCATTCCGCTTCCATAGACTCTTTTGAACTTTTATCCTCACAAATTAGCATGTGTTTACGCTAAAAAAGGAATGAGGGTATTAAGGCACACATGTTTTTCTTGGCACAAGGAGGGCTGAAGATGGTTCACGCCCTCCATCCTAGCCACCTTTGATGTGTTAATGTAGTGTAGTTGCAAATTGCATTTGAACAAAAGTTTCATCGTGTCTGACACTAGTCATTTACAATTAACTTTTTTTTAGTTGATGCTGCAATGGTAGTAAAACTGTCTCCACAAACATAACTTTGCTGCTATCACCGCAAGAATTCTTTTTTCCGAGTGAATATTGTTGAAAGAATTACTTATTAAGCAACTGTCACATTATCCAAGAGATGAACAACTCAGTGAATCTCCAGAGTAGATCATACGAATCATCTGCAATTTTGTCTTATGTTGGATGGTGCTACAAGAAAGTCCGATTGGATGTAAAATCATGTAATAATTGACTGTTTCCTTAACAGGCAGTTGTCTTCTTATCGCCTGATGAAATCCGTTTGCGAGCCCCACTAATCCACAGCCTTAGGATGGTTTGGTCCATAATTTGTTCTCAAGCCCCATGAATCCAGTCTAGTGGAAACATGACACATTTTTATCTACCCGCAGCCACAATTCTCAAATGAGAAAAGTAAATTAATGCTCGCATGGAATGACACTCCAAAATATGCAATTCAAATCCACGAGGAAACAGGTGGAAATGATTTTCAAGAACATGTTATAAACAGGAATGAATTCTAATAGACCATATCTTCATTGATATTTTACTTATAATCACACATTACAACTTGTTTGGCGCATCCGAGAGAAATCCTCTACACTTCAAGAGCAAGTACACAAATAGAAACATAATACCTGGATTGATCGAACTTTGCTGGAGAACATACCACCTCTATATCCAACACCTTGCAGCCAAGTATATTCAAGATCCTATTGTGAAATCCCATAATTTTAAATTTGAGTTTATTAAAAAGTCCTTGGGATGACGACAGAGAGGAAGATGAGAGCATGTTTAGGATCAAGTGCACACTCAAAAAGGAAACAAAATATGGAAATGGGAACACCCCCCCCCTCCTCTCCTACCCTCATTCTTCTCGATATTCAAAACCCTCGGTCGTGATCTATAACTTTTGTGAATTCTGATGACCAGATGAACTAGGAACATTTCGTGAACTAATGCTTGCAGTTCTTAGAAGTCTCCGGAATTCTGAAAGGCTTATTTTCCCATCTTTGTCTATGTCAGCCTCCTCAAGAAGTGGGTCAATGGAGCCTTTCAAGCCCGTGTGCTACAAAACAATAAAGCAGTTTCGGTAAAAACAACAGTTTTATCGTGAATATCCTGTTAAAAAAACTACAAAGCTCAAATAGTGAAGCACATGTTTTGCAAGTGCCCACCTTTGGGGCAAGCATACCCAAAACAACCAAAGTAATGAAAAATATATAGTATAGATAAAAAATAGGGTTGCATGAAAGATGTTTGTGAATATAATAGTGGGGGTAACTGGTTGACTATATTACTTGGACTCTGGTACGGGAGTTGGATATGAGTACCTCCGACACGACATCTCATCTTCTCTTCTTTTTTTTTTGTAAATTTATCATTGATATGGAGGGTCCAAACATCATAACATGCTATCAGACACTTCAAGAATATGCGTCCAATACGGATACTTCAAGTATAATGAAGAGTCATACCGAAGTGATCCCCACCCCCACTTTCTCCAAGGAAAAGAAGTGTCTAAGTGCATGCGTGTCTGTGTGCACGCGCATATGTCTGCATGTTACACTTTCAAAGAAATAACACTAACCATTCTGAGTTCCTCCGGTGTTATATACCCATCTCTGTCTATGTCAAATTTCTCAAAAGCAGCTTGTGACCGATGCTGCCACTTCTCAGAGTCATGTTCCTCCAGTTGATGGACATGCAGAGCTGCTGCAATAAATTCGGAGAATTCCACAAGCCCATCTGTGTTGCTGTCAATCTGCATCATACAAAAATAATAATAATATAATAAGCACACTATGGTTAAAAACCATAGAAAGGAAACAGATCTGGAATATATCAAAGTAGAATGATGCATAGATGTCATATTGACGGAGGCAAATAGGGAAGGGGATCTGTCAGAAAATTAGAATTGAAATGGATAATCAAGCAAAGAAAATGTGAATGGCATTAGAAGCCACCCAAACATAAGTAAAGTTAAAACTACAAGGATTCTGAAAAGATAAGTCAACAAGGTCATAGTTATTTTTCTCTCATCTTAGAAACCCCTGGTGCAGAGGGGACCATTCTTACCGCTTGAAGAATCTCTAGAACACGTGAATCCTTCAACTTCCAAGGAAGATCTTTAGCAAGGGCCTGCACTGAAACCATCCTTGTTAGACGTCAGAAACAAGACATATGTCTAAAAATGAATATTAACCGAGATATAAGGATCACATACTTCTTAAAATGTGAAGGGAATGTTTACCTGTCTCATCTCTTCAAGACTAATAGAACCATTTTTGTCCACATCAATTGCATCGAACTGATCCCGAAGATCAGCCAACTCTTCGTCACCAAGTGTGCTAGCCAATGCCTGCAACAGGATTAATATATTAAAAAGAAATGAACAATGAATAGAACTATGTTAACTTCAGCTCCAAAGAATCCAACAAACAGAAATATTTCTTTTACCCTAAGAGCAAACTGTTTAAGACGGCTGTACTTCACAAATTGACGCATATTGTTTAGAACAGATATATCAATAGGGATCTCGGATGCATTTCCTCCTTCTCTGACCCATGGATGTGCTGGAAAAGTCAAAAACCAGTCAGACCAATTAATCTCAGAAAAACTTTAATTAAAAAAAGGAGGTGAAGGGTTGGAGTGGAATCACTAACACTATGTTTGAAAGTATGGAGGGAAAGGAAGGGAAAGGAAAATATATGAATGAGAAAAGAAAAGAGAAAATGAAAAGGTACATGTACCACTTGTTTGGATGTTTAAAAATGAAGAAAGAAAAAGATATAACACGCTTTGCTATTTTGTCCCTCATTGAAAAAATCCAAACAAATGGTACAAGCACCCCTCCATTTCCTTTCCCTTGATATCCCCCACTCCCCACAATCCAAACACACTGTAATAGAGCAATAACCAATGAATATTTTAACACATTGATATTGAGGTTTCTAATAAAATATGATCATAAGCATTTATCTTTCCAAACAAATTAATTGAACACATACATAGGGCCTGAGCAGCAGTGAGTCTTGCTCGAGGATCCTTCACTAATAACTTCTTCACAAAATCTTTCGCACTGTAGCTTATGGTTGGCCATGGCTTGCGGCGAAAATCAGGCTTGTTCCTTAAAACCTGCAGATATCAGAGTGTTGAATGGAATATTTTCTAGTCAATCCAGAAAATGGAAGAATAGAATAACTAATACCACAAGGAACATAAAGAGAATGTCAGTATAAAAAATTGAGAATGTACTACCTCCTTAAAAATTCCTTCTTCAGTCTTATCCCAGAAGGGGCGCCTCCCACAAAGCAAAATGTAAGTAATCACACCAATACTCCAGACATCTGATTCGGGTCCTGATTTGCGTTTCAATACTTCAGGAGCAACATAATAGGCACTGCCCACGATATCTCGAAACCTTTTCCCTGCATTATAGTGAAATTGTGGGTTACACAGCTTTACAGGTTTCCAACACAAATGGCCATAAACGGTGACCTGAACTTAGTTGAGTATTAGTGAAGTCAGAAGTAACTAAAAGAGAAGAATACATAGTTAATGATTTTGAATGAATAATTATCACAACAGCTCCCAAAGATTTTTTTCTTTTAATTCCCTTATGAAAAAGGGTGATATGTTTACATGATGGGAATTCCACTGACCTGGTTTAATGAAGTCTGACAAACCAAAATCTGTAGCCTTCAGAGCTGAGTCCTCCTTGGTTGACTTGAAAAGAAAATTCTACAACCAAGAAAGAAATATAAGGAAACTATTTACAAGTAGCATGAACTCACATAGCAATAGCTTATATATATCAACACTAGCATGCTTCAGCACACCTCTGGTTTCAAGTCTCGGTGTACTAAACCATGTAAATGACACTCCGCCGCAACTTTGAGCATCTGTCTTACAATTACAGCGGCATCTCTCTCAGTATAACGGCTATCCTTCCTGAATGAAAGAAGCCAAGCACAAATAGGATTATAGAGTGGCAAACTCTAATAAAGCTTGACAAAGTAAATTATTATATTCTGACTATAAATACACATTAAAGAGCATTAACAGAAGACAAGAAGAATAAATTTCAGGAATTAATAATCCTTACTTGGCCAATATCCGATCGAGCAATTCACCACCCTCACATAACCTGGAAGGAGACAATACTAACAAATCATACACTCAATATGTATAGAGTCAGACGATATAAATGAGAACAGTAAATGTGGATTAAAAGGGCCTCAAAAATGTAATTAAATTAAAAAAAAGTTTCGGTGTGAAAAAGTGAAAATCAAACCAAAAAGAAAAGAGTATGTGAAGAGTTGAGTAAATAGCACGAACGAATGAACCTAAGAAAAGTAAGCTCAGTAATATAAAACTTACTCCATAACTATAAAGACATAGTTTTCATCCTCAAATGAATTATGAAAGCGAACGACATTCTCATGACCTGCAAGGGCTTGCAATATCTTAACCTCTCGTTTGACATCCTCAACAGCAATAGGAAGAATCATCTGCCACCAAAACCATGGATTTTTCTTGAAACATTACAAAAAGATTTACACAAAAAACAAATGATTTTTTTTTTCATTTTCTTTTCAGAAATAGTGTTGATAAAAAATAACCTCCTGCCACTGGAACACCTTATCCAATAGATCAATAGTTTGTTCTTACTCTAAATAACGCAATTGAGAATTTAACATTTACAGAAAAATATATATGACTGTGAAAACCCTTAAAATCAAATAAACATCCCACTCTCAAAATGAAAGCAAGGGAAACTTCATTTTCAAGTCCACATGAGAATAATTAATTTAGTAGATGGTTAAGGATTCCATGAGGACTTGAGATTGAAGTTTTCTCTTGCTTTCATCTAGAGTTGGTGTAAATTTAAAGTCATCAAGCGGGTAACAGCTTATCTTAAATATCCCTGACATGTTTCTATTAACCTCCACTCGCTCAAACTAGTGTATAAATAAAAAATAGAGCATACTCAATGCAAACACAAACACAAACATACCAATGCAAACAAGCAATCACAAAATGCTACTAACAGTACTGCAATTTATGAGGCGTTTACCACTTTAGCCTGTCAAATCCTTCAAATCTAGGTCATCGAATCCGTGACAATGTTAGGTCAACGAGGAATAAATGCTAAGATCCTCAAAGGTTGGCAAGGTAGCTTAAGACAAATCAAGTGATCAGCAGTAATGATGATAATTGACACCTACTAAGGGAAAATCAAATCTCCAATCATGGGAAAACAGAGAAGAGAACCTAAATGAAAAGACTTAATCCCTTTATATTCAAGCGAAGACAAGTTAATATAAAACCCAATCAAGGGTACGGGAATCTATTAGCAAAAGCAAACGTACCTTCGAAATTTTTTGAATCAACCCACCATTATCAGAAATCTAGCCCACAATCAGAATCTTCAATACCAAATAAAAAAGAAATAAAGAAAGTCCCAGTATCCAACAGAAAATTTCTAGCAAATCCCATTAACTCAACAAAATGAAGAATTAGAAAATGAAATAAAAAAAATCCAATCAATCCATATTCACCAAACCATGCCACAAAATCTCAGAAAAGTGACCATAAAACACAAAACCCAATTGGGGAAATCAAAAGAACGATACCTTATTCTTCTCAATTCTCTTAACCGCGACACGATCCCCATTTTCCTTATCGGTGGCAACATAGGTGTACCCGAATTGCCCATGTCCCAACAATTTGCCGATCGTGTAGCGCTTATCAAAATTCTTAGCGTACCCGAAATCGGTGCGCTTGCCACATGGAATCGCCCCAGTTCTCCTAGGATTGCCCTTGTCTTTAATCTTTAGCTGCTGGGAATTCCTCACTTGTTGCTGCTGCTGTTGTTGTTGGGTTTTATTCGCATGATGCGATGTTTGTTCTTTGTTGTTTGTTGTTGTCGTTATTGATTGTGGTTTGGTGCTTTCATTGCGGTTGTGATTAACGTTGACGGTGGTGGTGTTGTGGTTGTTGCTGCTGCTAGAGCCACTGACTTTGTTGGTAGATAGACAGGCACCCATGATTTGCAGGTGTTTAGAGGTTTTGAGAGATCAAATCCATGAAAAGTTTTTATAAATACTAAAGCAATCATCTATATACAGAGACATGATATAGATACAGATATAGATATAAAAAAACCAAGAGAGAATAATTATTGGGAATGGAGAAGAGGAAACGAGGAAGTAGATACGAGGAAGAAGGAAAGAAAGGGAGGTGGGGGTCGTGGTCAAAAGAGACTTTTGGGAAACGAAGAAAATCAAAGGGGGGAGAGTACAGGCGTTCCCCCCGTTTTTTCTTTTTTTTTTTCCTTTTTGGGACGAGAAGATTAATTTAACCTGTTTTTTTTACCTTTTACTGGTTTTTTTTTTTACTAAAGTGGTTCAATTATCCATTCTTGTTGACTTTGTTTGGGAGTTATTAAATTGACTCTAAATACTTTGTTTTAGGGTTATATTTAACCAAATACTCAAACAATGTTTTATTGTATTAGATATTTTTACAATCAATTACATGTTCATATCTTTAATTTAAATTAGTTTTTTATGTGCTTATGAATCATGTGCATGAGAGAAATAGAGTGAATATTTTGCTGTAAAAATTATGAAATAAATCATAATATACATGTTTTTGCATATATTTAGACTTTTTAAATTTTGGGATTTAATGGGATTACTTTATACCTTTTTGTTACACCACTCTAAAAAAAAGATAATCAAGTGAAAAATATAACATCTTATAAAAAAAAGTTGAAAACTATGATAAGATCATTTTTATACTTATTTTTTTATATCAATCATGAGTTTTGATGAAATCATCTTATTTTTTTAACCGACAAGGGGTGGTTCAGTAATATAGCTTGGGATCTCACTTGTGAGGTCTCAAGTTCGATATTTTTCATGCTCCTTTATGGCCACTACAAAGTTATTTAATTAAATAATTTGTTTTTTTCGGTGCATTGAGTGTGAAAGGTCATGCACCTCGAAGTTTAAGGTCCAAGACGTGCCCACAAAAAATGATTGAGATCTGAGTTGGTTACTTGGTTAAAAAAAAAAAAAAAATCTTTGATGTGTCAAACATGCACATTATTTGTTTAATTTTACTTGTTATTATGAAAAGTTTGTTTTTTTCTTTTTGAGGTAAATTAATTTTTCTTAATTAAATGGAGTTTAACTTAATAGTTATATTTTTTTGTTTTATAATAGAAAGTATCTTATCAAACTTATTAATCATGTTGCTATATATAATTTCAAATTGTGCTTATATTAGGAAAAAAAATCTATCAAAAAAGGGGGGAAAGGGGAAAAAAAACTTCCAAATTATCTAGTGCATGGGTTATTTCATTGCTTGTATGACATGACACGGCATTTAAAAAAAATATATCTCATTAAATCACACTAACAATCTCTTCTTATTTATAATTTTACTTGTACCGGATATAAAACTTGCTTTTATAATGGGGTGGAAACTTTATTGGTAATTTTTTATAACTTTATTAATAACGTTAATTAAGTATGTATTAATATTACTAATAAAGTTCCTTAAAATTATCATTCAAATTTTTCTCTCAATACAAAAATAATTTTTATACCGATGTAAACAAAAATTTATGAATTAAATTGTCTAGAAAGGAGCAATGCATTAGTGTTTGAATAACAGTTTTTCAATGGGTTTGAATAATAGTTTTAATCCAGCTTCCTTTTGCACCAAAAAGAATAAAAAAAGTACAAGCCATTTGGGCTGTGATTTTTTTTTTTTTAAGTCTCCTTTATCTTCCGTCTTATAATATTGGGTGTAAACCGGATTCGATCAGATTTTTCATTAGTAAAAATTCATTTTGCTTGAATGACATTTATGGATTATAAAAAAGATTGAAAAAAAAAACTTGTGTAATTTATGAATGGTGATAATATGTACCTAGATTCATGAGAATTATCATAGAATCACGTCTGTGGGAGTTATCATCGAACAAAAAAATTTATTAATTGTTACGAAAAAATTTTGATATTTAATTTTTTTTTAAATTAATATAATTATTATTTAATTTATTCATAATTATTTAATAAATTTTTCCTGTGATAACTCCAAATGAGATCAGGAATTTTCGTTAGTTTCCCATCTTAAGTTTTAAGAGATTAAATCATTTAGTTTATTTTTCATTCTTTGTTTTTCCTTTTACAAATAATGAAATAATAAGTGGAAAAGCCACCCAATCATGATTATTTTCTATTATTTTATTCTTCCTAAATCTGTTTCGAAAAAACATTGGAGAACTCTATCTGAAACAAATCTTAATGACAGGGTCACTCATGTACAGGGACTTGCTGTCATGTCGCGACGGACGGTTAGAATGAAAGCGTGTATACACTGTATAATCGTTGTCCAAAAAACCTAATACTGTATGATCTATCTTTTTTTTATTGTGAAAAAAGAAAAAAACAAAGCCTCATGGCGGCTTTTCTAATTGATCGAATTTCATCCTTTAATTGCACAAAATTTCCTTTATGTATGAACATTTTCACTTTTTTTTTTATTTCATAGTTTATTTTATGATTTTTGTTCATCAAACCGATCCAGAGTTTCAATGTACTGAATAAAATAATTACGTATGTGACAAATTAACAAGTTAATTATTGACATTTTCGTAGCATAATTTATATGGTAGCAATTGGAGAAGGAAAACTTGTTAATTAAGTACAACTTGCTAGATACAAACTGGATGATAGTCAAGAAATTCCAATTTTTCATGTTTAAAATTTAATCTTAAATTAATATATTCATTCAATTTGATAATTAAGTATTATAATTGTAGCACTTATATTTATAAAATAAAAGTAATGAACACCGTTTCAAGAAATGATCAACTCAAAGCAGATCGTTACAATAATTTTTATTTGGATAAAAAATTGTAGCATTTTATCAAGTTTTTATTGATTTTGTCATCAAAATTATTTATGATGATCAAAGTTATAAGCACATTTTATATAAGGGTGAGGCCATTGCAACAGACAAATTATTTATAATGATCAATGTTATTTTAGTTCGATAAACACTTATTCATCTAAGAGCTTATGGCATCAATCAATTTGGCTGTGGCAATGATCTCACCTTTTATCATAGAGTTTAAAAGTGAATGATTAATGTTGTGTTCTTTATCATAAACTACTAGGATATGGTGGTGGCCATGAAATCCAGTCAACAACTCAAAGAAAAATAAAGAAAATGTCAATGAAAATGGCTCTTCTTGGTGGATAATTCATCTTTTAATTTATTAATAATAATTTTAAATTTGTGTGATTTAAACTACATTTAAGTAAATATCCAAACCACATCATGTTATAGACCAATTAAGAATGGTAAAAATGATCAAAATAATTATAAAAAAAATTAGAACAACAAGAACAGTTCTTAGAAAATCGTCAGAATTAACAATCAAAACCCAGCCTCAAGTGTTTTTATATTTATTGAAGATATTAATTAAGATAAAATACGAATGAAATAATTATATACTAATAAGTAAGAGTAAATTCTATTTTTGGTCCTTTTAGTTTGCCTCGTGTTTTTATTGTGTCTTTGAAATTTAAAACATTAAAATTTTCACCCAAATGATACAATATCTCATTCACAACTGATTCATTCATAACAAACTCATTCGCAATAAATTCATTCACAAAAGATTCATTCAAGTCAGATTCAATAGCATAGTGAAAAACAGTTCAATTAAATTTAAATAATCCAATTACATTATTTGTTATCTCAATATCTTCATCAACTTCATTTAACTTGTCCTCCATTACATCAACCACAACTCTATGTTTTAAATAAAGTTCAATGACTGTTGACTTGGGAACTTTCATGCACATAGTGTACACATTTGAATCCGTAGTTAATGAAACAAAATTATTTTGGTGAATGACCTAATCGAAACGAGTACCAAACTTAAACGTTTTAAACTTTAGAGATCTAATAAGGATACGAGACAAACTAAAAAACTAAAAATAAAATTTACCCGATAATTAATAATAATTGTTGATGGTGCTAAAAGGTCTAAAATCACAAAATTTATTGGTTAGCTCGAGTCTAAACTCAATGATTTAGACCAGTTGAAACTTCATTGGTAATCTTGAGGAGTTCCATTGATAACGTCAATAAGATGTGGGATCCAAAAATTAACATTATCAGTAAAATTCTTCAAAATTATCAATAAAATTTTCAGTTAGTCTAAACTATTGAATTTAAATCCGAAGCAACCAAGAATTAATCCTAAAACTATATTTTTATAGTTGTATGTGTAACAGAACAACGATTGTCACAGGATATTCCAACTTGACATCAAGAATATATCAAGATTCAAGATAGATAATTAAATTAATAAAGAAAAATTTATGAAATAAATTAAGACTTTGACTTGATTAGATTACATTTGATTCATTACAAAAATGAACAAACATGTTTTTTTTTTAAAAAAAATTCTTTGTATATATTTAAGAACAAAACATGCATGGCAATAAAAATCCAGTTCGTTGTTTGCATCCTCGAATCTTAATACTAAATCAACCCCTAATTAATTAATTACTCATTCAGGATAAAAAGTCACTTGGAAACCAGCGCACGCCAACCTCACCCACTCTTTCATCAACACTGATGATGATAGTGATGATATATAAATATAAAAATTAAAAATATATATGTATGTATATATTAAAATTAATTTAATTATTTAATTATTTTTTAATCGATTAAATGATTAGTATGATTAAAAAATTTATGATCATTATCTAACTAATTAACCGAAAATATTGTTTGGTTAACCGATTTATCACCGATTAATCGTTTTGATTAAAACAATTTAAAATAACTGATTAATTGGTTCTAACCATTTAATGAACATCCTTATGTGATCGTATTTAATATTTAATTATTTGTTATTTCTTTTTCTGTTCTTTTGCATGACAAATTGAGATGTCGTTCAAACCTAACATCTTTACCCTTACCATTTGATCCCTTTGACCATCTTAACTAATTAAGCTTAAAAAGAAATAAAATTGATTTGTGTTTTTGGAATTTTAAATGGAAATGAAATGTAAATATATAAGACCAAGAAGAAAAAATAAAAGGAAAGTAAAGAAAAATTAGAGGTACATATGCAAGGTTTGAAAAAAAAATTCAATACCATAATATTGAATATTTGGTGAAATATATATAATTTAATTAAATCAAATATAAAATCAATGTTTTAAATTTGTTTTAAATTTTATTAATAATTTAAAAAAATTTACTGGTAATGTTAGTATAGTTGTGGGGAACAAGTCAGCAGGTTATGGGATTGCAGAAACAAAATTACTCCATTAAACAAGTATGAACACAATTGTTTTTTTCTTCCTGGAAGGTATGAACACAAATAATTTTGATACCTCTAAGGTCTATTATTTATTTCCCTTTTTAGGTAAATTTAAAAAACGCGTAAGTTAGTCGTGGTGGACCGCGGAACTGATACCGAGGTAAATTTAAAAAACCTTTTTTTTTTAGTAGTGTCTCTAGCTTTTCCGTAGGAAAGTAGGGTATGAAAAAAAATTTATTTCTATTTTTTAAATATTTTTTTAACAATTTGAATATTTTTAATATAATTTAATAAAAACAATTGTTTTTTTAATATAATATTAAAAAATAGAAAATATTTTTATATTTTTTTAATATTACATTGAAAAGAAAAATATTACTTTTTAAATTTTGAAAAAATGTTTAAGTTGTTGAATAAAGTATTAAAAAAAATTTCACAATTGGATGGGTTCATAATATTTTTTATTTTTTTTTTAAAATTAACTAATTATTTCTGTAACTTACGACAGATTTTGTTGTTTTTTCGGTGCAACAGAGAAGGGAGAAAGGAAAAACAGAAGCCTTAGGGAACCCTCCCCACTCTAGGGAAAGCAATACCCATCGCATTCGCTAACAACAAAGATGCCATGGCCGCCAGGGGCTGGAACATGACATCCATAACAGCAGAAATTTTTGCATTATGAGTTGTGATAGTCATAATAAATTTGTCACATGAAAAACATGAGGAGCTTTTGGAAACTTTCTGGGTATGCTGATATCTTATATAGTTTCTGTATCAAATGCGGCCATCAGTTAAGTTCAATGACAATTATTTCTCTTATTTTCTTGGTGTATTCGATGTTTACGTGTTGTGGAGAAGCCATGCTTCTCACGTGTGTAATACTCATTTCGTTCGGCAAAATATTACAAGCGTGTATGATTTAACTTGAAAAAAAAAAAATCAATATGTGTTATGTATATGTTGATATATTAGTTTTACGTTATTATTGAAAAAGATAGGAAAAATAAGAAATTTAAGCTTCGATGAAGTCTACGAAAAAGCATGCATACGTAAATTGAAATTGAGGCATCTAACGTTACAATCTTTTTTATCACTTACATTACGAATGAGAGGATTCAAACCCTTATGTTTTGACGTAGAGAAGTGTTGACCATTGCACTAAAGGGCAAGTGACTCAAGCGCTATATATATATTTCAAACAGTCTTTAAAGCAATTTATTATTTTATATATGGCAAGTATTACGTAAAATGGTAAAAATTTTGATATCACTGAAACATATGATCTATTCATAGTTATAAGTTTAGTTTTGCTTTGGTCAAAACGTTTTGATTTCAACATTAAATCGAAACAAATACTTTTATAATTTGTTTCGTTTTTTGTTTCGATCAGTTTCGACCGAAACATCATATTTTGGTCGAAATATTAAAATGTAATTTTTTATATTTTTGAAAATTTTAAAGAGATAATTTGAGATTTTTTATTTTTTCTCTTCAATTGAGTGATGTGGGTAATACATTATGTTTAATATTTGATGTTTGAATGATAATTTTATATATATATATATATATATATATATATATATATATATATATATATATATATAAGGTATGCAATTTAATAGTAAGAGAAAGTCTCAATTTAAATCTATACAAAAAATGATTTATAAATAATTTTAAAATAAAAATTTGTATATTTGAATTATGGTTGTTTTTTTATGATTTATTTTATAATTATATGTATTTTTGAAATATATATAATTTAATAGATATATATTTAAAAATATTATTAAATTAAAAACGGATCAAAATTAAAATATTTCATTTAAAAAGCTAAACAGAAATGCTATCAAATATAAAACTTACCGTTTTAAATTCATTACAAAACAAGATGGCGATCAAAACAGTAAAATTTTAAACAATAAAATTAATAAATTACAACTTAAAAATGTGATCCAACAAACTCGTGTCTTGAAAGGGCAAAAATAATGTAATCCAATAAATTATTCATGGTGTAGGATACCAAAATCTGCCTAGGTCACTCACATAAGACCTGGTCAGATTTCAAAAAGGTAGCACGAAGTAACTAAGATTTCCAATCAAGTTAAACGACTGATTGACTAAGTGGAAAGGACAGTTTTTGTCCATTACACAAAAAACATGGCCCTACTTGGAGAAATCTCTAATCATTTGCGATGATCAATATTGATCAAAGGGTGTGCACCACATTATGGTGCTCAATAAAAATGATCACATGTTTTTTGCTGGGCTGATTAAATTTTAAACCGTTGATTACTTGATTGTGATATATCCACTTTCATCGTGGTCCCATGCCTATAATTGTTTTGACTCTTGTGCTAAGTGGACTAACCAGTTGGAGAGGGTGACAAAGTTAGGTCAAAAATCAAAGTCACGTTTTACGCCAAACGTATATTTAATTTATATTTATCAATTTTTCTACATACGATTTTTTCATTAAAAAAGTAAATGAAAATTTTCACAGATGTTGTCTGTTTAACGATTCATGTAAAAATGAATAGTGAAATACCGACATTAGCAAAATAATCAATGAGTTTTCTTTTTCTTTTTTAAATTTAAAAATGGCAGTAACTAACTTAATCATTTAACATGGATTTAATTTATAACTGTTAAAATAATTTTTTTTATAAAAATACCAATTTACTATAAATTTTGAATTCTTTTAGAATAAAATTTTATAAATATTTAATCTAATTTTTGTTTATTCAAAACAAAAATTATTCCATAAATTTTTCTTACAGTGCTTAATCCTCAAAACAAAGAATATGGTTACTACACAAGCAACATGCCAAGAAGGTCAATAGCTACAAAATACTACACATATCAAGTGGCAAAAGAAAGTGAACTACCAAAAAGAAGAAGAGAAAGTGGTCCTTTAGAGACAAAACATACTTTATGGATGAAAATCTACCAAGAGCTTATCTACTTCAGATTTCAGAGTGCTCGTGGAATGAAAAGGAGCTTCAAAATATACTCGGTAAATGTGTGTTTTGTAAGAGAGAATAAAAATGTAATTTTTTTTTTGATGTGTTTATCAGAAACGATGAAAAAGTTAAAGAAAAGAAAATAATTTTTTCTTGTCCATGTTTAATAAAATAAAAAAATAAAAAGAAAAAGTATGAAATTATATTATTCATGATATTAATAAATTAATATGTAAGAGATTCGATAGAGATTAATTAATAAATTGATAATCTCATATTTTTTATCTTATTTTTCACTCTTCAACCCTTTTAATTTTAAAGAATTATGATTTATATATGAAAGAAAAAAATAATAATCATTTTACTTTACTTTCTTTTCGTATTAAATAAAAAAAAATTGCATTCCACACGCTTTTTCTTTTCTCATTCATATTACACAAATTCTTAATGGTTTAACATAACTTAATGGCTTTCCCGTGTTTTCTTTGGATCTTGAAAAATCACGAAAGAATACGAAAATTATAAGAAAAATAACAATTTCATTTGACGCTTGTTTCACTTGGGTATAGTATCATTTGTTCTAAGAGGGTAAGGTATTCAATTAGGCCTGGCCCAATTTTAGTCAAGCTTCAATTGGGCTGCCTTAAGAACGACTGGATTTAATATAAAGTCCTATTATAATATATTCTATTTGCTTCCTAAAAAATAAAAGAGTTATTATGGGGAAACATTTTTGTATTTTATCTTATGTTTTAATGTCTTTCTTACGTTTTAAATTCGATAAATTTACACTCCACATTATAAAGGATATCCAATAAACAATTTTTATCAAAATTTCAATCAAATTAAAATTGAATCATATGTACATGCAATCTACACGTATGTTTTATGTGAATGCGAAAAGACAATTCTTACAATATTTTCTCAGAGTTGTTTTCACGGATTTCAGACGGAAGAGTTAGAGATTTTTAGCTTGAAGAAATAAAAGAGATTTGTTGGAAAAAATAAGATATGACAGAGTTATATTTTCAAATTCAAAAGAGGCACACGTGTACATCGACCCTAATTTGGTCGGAAAAATTTATTAGATACATTATTACAATATAAGGTATAAATTCAACGAAATTAAAATTTAAGAAAGACATTGAAATGTAAAATAAAATAAAAAAGAGTTTGATATAACACAAAATAAAAATCTAGTCAAAGCTAAAACAGTATAATTGACACATTCCTTGCAAAATAGGTTTTTCTGAGTTTACAAATTACAACGTTATTATCAGAATTCTGCTCCATAAGCATCATCTAGAATCCATAAGATTCGATAGGATTTTATCACAATGGGTTAAAATTAAAAGTCAATACTTACGTATAAAAATTATCAACTGTTTTAAAAATTGAATATTTGTTTGAAAGTACTATCAATTTTATATTTGACAATCCCTCTTCTCTTTTGCTCTCTTAAGTGTTTCTTGATTATCTTATGAAGGAAAAGAAAAATAAAAAGATGAGATTGGATAACATAGACATATGTGCACCTTTCTCAGTGACAAATGGTAATGGGTGTCCGTGCCAATGTCGCCATGTCTTATGTATATTTTTTTATAAGTGAAAGAACCTCGATGTGATAAAAAACTTTAGCTTCCATTAACTAAGAACAATTTAGGCTAAACATGACGTGGACACAATTTATTTTCCATTAATTCAGACCGCATAAACGAAGGAGCAAGTAGCACAAGCCCCTAACAAAGTACAAAGAAAGCAGAACACAAGTAAGCGTATTGCATAACAATAACAAAGCCTAAGCAAAGATTTGCTCCAAAGGCTTGGTCTCCAAGTTGGTTTTCTCCAAATCATTCAAGTGCTTCTCTTTGGCCAGCTTCTTTAGCCTTGCAAGCTCAAGGTCCTTGCTCATCTTCCTCCTGTACATCTCGGTAAATGGGATCGGCTCCTCTAGCACCGGCTTCTCTCCCTCTCTGATCTTCAGTGGATACACTGTTGCCTCTGGTGCTGGGTTTTGGAATGTAGCAATGGACAATCTGCTGTAGTTTGAGTTCACCACAGCTTGATGGTCCGCATTCTTGAACCTCCCATTGCTTAGATACTGCTCACAATAATGTAAGTAAACTCAAATCAATTATAATTTGCAAACACATGATTTCAATCCACACCCACAATTTAATTTCTTCCGTCAATAGTCCATACTTAAAAGATTACAAGCGATTTCATTAGAGGAATTAATTAAGGAAAGCAAAATAGTGCTACTAAAAAGGTTGTTGGATTGCATACTCACATGACCATGATCACCAAGGTTGACCACAAATGCCCCTTCAACAGGTTGAACGGTGATCCAAGTCTTACCATTGTCCCTAGTAGCCTGTAGCCCACCCACATGATCCTGGAGCAACAGTGTGATGGTACCCGGATCGGTATGTCGCTTGAGTCCGAGAGTGAGGTCAGGTTGTGGACACTTTGGGTAGAAGTTGACAACAACTTTTTGGTCCATGTCCACGCATGCCTTAGTCAAGGCTTCCTTCTCCAAGCCCATGGCCTCAGATAATACCTCAAGGAGCTTGCACGCAATCCCCATCAGCTTGTCACTGTACTCCTCCGTCACTTTAATCCATCCCTCCGGCTTATCCGGCCACCTCGAGTAGTCTCTGTTCTTAGTTGGGTAGGAGAAATATGTCACAATTTCTCTCCAATCTTTCACTGCTTCACCCTGTAAATCATTTCAATTTTATTGAATAAAATCAATTATTAAGTTTCCTTCTAAAAATCAGAAACACCATCATAGGATTCTCCTCCATTCCTCTCCATATCTTCATTTTTTTTTTGATTCTTCTAAATTGAAAGAATTAAGGAATATACCTCTTCTATAATTTTTGTTGCATTTACGATTTATACCCCCTAATTTTAAACAGTACTTTTCCATTTTCTCTGTTTTCTTTTCTTTTCTTTTCTGGTCCTTTCCTTTAATCATTTCCTTCCAAACCTCCAAACAAATAGAAGTAAATTTCTAAATTAGTTGCATATATTATACTTACTACACCAATTATGCCTTATAATATCAAGAAATTTACAAAAAAAAAAAACATTAGTTGAAATTTTGATTTCTGTAATTTTATGACGTGATAAGATACCATTATTGATTTAGTTTAAAAGCTATGTCGTAAAACAGAATTTATTCAAAAACTTAATGAAATTAAGTACCCAAAATCTAAAACCCACCAAATTAACTAAAAATCGTTATATACTTGGGAGAATCAGAGTACTGTACCTGTAGGTGACTGGAGACAATGAACCCACCCTTCTTGCCACCAGACATATCAAACCTAAGCTTCTCCTCTGGGGGCAAATCGAAGAACTCTCTGGCGAGACGAGTCATTTCCGATACGAGCTTAGCATCAACACCATGATCAACAACCTGGAAAATTCCCCATTCCTCGCATGCCTCCACGATCTGCTTGCATATCTCTGCTCTCCTCCCATCAACCTCGTCGATTCCTTCAAGCGATATCACGGGGATTTCGTTGCTGAATTCGTTGTAAGCCACTTTTGGCCGCTCGTCCTCGTCTCGCACAAAGCTTTCCTGAAGGGTTTTCTCCCCTGCAAGAGCTGTGAGCGTTGTAGGAGCCATTTTGGGCTTTCTCTAGTTTCTGGGTCTTTTTCTTTTTACGTTGTTATAAAGAAGATGTGGCGCGGAATTGGCGGTTTGTTAATGGGTGGAAAGAGACCACGTATATAAAGGGCGGGGTGTTGTAGAGGAGGGTGGCAGCTATAACTACCTCCGATAGCTCGTGACCTGTGAGTGGGGGGAAGCTCACAGCTACCAAACTCCTCCTTTTGTTTCTAGTAGATGGTGTACCGAGGATTTTACTGTATTTTACATTTTTTAATGTTTTTTCTTTTTCATATTTTAAAAAGTATTGATTTGAAAGTGATGATAAAAATAGTAAAACCATATCATAAAATGTCAGAATTGAAATCGGATTATTTTTATATTTTGATTTATTTTAAATTATTTTTATTGAAATATAATATTTTATGGTTTTTATTTTTAATTTTTTATCTATCTTTTTTTGTTGATTTAAATTTGTTTTCACATTATTACATTTTACAATGACACATTTAATTAAATTTAGAAAGTTTGATATGTAAATACTAAACATTTTTAGTTAATGTTGATTTGGATTATTAGTTTTTAAAATAATATGAATTTAGTGTTATTTTGTGTTGGTGTTTGAATTTTGGATTGCAATTATGATTTGATTTTGGTTAATTAATCATTTTTATTGTCTTATATTTGAATTATAATGGTTTTATTATGATTTATACCTATAATTATATATTTTTAAAAATACATAATTGAACAAAAACATAATTAAAAATATCGTCAAATTCAAAACGACACAACAAAACAAATTGAAACTGAAACACTTCATTTCAATAGTTAAAAATAAATATGTCTGACACAAAATTTATTATAATAGAGAGGCTCTGAATTGTCGTTGTTGAAAAATCTGGACTCATATCACCATGTGAATTCTCATAAATTCTATACCTAATTATTAGCTAGTGGTTAGAGTTACAAGGAAATTTGTTCAATTAATTTCTTTACGGGTCAAATTCGAAGCAACACAGCAAAACAAATTTAAACCAAAACACTTCATTTCAATAGTTAAAAAAAAATATGTCAGACATGAAATTTATTATAACAGGAGGGCCGTGAATTGTTGCCGTTGAAAATCTAGACCCATATCACCATAAGAATTCTCATAAATTGTATACTTAATTATTACCTAGTGGATATTAATGAGTTACAAAAAAATTTGTTCAATTAATTTTTTTATGAGTCAAATTCAAAATGATGAAACAAAACAAATTGAAAAAGAGACCGTAAATTGTCGCCGCTGAAAAATCCAGACTCATATCCATATGAATTTTCTTAAATTGTATACTTAATTATTAGCTAGTGGGTATTAATGAGTTACAAGAAAATTTGTTCAATTAATTTCTATATTTTGATATCGTAATCTCTACTTTTTGTTTTAAAAACAAATGTTGGATATCTAATCCGAGGAAGAAGAAAAGAAAAATTAACTAAGGAAAGACAATGCATGGATTCATAATTAACACAGCACACATGGCAAAAGTTCATTGGGTCACTACACATTGGCTCCATTTGAGAGGGAGGAGAAGGAGAAATAAAAATAATTTACAGTTATTTTCAAACAATGCATTTTTTATCAGAAAAGAAAAGAAAAGAAAAGAAAAATGAATTAAAATTTGATCATTATCAGTATATAGATTTTATAAGTAAATCCCATCTCGTCAAGTCGTTATTATGGTAAATTTAATTCTTTTAAATTTTTAAATTGATAGTGAATAATTAAAGAGATTAATTACTGCAAAATTTTACTTTCCATTTTTTTTTCTTTCCTTTCTCTCTTGCAATTAACTCTTACATGCATCCTAGGATTCTTAATCATCCGCTTAATATTCCAGTTTGATTAAAGTCTATTCTACCATCTTTGTTTCTTTTTCTTTTCAGAAGAATTAAAACTTAAAAAGTCTTAGCACGTGATTTTCACCTAACTTGTCTGGTAGCCATGCATGTGCTACCAACCTGTTTGCTAGCATTATTTGTTAAAGTTTTAATTGCCATTAAGAGTTTGGTTTTTAGGATTTAAAAAATAAATGGTTTCGGGTGACGGGTTTAATACCAATCCTTTAAGTCCAGATGCTCTGTGAACACCTGATTTGGCAAGGTACTCGGCCATTAGGTTGCAAACTACTTACCATTCGTTTTTGTTTTGTGACACCTGAAGAGGCTGTAGTTTGGTGGGCAAAGAGAGGAAAAGCCTTGTATCGGGAAAAAAAAAAATGAAAAACTCAATTGAAGATCTAACTTATGGACCATAAATACTCATCAAATGCCAAGCACCCAAACACTATTTCTTATGGACCATGTGTAAAAGCTCAAAAATTCAATAGGAAGATAAACATACAAGATATCTTTTGGTTTGGCTAACATACCACAGTCGTGTAGTTTTTATTTATATTTATAGCTGTACAATCGAACTGTCAATAGTATAATAAGGAAACAAACATGAGCAAAATAAAGAAACATCAAATACACGTTTGTAGGAGAAAGTTAAGCTAACTAGCTGGATTATTTTGAATTAGTAACAGAATGGATGGAGTGAATAATTGGTGCACATGCTCCTAGATTTTCTGCTGAAGATTCTGATAGTCTAACACGCCCCTCGAATGAATGGGGTTTTGACAGACCATTAATTTGCTTTTGAGATACTGAAAACGTTGTGCAGTTTAGCCAATGGTGAAGACATCTGTGGTTTGATCCACTGTTAAGACATGTTGGACTTTAATATCATTGTTGCATACTTTCTCTCAAATAAAATCATAGTCAATCTCTACATGCTTCGTTCTTGCATGGAACACCAGATTTGAAGCGAGTGCAATTGCCCCAATGTTATCGCACCATATAGTCGGTATGTGGACTAGACCAATAGTCAATTCTTTGAAACGTATTCTAAGCCAGTAGACCTCAGCTGTAGCGAATGCCATTGAACGGTACTCAGCTTCGGTACTCGAACAAGGGACCATGTTCTGTATCTTGGAGCTCCAAGAAACTAGGTTTATTCCCAGGAAAACTCCATAACTGCTGGTAGACCTCCTGTCGTCTGAGTTGCTTGCCCAATCCGAGTCACAGTACGTATTGAATTGAATAGGAGATGGTGTGTAAAACAAACCATGGTTTACAGTGCCTTTTAAGTAGCGAAAAACTCGCTTCATAGTCTGCTAGTGTGGAGTTCTTGGCCGGTGCATATATTGACATAGCTGGTTAACAGAGTAAGAAATATCCGAACGTGTAATTGTGCAGTATTTGAGTGCCCCAATGATTTGGCGATAAGTAGAAGGATCAGATAATAGTTCACCTTCTGTACTGGACAATTTAGTACCCGCTACCGTAGGCGATGCAAGTGGCTTGGCACCAGCCATTTTAGTTCGGTCTAAGAGATCACAAATGTACTTGGTTTGACGTAAATGTTGACCTTGTGAGCTCCTATCAGCCTCCACACCAAAAAAATAAGATAGAGAACCAAGATCCTTGACATGAAAAGTACTATGCAGATTTCGAATAAGTTTAGTAATTTATGAGGCATCAGATCCCGTCACCAAAATATCATCTACATATATTAGTACAAAATTTCTGATATTTTTAGAATGTAGAGTAAACAGAGAGTAGTCATTGACAGATTCTTGAAAACCAAGCTCAATAAGTCCATATGAGTTGGTTCAGTTTATGAAGTAAAAAAATAAGGTGTCTTATTATCTAAGACTTTGGTAGGCAATCTGTTTATTAAGAACACTGAAGTAAGAAACACATCAACCCAATATTGTGGGGACAAACTTGATTTGGCTAGAAGTGTTAGTCCTATTTCTCGGATGTGTCTATGTTTCCTCTCGGCAATAGTATTTTGTTGAGAAGTGTGTGGGAAATTCAACCTATGGTATATCCCTTGTGCAGTCAGATTTTGTTTAAACTGATTGGAAGTAAACTCTCCACCCTTATCTGTTTGATTTTGCTTTATTGATGTTGAGAAATTTTTTTCTGCAATTGTTTTAAATTTAACAAAAGTTGTAAACACATCAGATTTGCTGTGCAGGGGATAAAACCATGAGTATCTAGAATAATCATCGATAAACAAAATATAGTAGGTACAACCTCCTGTTGATTGTACAGGGGAAACCCATACATCAGAGTGGATTAAAGCAAGAGGAACAGTAGACTGACGACTAGACTCTGGGAAAGGTAGTTTCTGAGCTTTGCCAAGTTGACAAGTTGAGCAAAACTTTATTTTATTTGAATAACCTTTGACAGAGAGTTTATTTGAATGAAGCAAACCATCTAAAATGACACTAGATGGATGTCCTAGTCTTGAGTGCCAAGTTTCTGCATTAGTTCGAACCCCTGTTATTGCCAAAAGACATGTGAGGCTCTTTTGAGAAGTCTTGCACCCAGCTAGTGGATATAGGCCGTTTTCAACCACACCTCGAAGTAGAATTCTACCTGTCAGGTTCTCCTTCACAATAAAATCATTAGCAGTCAATATAAAGTAACAATTATTATCTAAACAAAATTGATTAATAGAGATAAGATTGGTAACTACTTATGGGCAATGGAGAATTTTGTTTAGATGAAAATTGGATTGTTCGAAGTTAAAAGAGGTAGAACCAGTATTTAGAACTTGCAAACATGAACCATTCCAGACAGTTACAGTTTCAGATTCACAAAAGGGCTGCTGATGAGTGAGATGAGCTGCATCTGATGTAATATGGGCATTGGCTCTGCTGTCCATGTACCAAACTTGATGATCAAATGTGGCATTGGTCTTAGCCACCATTGCTGCTAGATCTTGAGGAGGGAACTGACTTTGATATGAATAGTCAAAACGGTGAAAACAATCAATAGTAGTATGTCTAGATTTACCACAAATTTGACAAGCCAGTCGGTTGTTTAGGATCTGTTGAGGTTTGTTATGCTGTTGTGGCCGATAATTAGAGGAAGCTGCATTCTAAATCTTTGTGGGAGGGAGTAGTGGTCCTTTCTTCTTCACATAAGTAGGTGCCTTAGATTTTTTTGCAACAAATGCAAAGTGACTACCATCCGTGCCGTGAACAGACTGATTGACATCCAGAAGATTTTCATAGCCCAACAATTCGGCTTGAAAGTCTTCGAATGTGAAATCAGTGTCACGGGATGCAAAGTTAAAGGAGGTGACAAATGGTATGTATGATGATTACAGGCCACCAAGAAGAAAGGAGATTAAGTCTTGATCATCCACAGGCTTTCCAGTTGCTGCCAATTGATCTGCAAGATTCTTGGCATTTTCAAGATACTCGGAACAGGTTTTTGTACCTTGAATCAACTTTGAAGTTGACGTTTAAGATGGGAAATGCAGGAACGAGATTGAGATGAAAAACAGGTCTACAGGGTAGTCCAGATTTGTTTAGACGTTTCCAATCCATAAATAGTGGAAACAAGTTTTTCTGAAAGAGATGCAAGTATCCATCCAAGGAGACAAACATCTTTCTTCTTCCAAACAACATAGACAGAATTCAATGAACCAGCGGGAAGATTTTTTGGAGGACAGGCTCCAATACCATCAATGAAGCCAACTAAATCATGTCCTTGGAGGAGATTAAGGAACTCCATTTTTCATGCCAAATAATTGTGGGACCCTTCTAGCTTAACGGAAATAGTGGTGATAGATGGTGGAAGGATAGGGTCAGGGATGGAGGTGTCATTCGTGTTGGCCATTTGGATTATGCGGAAGCTTGAGAAATGATCGTTTGGTAAAAAAACCTGGGCTCTGATACCATGTAAAAGCTCAAGAATTCAACAAGAAGATAAACACACGAGATATTTTTTGGCTTGGCTAACATACCACAGCCGTGTAGTTTTTCATTAAATTTAAGTTATACAATCGAACTATCAAGAGTATAATAAGGAAACAAACATGAGCAAAATATGGAAACAATCAAGTACACGTTTGTAGGAGAAAGTTAAGCTAACTAGCTGAATTATTTTGAATTAGTAACAAAATAGACGGAGTGAATAATTGGTGCACATGCTCCTGGGTTTTCTACTGAAGATGCTGATAAAGATTCTGATAGTCTAACACCATGCACCACTTCTATCATGGATCAGGTTGAGTTTCAAAGAGAGAATCTTTTTAGTGAGCCTATTTCTATGGACCATTTTCCACACGTGCTAGCCACACAATGCGTCTAAAGTGCTATAAATACTTCTTACCTTCACAAGAAAGGGGTTCTCCACTTTCTGTTCTTTCTCTTGGATGTATGGTATTGGGGATTCCTTTCTTTAGTTCTCTCTACTGCTTTCACATCCTCTCTCCCTCCTCTTTTCAACAACACTTTTGGAGGAGAAACTCATGTCTAGCATGATATCAAGATAGATTTTCTGGATCAAACCATGCAGAAAATGACATATGTTCCAAAAACAATTAAGTAAAACATGCATGGTCCGAAAGTTACTAGTGTACTTTCCTATAACTACTTAGTAAGCTTCCTTCGGTTCAAGAGGGGTTGATCTTGGTCGCACTGCCAAGTAGATTTAGGTCCCCTAGAACTTTCAAGTTGGCAAGTCACGTGGGATCTATCTTAATTATTGAGGACTTTTATGTTTCAGTGCAGTCTGTCACTTTGACCTTCCTCGAGAAATCCCGCCCTTGCGTCCTCCTTCACCACCCTCTTCTAGCCCTCCCTCTCCCTATAAATACATCAATTTTCCTCTCATTTCATGCCCCAACAAGCAATTTAGACCCTAAATTATTCTTCACATTTTTGGCCATCTCGGTCTTTTTTCTCTTCTTCTTCTTCATTGGTTGCTACATAAAAAACATTATGGCTTCCTCAATGACTGTTACTGCTTTAGTTCTTTTCTCTCTTCTGCTTCTCCATATCAGTGAAGCTCAACAATCGATAATGCTATAATTCTTCTCTTTTGTTATTAATTGGAATTAAGAAAATATTTACATTAATTTCATGATTAACAATATTTGGTTTGGTTGCAGATGAACATTGTTGGGGCACCAGCCCTTTACCCCACCCCATAGGTAAGTGTACTAATGAATTATCAACTTCTTTTATGGTTAATTATATAAATTTTTTTTTAATGTTGGTTTAATTATTGATTGATGGTAGCTTAGACGAATTAATTAGTTATATAAATTCTATAAAATCAGATCGTGGAGCAGCTTGTGGTGGAAGGTGCAAGTTAACAAAGAGGCCAAATCTGTGCAAAAGGGCTTGTGGGAGTTGCTGTGCCAAGTGCGGCTGTGTCCCTCCAGGGACTTCAGGCAACCTTGAGGCCTGCACTTGCTATGCCAACCTTACTACACGTAACCAAATAAGGAAATGCCCTTGATTAATTAATCATTTGAACTCAAGAGTTTATGTTGCTGTGTGGGGAATTAAAAATATTTAATAAAAAATTAAAATCTATTTATTTTGTTTTTTTTGTTATATTGGTGGAAAGTGAGATCGAATATAAATATCTTATATGAAAAATCTGGAGATAACCACCAAATCAAGATGTCTGAGTCATTTTATCGTTCTTTTTTTAATGAACTTTTTTATATTTTTGGATAACGGACCATTACGACTGCCCCCACAATCCTTGTCTTAGGACTCTGTGGAAGATGTAAATCGCAAAATGTGCAGCGCAGTGGTAAGACTCGAACCTGATACCTCACGGAGAAATCGCCATCTCGAAGGCCGAACTTACCACTGCACCATATGTCCTGGGGGTTCTTAATGAAATTTTTTGTATTATGGTTGGTTGTATTACTATTTACATATTTAATTTAATTAATATCACCACTTCTTCTTCTTCTGAGAAATTATTGGAATGGTAAAGATCTCTTCTCTTAATTAAATATATTTTCTTCTTCTTTTTAATTAAAGAGATTTTTGTTTCTAAATGTGACACTTTTCTAATAATGCATAAATGGAGAAATTATTAGAAAGATGAATATCCCCTTTCTTAATTAAAGAGATTTTTTTTAATGAATTATTAGATGAATGTAATGTCATTCATAACTTTGACATCACATTCCTCCAATAATACATTAGTTGAGATATTATTTTGATGAGTGATTTATTTACAAATTTCACTTTATTGTCTCAGTTCGTCCACGGATGACATTGGCCACTCAATAATTTTTTTCAATGCGATTGAAAGAATTTATTTTTAAACTTATCGAAAAAGAGTTTGATACTTGGAATTTTTTTCTCAAAAGAAATGTGCATTTACCTTGGCTGAATTGGAAATAAAATATGAAATAGGATTCATAATTTCATTTTCTTATTTAATTTAATTTGGATCACAAATTAAATAATATGGCAATGACCACTTAATAACTTTTCTCAATGCGATTCATAGAAAAATTTCTTATAATTATAAGAAAGGAATTTGATCATCGGAAAATTATCTCAAAAGAGATATGCATTGACTTTTGAGCTGAATTTAATTGAATTGAAATTAAAATATGGAAAAGGTTCATAATTTCATTTCCTTATCTAATTTGGATCACAAATTAATGAAATGTGGATTAATTACCAAAACTATGTCCATATCACATGATTCAAAATTATATACTAATTAGTGGATTGTTCCCTCAAGTATTTTATTAGGCAAAAATTCAAAGAAAAGACTAAACATGGTCTACTAATCATGCGGGTCTTAAACAATATCGGACCAAGGTTTTTAAAAATTTGGTATAATATGAAAAAAAAAAAAAAACACGACACAGTACACCAAAACGATACAGCCTATTACCAGCCCTAATTGTAACCATAGCCTTCCTAACAAATTTGATTAGGCCATCTTGGACCCATTCTACGTAGTAAGAAAATTAGACTTATTTAATTCTAGCCAATTTTCAGTAGGCCGAATAAGAAGGCTTATAACAAAGCCCAACTTTAAGAAGCCCAATATATCAAAGTAAGCCCATCAATTGCCCAAACCAACGAACTGTACAAATAATAACCGGAGGCAATATCTATTCAAATGAAATTACCAACGGCTAGATTTTGCAAACGCGTGCGAGTCTGTGTGCCAGCGAACGCTCTAACGGTAACTTTACTGTGTAAACCCCATAACCAAACGTCTTTATAAACCCTCACCATTTTGCCCTAAACACATCTACTTTTGTCTTTCTTTCGGATTGTTTTCTTTGGCTTCTCTCTAGTTCACTCATTTCATCTCCGTCTTTAAATCTCCGGCTAAATCCCGTCAATTTCCCCCGGCAATCCAGATTTTTTTTCCGGTGACCTTTGATCCAACTTCTATGGAGACCCCATCATCAACAAGAAGAGTCACCAGGTCGCAGACTTTGGTTGCACAAAACAGCGCAAACAACAGCAGCAACAACAAAATTCCAGTCTCAAGTGAGTGGTTGTTTCCATCTTCTTTTATCTCTAACACTTGAAGATTG
Source organism: Bretschneidera sinensis (assembly GCA_023935145.1). NCBI lineage: Eukaryota > Viridiplantae > Streptophyta > Magnoliopsida > Brassicales > Akaniaceae > Bretschneidera > Bretschneidera sinensis. Next base: position 31,867,620 of record CM043698.1, on the reverse strand, counting down.
ATAAATTAATACCCACTTCTTGATTCGATGAACTTTATTAGAAGATTTAAGAATCATTTCTCTTTTATTTTTCATATTGAGGAACCGGGTTTTTTGTTTCTTGCTTTCATTGAATATCAAGATTGATTGATTGATTATTGGATATCTATGTCTATATCGTTTCTTGTTTCCATAGTAGATTGATTATTGGATCTTCTGTCAAATTATTCTTTTAATCAATCATGGGTAAGTCTATATCGTTTCTTGTTTGGATTTTTGCAGCGAAGACTGAAGATTCTGAAAAGGGCTTTTCAAAATCAAGGCAAAGAGACACTAAACAACAGCAAGATCGATCTGCACTGATTGATATAACAAATGATTCACCAATTGTTGGGCTGGCAATGGGTAGCTTAGAGACACCTTCATCAGCAATAGGCAAGCAGAGAAACAGCAGAGTCAAGAACACACCTGGGTCTGGTGAGGCACTTCTCAGGGGTCAAGTCAAGACCCTCTTGCAAAAGGTTGAAGAAGAGGCTGAGCTTTCAAAGCTTTCGTTGGAGAACCGTCCAATTATTCACCTTCAAGGCTTTGTCAATTCTCCGATGATTCTTGCCCCGACCCCAGCAAACACACCCCAAGTTCCCAATCTCTCCGGGGATGTAAGTATCATCAGTAATGGCCTGGGTTCTGTCACAGCTTCTCCAATTGTTGAAGATCTAGTGGAGATCTCTGAGGTTTGAGTTCATCTTGTTATTTGCAGATTGAATCAATATGTTCATAATAATGATAGAATTGGGAACTTATGGAGCGGATTCTCTTATCGATTGATATTTCATTTGAGTTTATGTTTTTAAGTACTGACCAACTCACCGGCAAAATTATTACTGATTTCAATTGAAAATTGTAAAATTGTATTGCTTGATGTTCTTTTCTATGAATGTAAATGGCAGGTGATCGTCTTTGATGGAAAGAATGAAGAGAGCTTTGAATCCCAAAAGAGTTTGGGGATCTCCCGTTCATTGCTGCTGGATTTCTCTGAGAAAATAGAACCATCTGATTCATCAGAATGCTCCTCCATGCTGACTTACCAAGGAGTGATTGCTGGAGAAAGTGAATACAAAGAGAAGTCATCAACAGACGTGGACGACAATGGTTCTGTTTGGTCTATTCAGGTTAATGCAAGTACCCATGATGAAGATGAGGAAGAAGTGGATGCTTCCTACGAAGATGATTATGAAAATGAAGATGAAGAAGAAGAATTTGATGATGATGATGGTGATGGAGGGTTGTTGGTTGATGAACTATGTGAAGGAATTAATAAGATGAGTGTGAAAGAGAACGCAATGGCTAAGTTCACTGGAAAACACAAAAAATTTGTGTACAACAGTGATGATGAAATCGTTGAAGAAGAAGAAGAAAGTGCCTCGCCAGGTATGTTGCGTTTAAAGGGCTGGCCAACGCCAAAAGGGAAGCATTTGCGCTTTGCTATGGAGGAGGAAGAAGATAATTGACGGGTTCTGGTTTTTTATGGTTCTGATGATTGATGTCTTTCTTGACACCACTTTTGGGGGATTTCTTTTGTTCTTTTTTGTCATTTTCAAGTTATTTTTCCTTTTTTGGAAACACAATTGGGTTTCAGATTTGCATTGATGAACATTGAAAAGAGAGGATGATAAGTTTTTTGACATCGATAAGTTTCAGAATCACGAATGAAATGATTTTCAATTCCAATAATAGAAGCTGATGTTCACTGAAACTAGTTTGACATTTTAATTTTCTTCTGGTTATAAGTTTTTGGCAATGTCCATTTAATGGGATTTAAATTGACCTTATTTTGCTCTCATGATTGCTCCCATGTTACGTGGATTCGGAAAAGGTCGAACACGGTAAGTATATTGGATTCGTTTATTTTAATAATTTTTCATAAATTTTCTTTGGATTATTATATCCAAGTGTCGAAGATGAGGATCCGACATAGATGTAATATGTAAAGTCATATGAGATAGGATTTGCATCCTGATATCCTCTAAAAAATTTTACTCATCCCAAAAATATTAAAATTATTGGTGCCATTAATCATTAATTAAAACAGTCAGATACAAATTAGATTTTTATGATTCTAAAAAACAAGATAAACAAGGAGAAGGGGAATCCATATAAGATGATTGGTGTTCTCTCTGAAAATTTCTACTTATCCCAAAAATAGTAAAATTGTTGGTGTTAAAACAGTCATATACAAATTTGATTAATTAAAACAGTCATATACAAATTTGACTTTTATGATTCTAGATACAAGATAAACAAGGAAAAGGAGAATATGTAAAGTCATATGAGATAGGATTGCACCCTGATATCTCTGAAAATTTTTACTCATCCCAAAAATAGTAAAATTATTGGTGCCATTAATCATTAATTAAAATAGTCAGATACAAATTAGACTTTTATGATTCTAAAAAACAAGATAAACAAAGAGAAAGAGAATAAAAACAGTCGAACTAAAAGAAAAGAACCCATTCCTCATTTCTTTGCTATCCCAACTTTGATTAACTTCTTACATGTAATTAAAGTTCGTAGTTCTTAAAATTCTTTAAAGTACAACCTATAGTTATCAAATTCAATATGTACAAGATGAGAGACCGTCTCTCAAAGCCCACAACTCAACAAGAACATTACCCATCATCCTTCATTTCTTTGTTATCCGCAACTTGACTCTAAACATGTGACAAAATTAGTAGTTATGGAAAGTACAACCTGCGGTCATCAAATTCAATATGTACAAGATGAGACCGTTTCTCAGAGCCCACAACTCAACAAGAACGTTACCCATCCTTCATTTCTTTATCATCCGCAACTTGATTAACTTCTCTAAACATGTGACAGTTTGTAGTTCTTGAAATTCTTACAATTTGCGATCATCAAACTCAATATGCACAAGATGAGACCGTATTTCAGAGCCCCATCCTTCATTTCTTTGCCATCCGCAATTTGATTAGCTTCTCTAAACATGTGACTGTTTGCAGTAATGTACAAGATGAGACCGTCTCTCAAAGCCCACAAATCAACATGAATGTTACACATTCTTCTTTGCTATCCGCAACTTGATTAGCTTTTCTAAACATGAGACAAAGTTTGTAGTTCTTGAAATTCTTAAAATTACAACATGCAGTCATCAAACTCAGCATGTACAAGATGAGACCGTCTCTCAAAGCCCACAAATCAACATGAATGTTACACATTCTTCTTTGCTATCCGCAACTTGATTAGCTTTTCTAAACATGAGACAAAGTTTGTAGTTCTTGAAATTCTTAAAAGTACAACATGCAGTCATCAAACTCAGCATGTACAAGATGAGACCGTCTCTCAGAATCCACGACTCAACAAGAACGTTTAAGCTATGGCCAATGTTTCTACTTAAGCCCATCATCCATTTACCTTTGTCATCCCTTCATAATCCTCCACCACTATCAGATTGCTAATGACAGAAATGTTCAATTTGACCCACTCTAGACGGGGGTTAACCAATGAATAAAAATTTCAGCACTCTTATGACTGTTTGTGCAAGGCCTAATAACTAAGTTAGAAAATACACAAGCCTTGAACAGTGTACCATTAAAATGCCAAGTAGGCAAATATGTTCTTGTTTCTAGCAACCCAAAGGTTCTTAGCAGCAAAACCAAAGAAGCAATTCCAAGGGATTTGAGGGAAAAAAAAGTTCAGAAAGGGACAAGTTCTTGGATAATCAACAAAGAAGAGGTTGTTCAAAGGAAGGGAAAATCGATTTATGAGTTGTAACTTTGTTCCAAAAAAGTTTGACAATTAAATAGTCTCTTAAAATATACAAACATGTTTCAGAAATATCAGTGCAAGTATGACAAATTGACAAGACGGGGATATTTATAGTCAGCCTTTACTTTTATTTGTAATGAAATCACAGCCAAAAAAAAATTTAATTCGTTTTGCAGTTAACCTTCGACAAATTGGGGAATACTTACGTGGGATGTAAACTTTTTTATACAGATAAAAATTTTATTAATAATTTTAATTTTTTTTTATAAATTTTATTAATAACTATGTACAATCACTATTGATTCGACCGAATAAAAATTTGACCAAAACATCGTGGTTTGAACTGAGCAGAATTATTGTTAAATTTTCAATTATTAGAGGACCCCACTAAAACAAATGAGAGGAGGTTCATTTATTAAAAAACTAAATGGAACCTTCGAAAACACAAGTCCAGTAACTAAAAAAACAGTTGAAGAAAAGAAGCTTGTCTTCTCTCAAGGAAGCGACGAACAATCTCCCAAACAAACATTGAACTAAACTGCAATGAGTTGAACTCGATGTACCAGACTCTTTCTAGCAAACATAAGGAATTGTGTAGATTACAAATATTAAAGAGAACGAGGGTCATAAAGAATCAATTGAAAAGAGACTCTTAAGCCAAAAACATTTTTTTTTTTAATTTTTTAATACTTTCCTCAACAATTTATATACGCTTATCAGAATTTGAGACACTTCTTTGCCTTTTTTATCTTTTTAATATAATATAAAAAAAAATGAGGAACAAAAAAATATTTTTTCGAAATTATATTGAAAAAATGAAAAAAAAACATATCCAATTATTTTTAAAATATGCAAATTGTTAAGAAAATATTAAGAAAATAACAATAAAAATAATTTCCACAACTATACAACACTTGTGTTGATTCAATTCTTACCAACTGCGCCTGAACATTTCGCAAGAATTGGGCAATCTGAAATAGCACTAAATCTAAGGCAGCATAGCATATCGTTTCAAAATCTCCCCAAGCTTTTTGCAGAACGGCCTTCAGAGATACAGGAGGTAAATCCTATTAACATCCAAAATCACCAACTAACAAGCCCACATCAGCACCAAAATCACTCAAATTTTGAATTACCAACTGATTCAATCCTCAACCGAAAACATATTTGTGCTTATAAAAGGAATTAAAAGAAAAATCAAAACAAAAATGAGAAGAAAGCATAGCAGGAAGACCAGATCTGTGCATAGAGGGTTGTACTTGCGAGAAAAAAGTGGAGACACATGAATTGCTTTGCAATCCTAATGTTCCCTAGTATAACTTCACAGTGACGAGAACTACAAGCAATATGTACATAAAAATGATTATAATTGACTATGAAGAGTTTCTCAACAAATAAGCACATGTACCAATCACATCAGAGAACTCCAAAACCAATGTCAGCCAGAAGCGAATTCCAGATTTACAACCGATTTGTAGATAATACTTGCAACCTAAAACTGCTGCTGACATTCTAAATGAGATTTCCACATTGCCTCCAAACAAATATCTCCAATTCCAAACCTAAATGCTAAAACCAGGGATGCCATGTTGGATCCATCATGCACAAGTTCCGAGGTGTCAAGGCGGCTTCAACCAGCTCTGTAACACCCCTCTGCACTGACTGTGGTGGGTCCATGGCATTCTCCTCCTGAAAGAAGTACAAACAAGACGAAACGACCATTATTATTTTTAAATAAATAGCTACACATTTAACAGTAGTCTGTCTAATAGATAGATATATATCTTAACAGACAACCAACAGAAGAAAAAATTTGATATTATGATTTTTCTACAAAATTTAAATATTATGAACTTCGCATGATCATGGTTTCATATGCAGAAATTGTATACAGGAAACTTTGTGAAAATGGAAGCAGTAGTGTGTACCTCTTCAGAGAAATACTGTGGGGCTATTCCATTGATCCGGCTGATAACATTCTCTACATTGGTAGTAACCTTATGTTTGAAATCAATGGGATTCATATTACCGGCTCCAGAAACAAGGCCCATAGGCATCCCGAGTGGTCTTCTCCAAGACCATGACAGCAGCTCATCACTAAAAAACATTGCTAACTGATACCATAAATGCTGACTTTGCTGCAACACAGAAAAGTTTGGGTTAAAAAGCAGTTAACAACAGTACCTATGAGCTAATTTGTCAATCGACACATTTCTTGGTATAACTCACTTTTGGTGATACCACAGCCTGTGCTGCAGCGCACATAGCAGATACAACAAGGCCTTCAACTCCAAAATGAGAGAAGAATGCCTGCATGTTCCTCGTCAGACGAAAAGGCACTGGCTCATTAAACTCGATCATTCCATTCGCATCATATGCAGGGTGAAAATCTGTCTGAAATATTTTTCCAGTGTTCTTAGCAAATAAAATCTTATTGGGGGACCTTCCCCCAATTTGCAGCATGAAGGACATGAAACTTGAAAGGGCCAACTGGATAGCAAATTGCTTCTTGAAAGCCCACATATGGCTTCCACTAAGCAAAGTCTTGTACATGTACTGGGAAAAGATGCCGTCAGTCACTAGGTTTTTAGTAATGTCATTATATGCCTGGAGGCGGAGATCTACAACAGCTTCAGGTGAAATTTGGCCAGATATAGCTTGGTTTAGTTGCTCCTTGAAGTAGGTAATGGGGAGATCTGCCTCCCGATCGTTCCTTGCACAATGGTTCTCATACACCTCAAGGAAGGTGCTGTACATCAGATCATCCTCAACCATGCGGACCTGTTCATGCCATTATCAATTGTTAAGAAAAATGCATATACAGGCTTTGCTTGCCCATGTTTCATTCACAGGCTAGCCACTGCTACTCAATGAGCCTCATATAAGTGAAAATGTGTAAATGAAGAAGGAACATGATTCTTGGTGCAATAAACGGTTCGAAGCCCAATCTGTAACTCTGCATGCAAAGCAATGCTATGTGCAATATTATGACATCTCCAAGAATTCACTGTGTTAATCCATCAGAAAAAATTGCAAAAAAGAACCAAGTACATGAGAAATGTAAAAGGCACAGCTATTCACCTGAGACCAAACAGGAATAATAATTGGTGTGTGAATGCATATGTGGCGACGTCTTGATTCCTTGTGCTTATCAAACATTTGGTTCATCATGCGGAAAAGTTGCAGTATGCGTTCATCACTTCTAGCATTAGGGGTCAAAGATGTCTGGACAATAAAGTGCCGTTGAGAGCCATCAGAGCCAATCATAGTCAAACGGCGGAAACTACTTCCATGCCTCCGAACAATTGGTATATCAGCTCCAACCTTGTCTAACTTCACTGTATGGTCAGGGGCAATTTCCTGGATAATTCAATACAAAATTAGTTTCAATGCAAGCAAAAGTACCGACATTCATTCCGAACACAAACAGACAGACACATATAACTACTTGCTTGTGTGTGCATATGCAGAGAGAGAGAGAGGAATTAAAAAAAAGGAATATTGTGAGATTCTAAGACAACTCCAGAAAATTATAAAATTACATAATAATTTATCATAAGACAGTATAAAAAGACATGAACTATTATATATAAAAGGTTTAATACGGAGATTTGGAGATACTTTGCATTATAAAAAAAAAACATTAATTGTAATTTTTGTAACTCTATTTTCCTATCATACAAAGTAACAGTTCAGATTTAATATAATAAATAGAGATTCTAACAACAGACATTAAATATGCAAACAGTGATTTGATTTACCTGATCAGTAAAATACTGCCCTGGGATCTCTACATCAACCACATGAAAGTCACGCAACACCCTGCTTTCTTCTTCTAGCTTCAACACAGCTGGAAACCTGTCCTCAACATTGCTCTGGAGAACATTTTTCCAGTGTTTCAATCGTTCGGTCAGTTCAGATAGGGTGACTGGGAAAGTAGCTGTACTTTCTGGATCAAGGTCACGCTCAAAATCCTGCTTGTACTCTCTGACAAAATCTACATGCTTAGTCACAGCATCTGCAGAGAAGCAAGCTCTGCAAACACCAGAGAGCTCCTTCTTGAGAGATGGGGGAACCTCTGCTGTCGTGGCAGTAGGGTATTTGTAACAGCGGTGCAACAGAGCATTAACCACTGCCAGAAGCCTCTCCTCTGGCAAAGTAACAAACCTAGAACCAATTTCTGTTAGAAGAATCTGCAAAAGAGAAACATGTTAATTTATGCAATCTATTAGGCATTGAAAACACAAATATAATTCAAGAATTGATCAATAAATTAGAAGTTATTTCCTTGCCACTATCAATGGACAATGACTGATTTTCTGGTATAGCATATATGAGCATCTTTATATGAACTGAGAGAATAAATTCATTAAGAAATCCAGAATGTAAATAGTCACCTCAAGTTCACTGGCTAAATTACTGTGCTTGCTTCTAAGAGCCTCCATTATATCCTTTGCAGCCTCAAAAGCACTGGCAGCAGAGACTGCCACCAAAGCACCATTACGCCTCATTGCATTTTGATTACCTTCACTGATAGTTGAAGAACTTTGTTGCAGAGATTGGTCATTCCCTCCATGCACACTGTTCTCAACTGCTGTGGACCGTTCAGGTTCTTGCCCATGAGAGTTTCCACCATCATGAGATCCAATTCCGCCACCAGATTGATTACCTTGATGAACTTGATTGTCTGCGGGTAAAGTGCTTCCACCATGACCAGCACTGGCACCAGGGACATTTTGCTGCATTCTTTGCTGAGCCATTGCCATTCTACCTAGGTCAGACTTATTCACAGCATCACGGCGTTCAAGCAAATATGTGCGGAGCCAGTAATATAAAGCCTGAATTTTTGTAATAAGAGCAGATCAAATTTACCATCACTTATCAGAGAGAAAGGCATGCCATATATACAGTTAGAAAAAAAAAACTACCTGTGGATACACACTGGCAATTTTTAGAAGAACAAGTTTGCAATGAGGTGCTTCTGTCCTCTGCAAGGAGAGTAACAGCTGTGGGATCCAGGAAAGCCACACCCAGTGTGGTATTTGGTCCAAGTACTTATCAAATGCCCTACCCACAGGCTCATTAGGAGTATCAAAGCTGAGAAGATAAAGAACACGAGCTAGATGGCTTCTAGAATTAGAGACACCAAATTTTATGCCTTGAAGAAAGCAGCTAACAGCATATTCTAACCAAATTTCATCATGTGTTTCTTTATAAGCCTGTGAAGTCAAGCATTGTATCAGTACTGAGCTTCGAGTTATACATAACATTCAAAAACAGAGAATACATACCATGTCGCAATAATTTCCCCAACTTATCCACCCTTTAGGCAAATTCTTGAAAAGGGAAATGGCATTGGAATATGCAAGATTAGCACCTTCAGAGTCATTTAGCTTCAACAGAAAATTCCCTCTTAGACGGAAAATTTCAGCTTTGTGTTTCCCCGGAAAATATTCCAGATTAGTGCTGTTGATCAAATTAAGACCACTAGTAAGCTCTCCCTTCATTTCCAAATAAGCCTTTGCCTGTTCTCTTATCTTAACAAAGGCTTCCTGCATATATGTAAAATAACAAGTGAGATACTTCCACCTACAATTGCCCCAACCCCCTCCCAAAAGAAATAAAGAAAAAAACAGAAAGGTACAAGTAACGCAGTCATTGTAGACAATTAGACAAAAGCGAGGAAACATTTATGCCCATCAGGACAATGAAAAACCGATGGATTCAATGAAATTTAAAAAATCAAAGTCAGAAATCACTCAAAAGCTGAACCCAATAATATTAACAGTCAAATTGCAAGGATCATCTAAGAGCTGTCTCAGAAGTCCCCAAAATGGGACCTTCAATAGTGAATCCCACCATATACGATTGTTGGCAAAGTACCAAAAATTTCTTCCCATTTTCCTTGGATGAAAGATCTGTTAAAGCATCAAATACCTGCACTTCCATGGTTGAATGGCCATACATCTTTTCAAGTATTTGCACACAAACATCAAAAAGCCCCTGCTTTCGAGCAATTCGGGCAAGCTTATTGACATTCCATGCTTTGTCACGATAACCAAGGTGATGAAGTTGTGGATTTGTGGTGCCAAAATCCTTGAATGCATCTATAACGGCATTATACATTTCATTCCTCCATTGGAGCAAATCATACCACACCGACATATTGTCACATTCATTTGGAGTTCTGAGTCTCCAAGTCTCAAGGATATCCTTGAGATCAGCATAAAGATTTCCATGCCCACCAACAACAGAACCTCCAGAAAGCTTGTTCCCATTAGCAATGTCTACAAGAATTCTTGCAGATTCTTGAACTTCAACTAGCTGTTGGAATTGCTGCAGCAGAGGTATCCTTGCATGAACAGACATTTCAGGTAACTGCCACCACTGTTCTAAAGCAAGATCAACACCTTTCCCCACTATGTTTTCCGCATCCCCTACACCATTGGCACTTCTGTCGTGAAGAGCAAAATAGGCTTGAATCAGGCGAAGTTTTGGTGTTTCTTCAACTTGAGCCTTAGGGATTACATGATCCTTCATGTATGCCCAATCAGGCAATTTCCAAAGACTATCAAGCAGTATTTCATAATTCTCAATACTCTTTCCGAAGTCCACCAATGCATCCCACTGACTGAGCTGAGTAGCACAGTAAAGCCACTGCTCTTCCCAAAGACACATCTCAGCCTTAGGGACTGTGTTGTTATATGTACCTTGAGTTGCCTTAACCATAGCTTGGTAAAAGAGGCTTTGAGCACGCTGCCAGTAACCATGCTGAACTAGTGAAAGCCCAGCTCTGGTTTCCGCAGTGATTGACCTTTTCTTCCACAACCCACACCTCATGTCTTCCTCATTGAGCAAACGATAAAGCTCAGCCAGTGATTCGGCGCACTTTGTGTCATTCATGAACAGCATCACATGACTTTCGAGAAGAGCCAATGCAAGGTGCCATGCGTTGTAAGTTTTACCGATATATTTTATGAGCTCACTTGGCATCCGAGGTTGAGGGTGGCTCAACTGAAGGCCTTCTAGAAGTGCTTGCACAACATTTGGTCTGTTGGCTTGCTGCTTCTTGTGGTAATCTTTTGATAGGAGAGTAATCATTGGCTTGGCAAGAGCTACCTGTTCTTCCTTATGTAAGGTTACCCAGACAATGGGAAATACCAACACCCACAAATGGTATGCAACATTAGCATCTGTGTGAGCCAGTTCTCTCAATGGGATAACAACATCAGCCACCTAGAAGAGTGGAAAAAATAAACTTTAGATGTGGTGAGGGGATTGTATATTCAAACAAAGAAAATCCAAAAATCCGACAAGCTTGTCCAAATGGGGATACAACATTAACTGAAGCAAAATTAAAATTAAGCTGAGGAATTATACCACCAGTTTATTGAGGGATTGATTCTTTGAATTATTAAAAAATTTCAAGAAAGAAAAGAAAAAGTGAGAAAGAAAAGGAAAACTATAATACACAAATATAAGTCAATCTTTGATGTCACAGCTGTAAATAAGTTCTCCACATAGTGCAAAAGAAAAGTGTCAATAGTGAACCATAGGATTCTAGAATGATAAGACAAAAAAATGATTCTAGAATGATAAGAAAATATACAATCACCTGAAGTTTGCTCATTTCATTCAGAAACTGTGCATGCTTCAGGATGAGGCTATCAAATGTTAAAGGAGCTTCCTCAGAACCCTCTGGCAGATCAGCAACCTGGTGTTGCATTCCAGAACTATCTGGAGAACTTGAAACCACAAGGGGCAGAACCCTGGCAGAGTTTGGAGCAAGAGTAATTGGTTTATCCTCGACTAAGATTGCTAGAAGGAGATCAAGACCCTGTTTGAGCCAAAAGACATCACTTAAAGCTTCCCAGTCCTGGATTTGGATAATGTACTGCAACCTTGTGAACAATGTTTTCCCAAGAGATTCATGATATAGTGAGAAAAATTTCATTCTCATTTCAGGATCCCTGGCCCGTAGACCAAGCATGAATTGCCTTTCCACCTTCTGAAACACCTCTTGACGTAGAGCCAGAGGATATCTGGAAGTCAATCAAATCACATTAATAAAATCCTGATAAAAATAATGCAAATCAACTCAGAAAAAAATACGTACTTATTTGAATCAGCACAGATTCCATAAAGAAGCTGAAGATACTTCCTGTCCCACTCTTCCAGGGCACTGGGGGAAAAGTTTTGTTTATCAACTTGTGAAAGCTTCTGAAGAAAAGATACTATATCCTTAGGAGTGAGGATAACACTAAGGGCAGCTGATGTGCCTGGCTTGCTGAAGTCATCTTCAGCCCACCCTTTTATCACATCAAGTATGCAAAGAAGCACACTAGCATCAGTACCTTTTTCTGAAAGCAAGCCATTCAAGATCTGCGTTACAGACCGTTTGCAATCTGGCACAAGCATGACCTGTTCACTAATAAGCTTCAAGACAGATTTTAAATTAGAGATGACCGCTCCAACATCAGCACCTTGACGAGAAGATGTGACTGCAGAATCTGGATCTGTTCGCTGACCCTAACATCAAAAACAAAATCTCACTGAGTGAAATGCAACCATAGTATAAATGTACAAAGTTTTCTAAATATGTCAAAAGGCCACACCAGAAAAAGGAGGGAAAATGAAGGAAAGGATATAAACAGTCAGAACAAATGATTCAACCAAATTCACGGCACTTCATTTGAAATCTACAAATTAGGTCAAAACATCAAAAAGACCAGATGAAAACTATTGAGAAGGAAAAAAACACATCATTACATGCACACTATCGTCAAACAGAGAGAAGGAATCCAATATATTTGCAGGAACAACCAAAACATCACAATATATGATACTATGCATAAATTTTAAAGGTTTAATAACTTCCACTTTAAATGATCATGTCTGCATGAAATCTTACTTCAAGGGAAATGTCTTTTGAGATAAGTATCGGTATGGAAAGGAGTAAACTGCTTACAACTAGCATGTAATTTCTTGTGAAAGTAGAGTTCACCATATAAAGTAAAAAAGGGAATATGTTAGATCCTTTTTGCTTGAAAAAAAAAGAGAGAGAGCAACTGACATACTTGTCTCAAATGAGAGCCTGCTGACGATCCCATATCTCGTGCCAGGCGTTGAAGGATACGAACCAAGATGTGAGGCTCGATGATGTTCTTGTGCACCTCTGTCAAGGTTTTAATGACAAGAACAAAGCTAATTGAATTAGCCGTGTTATCATCACTTGATGTCTGTGAAGATGCAACATTATTGACGTGCTTCTGTATCAGCTCATCAACCTTCTGATACAATAGCTTCACATCTGGCGGTGTACTTGCTGCATCTAGAGGAAAAGCAACGAAGACCATCTTCAACAACCAGCACAATGACTTTCCAGCATCTAGCAATTTATATTTGAAACATGGTTCCAGAATCTGAAGGGATAAAATAAAGGGGCAGAGAAAACAAGAACAATGAGAATTATAAAAATGAAGGCAACTGAAGACCCATTACATTAAAAGCTTGTTGCATGCAGGCATACCTGAGAAATCTGGTTGATGTTGTTCCTAATGAACAAATGTGGCTGCTTCTCTAAAACCTTGTTCATGACATCCAAGCCCTGCGCAAGAGCTGTGGAAGGGTCCTTTGACTGAGATGGTTGGACACTGCTTAGCAGCTTTTCTAAATAGTTGAACTTGACATTAGCATTTGGCCAAACCTCCAAAGCTTGTGAAAGCAGCTCTAAAGCTTGTTTGTACATAGTACTTGCTTCCTTCTCCTTAGGCTCAATAACCAAGGCAACCTGCATCCAGAAAGTCAAATTAAATGGAAGCCTACACTATCATGGGAGATGTCTGGAACCCACATTTTTCTTAAGAAATGTGTGCTTTAATCCCACTTAAAGTGGGTTTCCAAACATCTCCCATATCCTCTATTATTATTATTGAATTCTGTCATATGCTCCATTATTTCCATAAACTTCAGCTTTATAAGAAGACAAACTTTTTGCAGACATATCAAGCGACAAGTTATAAAAGATATTAAAACACAAGATCAGGAGGCCCTTGTCACAGAAACAAATTTGGCCATGCACGTATGATGTTGAAATTGCTAAATTTGTCTAATTTTTCCACAAAGTTCGTGTGCATGAGAGAGCTCTTTCATGCTTGTGCGTGAATTCATGTGTATTTTAACACCCCCCTTTATTCTTTTTTCTGCCAGTTTTGGTCACAAGGGGTTGCACGAGCCTCCTGTGGTAGAACTAGGGGATATATATACAAGGGACAAGATGGGTTACTTGATGGCACAAGGAGTAATGAGTCATAAACTGATAGTCCGAAAGTGAAAGAACCTTTACTAGATCTAGAAACTGTTCATCCAGGAACAAACATATTTTAGGTTAAAAGTGTGCGGATAAACCATTGTACTAATTTTTTTATCGATAAAAATAAAGCTTGTGCGTTGTACTAATATAAGGTGAATATTGCAATGATCTTTGTTCGTTTCACTTACAGGAAGAGGGATCCCAGAAAGGCTTCGTTATTTTAGACAACTTAAGAATTTTTTATGGCTTTCAAACCAGAAAGCATAAAATTAATGAAACTTTAAGCTGGTATCTTAAACATACGTTACTGTACGTGAAAGCACAAGATTAAAGGAAGCCTCACTCTTATAAGAAAATTGATAATCATTTCTTCCATGGCAGCATTTGGCTTGAATTCTTCATCAGGTTGGCCAGCAGATCCAGGGGTTTCTATATTAGGGATCGATGAGGCACCACCAGGTGACATGACGCAGAGGGATTGAAGACCAGGTTCAACTTTAACTCGCTTGCTTGGATCATCAGGGAATGAAGATCCATCCAGTGGACGCTTAGTATCAGCACTAGCAGAGGCAGGGTGAAATCCATCAGCTATTTGGCTGGGGACATCACTATCAGTTACTACTTTCATTTCATTTTGCCTTTGCTTTTCCCAACTGACCACCAATCCAGCAAGTTCAATTGCAAGACGCCTGTTTTCTGCAGTAGTATTATATGGCAAACCCAGGCGGCTGAGAGAATTCACCATCTGAGGCACAAATTGTGCTCTGCAGCTGTAGAATAGATCTGAATGGCGGACAATGAGCTGGAAAATGTGAATCAAATTAGGAATAGAGTGACCCTCCTCAACCAAAATTTTTTTAGTGTATCTTATCCAAATTGGCATACGAGAATCCCCAAGAGGTAGCCTTTTTGGTAATGCTGGCATCAGTATATCCAGGGCCTGCTTGACCAACATTTTATTCTCTGGCTGGCAAGTTCTAAGAAGCGCAACAAAGACCTACATATTCAAATCCACGAGCTTATGTTTTTCAGTGCATGACGACAAAAAGATAGAAGCATGTGCTGTGCAGAGATACATTGTGAAGGGGTGTGTGTGTGCAGATGTGCTTATTCAGCATGTCCAAACATGTTTTCATGTGTGCATATGATCCTTTCAAATAGCTTAAAGCATATTAGAAAACTTAATAATTCCATATTTTTAAATAATCAAGCGTTCACTAATCATATGCAAGTTGAACTCGTATATGATGTTGTACTCACCATAGAAGGAATCACTGCATCAGAAATGCATGATCAGTTAATATTCTGTTCTAGAAGATTTAACTTTACTACGTTGGTACAGTAGCAGCCAACAAAATTCCAAAAAAGATACAGGAACTTGTTAATGATGCCAATTAACATTAATAAGATGCAGAACTGATTGTAAAAGTTTTTATCATAAAATATTACAGGTACGAACTTATCAGAGCTATACACTGTCGGCTCTGCAGACATTAATTATTAAAAAGGTACCTGAAGAATTATTTTTTCTGGGGCCTGATAGGCATCCAAGAAGTGACAAACATTAACAAATGCCCACTGCTTACTGGCACTATCTTCACGTTTGAGATGATTCCATCCAAATTTGATTAGCTCTTTCCTATGATGAACAAGTTCATTCTGCAGATACTTAAGAAGCAAAGTTGCTAGTTGCAAAAGTTCTATCCTTAAAGGCTCATCATATTCAGCAGAAACCTACAAAAGAAGAACAGAGCATTTGAAAATAAAAGGCAAAACATTGTCATATTTAAAGGATAAAATTAAGATAAATACAGAAGCAGAACTATTAAGATGCTGTAAAACAAATTAAAATTGTGAAGTTGGGAGATCACCTCCTCCGGAGGATCAAGAAGTTTCTCAACAATTATTTTTATAATATTAGGGTCAACGACCTCCCAGCTCTGGCCATTCTGGAAGGCATGAGCAAGCATTGGAAGAATGAGCATTTGCATAACCACCACCAAATGATCATGGCCAAGTTGTTTTGATTGAAAAAGGATTAAAAAATGCAAGAGAAGTTCTCTCTTCATGTTGGGTGAGTAGCCTTCGGCAATCTGAAAAATAGGATGGCAATTTATTCCCACAAGCAACCACATAACATAAACAATAAAACATAAAAAGAAAATAGTGATCCCAAACTATGAAAGAATGATATTAAAAATTCAGGTACCTCAATAATATAGAACTCCTTCAAAAAAGTATAATCAATGCGACTATGACACAAGAAGATTGATAGGATATCAAAGAGAACATTCACTTCAGTTTTGTCATGTCGTAGGTAATTCAAGAAGCATTTGACAAGCCATTTGCTTTCATTCACCTGCATGTTGGGGAAATTATTATTTCAATGAGATAGGCACACATTTGTATGGAAGAAAATCACAAAGATAAATGTAAGAAGCAAAAGCTTATGGCACATCCGTGAAAACAAAGTTCAAAGAATAACTGTGCTATAATCAATACAAATCTTAGCAGAACATTTCCGAAATTATATTCTTCAGGGATAAAAATACAAATTTTGCATAACAATTAATATAACAGCATAAATCTAACAAAACTCAGAAACTGTTGAAACACTGACAAAGCAAAACAGTGCCATACAATATCCAAAATAATTAACAATTAAAAATTTGAATACATAGAACTTTGAGGAATGAGAATATTTTCTTAAGAATAAGCCTTTTATTCCACTATTTGGCTTTGCCTACTTATCAACTTCACCATACAGGTATTTTAAGTGAAGCATCATAGCATAATGTAGCATACATATAATTGAAAAACTGAAGGCAAATGATTTGACACTGGGTGCCACATCCAAAAGTGCTTAGTCTTCTTTGTATTTTTTATAAATGCCACAAACACATAAACCAGCTCACTTCAACACTTCTCATAAAAAACCGAAGTGATGCATTTGCAAATATCAAGTCAAGTTCAGCGAATGTCAATAAACATATGAGCTTGACAAGCTGAAAAGCTTGTCAAATATGAGCTGAAATTCTACACTAACTTCAGTTAAACTGTTTAATAACTACAAAACTAAAGCCTCCAAATCTCTATAATTAACTTGGCACACTCTATCACGTGGAACATTGGGACATTTGCAGTTCGGTGACGAACCTACTAGAACCTTTCTACCCGGAACATTAAAAGCAACTAACACTTTTCAAGATAAAAACATCACAATGGATGAGCTTAGAGTGAATATGTTAGATTATGTTGAATGCAACAGATCCAAACAAAAACAAAAAGGAGAGGAAAACACACCACTTCTAATCATAAAGAGAACGAGAGACAGATATGCCTTCAATGAACTTCAGGACGATTGATGGATGAGCATGTGAGGACATTGGAAATAAAGCCAATAAGATCATTGGGCGTTTGAAGGTTAAGTAGTAGGATCCTTACTTAAGGAAATATCTCTTAACGTTATATTTTGACTCATATTAAAAAGTTCAAATTGAAAGTTGTGCAATGCCTAACATGCTTAAGAGATAAAAATACTGAAAAATCTAATCTTAAGCAGTAATAAGGTTAAGATCATCGAACACAATAGTCTTCCAGTTATATCACAAAATACGGACAGTATAGCAAGAATAGTATACTTCTCAATGGTAACTGAACCTACCTGAACCAAATTCAGCTCTTGTTCACTGTGCAAACGAGATATTCTTGCAGTTGACTTCCAAACAAGTACTAAAGTATCAAAAACAACGCGGTTACTCTGCAACCAACCAGGAACCAATTTCACCAATGTTTTAATAAGTGCAAGCCCCTGAAAATAAGCATCTGAAGTTGCAGCAGAGGTTGTAGAAGGCAAATTAGAACAATCCGGTGGAGCAGTCACAAGGCTTTCATCCCCCAACAAAGCAGCTGGTGGAGTGGAAGATCCAGGAATCATTACAGCATCAGATTTAGGCAGAAATGCCGGAAAGGCACTTGAAAGTATTTTCTGCGGTGATTTTGCAAGTTCATCTCTCAATGGTTGGCCAGCATCTGATCGTATTATATACATAAACCTGGATTTTGAACAAGGAAAAGAAAAGGAATATGAAGGAGAATACTCACTGATATGATTTATGAGATGATATAAGATAATACATTATCAACTTCAATTCAGCATCTTATCCTTACCGCCTGAAATATTTTGGGTCACTTAATCGGGCGAGAAAATAATCAACAGCAGGCGCTGCATATCGATTTAAAAATTTAGTGAGTGGAAGTCGGTATGGACTGTTAATCTCGCTGTATACTTGTCCAGGAGGAAGAGCCCCTTCCAAGTCAATAGTTAACGTTACAAGTTCATCAAGAAACTTTGCTGCAGCATGAGGAAGCAAGTGAAAAAGCTCGATAATAGCTGCATAGAAAGAAAAATCATTAAGACACAACTGATACGTTAATATGCAGAGGCACAATTTATATTTACATAAACTAGATAAATTACCAGCCGCAATTTTTGGCTCTTCACCAGCCTTCCATGATTTCTGGCTCTGAGCAAGTTTCTCCGGTTCCAACCATTTCTTTAGGTGCTCTAACAACTTGCCACCCAAGGTCACATTAAACCAGCTTGACAAAAGTTCAAGAAGGCGGGCCAGACCTTGCAGTAGAGGCATGCTGAGATTCTTGGTGTGTGCCAAGTTGACTAGTATAGGTCTGAGGCTGCTCTGTAGAAGATCTTTGGGCATCCTCTGTTGATTAATAACCTGAACCGAAAATGAAGTAAGCAAAAGAGCAAATAAATTCCTGAATTTCACAAATAAAAGCAGGATGAAGCATATAAAATGGTTAATTAAATTAGAAAGCCCGTCATATGGCCATTTCACATTCCTTTAGCCTCCCTCTTAACTTCATAACTAGCTAAATACTAAAGCAATCAATGAGATAATTAAGACATAATTGAGCTTAGGGAGTTTACACATATAACCATCAAAACAGATAGACCACCGCTCCAGAACCACATGATATCAATAATTATCTACAGCTATACATGTGCAAACATGTACAAATAAGCAAATAAGAAAATGGAATTGATCAATGTGATATAAGGTAAACCTGTCGTAGACCCTCCTTTGCAACAACAACAATTTCGGGTGTCCGACATGTCAAAGACTTGAAAAACATGGAAATTATCTTTGCTCGCAATTCAGAGTGATTTGGGGTTTTAAAATCCGCCCATGCCATTGTAGTACACAGCAACTCAATGCAAGCTGTTCGAAGCTTGTTTAATGATGTGACTACTTTAGGGTTCATAAACTTCACAACCCATACAGTTTCATCAGCCTCAGCTATTTGCAATGCTTCTTGAAGGAAATTGACTAACTCTTGAGTCAACTTCAGAAGAGGTGGTCGCAAGGCCAAACAGAAATTCAAAGCTGTAACTGTCCCAACCTGTAAGCAATCCAATAAGGTTAATGAAGAAAATCGATAAATTGCATAAGCGACCGTTACCAACATAATAATATACCTGTTGATCAACAGTCTTTGACCGGAGTGGACGCATTATTAGAGGCTGAAGCAAACGTTGATACAAAGGCTCAAGTAACTCAGATACCTCACTACCAGTCCTACTAGCCAAAAGTGCCAAGCATGATTGCACATTCTTTCTCACAATGATAGATGCATTGGGATTGAATAACTCCGAAGCAAGATATTCGACTACCCCTTTAAAACTTTGCCTGCGTGAATCACTGTTTGCTTCGTCAACATTGTTCACCACACGTAGAACCTGTGTAAGAACCTGACTTGTCTCTTCTTGCTCTTTGCTAGCATAAGTAGGAAGTCTTTTAAGAACATATACCAAACCCCGAACAATTCTTACTTGGAAAAGGCACAATGTCTCAACATTGACCTTTCCAACCAAAGCACCTAGTCCCATAACACCTCCTATTTGTGCTTGCCATGTGCTTCCATAGCAGCAGTGCAAAAGTCGAGGAAGAAGTTGCTCAAAAACTGGGATTCGCACACTTGGGGGTGGCGAATATACAGGATTCATTGATGGACTGGAGACAATCATGGGTGTGCCAGGGCCTCCTCTTGACATCAGTACATCAGCATGTTTCGAGCAAGCAAGGAACAAAAGTGCCTCAGCAAACACGTTTAAAGCACTAAGAGCAGCTTTAGCATGGAGCCTGTTTTCATCCGCTAGCACATCAACCAACGCGTCCAAAAAAACCAAGGGATCCAACTCTTTCAGGTTAGAAGAAGCACTATTTTTTGTCCTGGAACTTGATGAAAGCACAGTACCCCCACCAAGTGAAGCAGCAGCAGTTGAAGCATTGGTTGAGGTATAATCAATGTGAAAAATGATTGCAAAATGACGGCAAATATTGACAACAAAGTCATCCTTGGGGTCAATGAGATCCGATTCTGAACTGGCAGCAATGATAGTCATCAATAGAATCTTGAAAACTGACTTCTCCGCCATAAGTTGGGTCTTGGTCTTTACACCTAAGTCAGCCTGCAATAATGCAGCAACCGTCATGTTAGCGGCATATGCCCAAATCACCTCTATGCCCAATTAAAAAGTTTATCAAGTATCGAATTGATTCCCGATATTCAAACACACAAATACAATTCCACCTTCATTACCAACCCACAGTCTTCTGACCTAGCAAACACAACTCCCTATACTAGATACAAGTACACACTTAACTGGCAGAGAGAGAGAGAGCATGTACAATTCAAAACTTAACAATACAAGTTTGATAAGAAGACGTCTTATAACTGATAAATGGTTCTATAAGTAACTGCCAATAACAAAGCAAACAAATCAGCTATGCATTATAAGTTTAGAAGTTTCGGTTTATTCTTAGCACAAAAAAAGTACTTATAATAACAGCAGTTCCATAAGAACGCGTCCTACAAAATAATAAATTGCCTCTACAAGTAACAGCCAATGACAATGGAAAGATATGAGACAGGCATCATAACATGTAAAAGAGTTCGCATGTATCTTTAATGCAAAAGAAATAATTATGGAGGGCTACAAAATGATACCTATACCATATACATAACAAACGCAACCATATAATACGACCCGATCAAATTTGTTGAACTTTAGTTTCGAGTAAGAATATAGTACTCAGAAATCTGATCACCCATTAATAGAGTAGACACCACCAGTGAAGCATAACTGTTTAGTATTGTGAATACAGATAACTTATAAAAAAAAGCATTGTGAATACAGATAACTTATCAAAAAAAAAAAGTAATGTGAATACAGATGAGAAAGTAGATATTCACATGAGAAAGTAGAACAATAAAAGAGAAATAAAATAAATGATGAAGGTAAGCCACTAATTCAAAAAATTCTAACAGATGTGAACTACATCAGCACTTCTTCTAATTCCTTTCAGTAACAAGTGCTATGAGAATTTCACATTTAAATCTCAACCAATAACAAAAACACCATTATACTCCATACTAGACCTTCACGTTATAATAAGACCCTGGCGAGGCACTAAACTCTGCAGAATGCAGAAACCATGAGGTACAAGAAAAGGGGACAAAAATAATAAAGGCCAAATCAGCATTTCAATTATTTTATGTGGTTATAGTTAACTCCTGAGTCTTGCATTCAACAATGCGATCAGCTCGCTATGCCACTTCCCTTTCTTGAGGTTTTTCTCCCTGAGGTTCTGTAGTTTGAGGTTTCTCGATTTGTGTCAGTAGCACATGGCCATGATTCTGGGTCAGCGTCATTTCTTGGTGGTTGAAAGAAGTCATTTGAATTCGTGGTGTAGGGTGTGAAAGTTAAATTGTTGAGAACGACCGAGAACCGCTATCGAGGCTGCACCCCTATCTATTTGGGTAAGGAAGAGCGACATTGGTTCGACAAATAGTGGAGGCTGTTCTGGAACGAGAAAAGGGGAGAACCTATAGATTCTTAGGTTGACATTAAAGGATCATTCTCTGTTTTTTCTTGTTGAAGCTGAACAGACATTTGGAATAGGATTGGCAGGGGTACGAGATCGATTATCTTCCCTGAAGGTATGCAGGCTCTGGGTTAGTGGAAAATTTAGGGTTTGATTGCTGAGTTGAATGGGTTCTGTGATTCAGCGGTGCTGGAACAGGAAAAAGCTAGTCCCAGATCGGGGTCTCTTGGCTAAGATTTTTAAAAATCCTGTGAATGAGTGGGTGCATCAGGGTGTTACAACTTACAAGTTTTGTGGAGGTTGTAGGATTGGAGTCAACTCAGAGAACTGGGCAGATGTGGTGACTAGGGTTAGGGCTGGTGCCAGTGGGAAGGTTGAAGATAAAAGGCAGTTCCACATGTCTGGGTATATCAGGGTCTCCCGTTCAGTCATGTGAACCCATCCCTGTGTTTGGGCCCAACTCAGTTATGATGCGTAGGAAGACCAGTGGCATACAATGTAATAAGCCCGCCTGGGATATAATTTTTGGGAAATGGGCCTCTCTTATTATCAAAGCGTTGCAGAAGGGAGAAGGTCCAGGCTTCTTGGGGCTTTTCTCTAAACTCAATGGGGAGAAGGCCCCGGCTTCTTGGGGATTTTCACTAAACTCAATGGGTCTGAATCTACCTATCCATCTCGGGTCAGTTGGGGCCCTGCTCAGAAATTGGGTAAGACGGTAGCTAATTTGTTGGGTCAAGCTGTGAATTCGGGTTTTTTGACCCGGGAGGTCTCTGCAACTCAAAAATCAGTGGTGGAGGAGATCTGAGCAGTTAGACTTACCTGGCCAGAGGTGGAGGAAGCCGGTAAACTACTCTCGGTGCCGGAATCTAACATTGTCGCTAAAGGGGCTGGAATATTTTTCGTTCAAGCTTGATTGGTTAGACAGGAAAGGCAGCACTCTGTTTCAGAGAGGGTTGAGGCTGCTGATGTCGAACCTGGTTCGCTGCCTAACCCTGTTCAGCTGGTTAGGGTTCTGGAGGTGGGGTAGTGAGCAGCAAGACGAAAATGATGATGACCCACTGGAACAAGAAGCCTGCTGCTTGCCACCTGGTTTTACTGAAACTCTGTCTGAAGAAGATGATTCTGGGATCAGTGATCATCTGGTACGTAATTTTCTCCCAATTGCCTTGAATCCCTCTGTTCAGTTTGTGGACTCTGGTGGGGAGAGGAAGAGGATTGTTTGTTGGTTTTCAATTGCAGGGATGTTCTTTGTCCTTTGATAAGTGAGGGTGTGGTGAGAGAAATTGTAGCAGCTCCTATCGCGGTCAAAGAGGGGCCGGTTTTGTTGACATTAACAAGCAGATGGGGTGTGTGGCTGATTTTGCCTGCTGTGATGAATTAATTTCTTGTCCTGAGAAGGAATGTGCATCTGGATGCAGAGAATTGATTGTTTCTAAATTGTAGATACCTAAGGGAGAGTTAAAAAGATGGAACAAAGAGAAATTGGGGATGTTCACTCCAAGACATATGCTTTGCTAAGGGGTGATCAGAGTGTTTGATGAAAATGAGGTTACTAGTGCCCTTTCCTTAACACTAAAAGAAAGGAGGGTGTGGGCAAAGAAGGAGCTCACAAAGACCATCTCTTGGAGGAAAAAGTCAAGAGCTTTATGGCTTCGAGAAGGGGATATAAATGCAAATTTTTTCTATAGGGTGGCTAATGCTCATAGAAGGCATACTTTACAAGTTCATTACTTGCCTCTTCATTTCCAACTCCTTGAGTATGTGGGATGCTCCGTTTTTCCAGTGTCCATGATTGAGAACTTAGTGTGTGGGTTACTTTTTTGAGACTTTATATGATACAAGGTGTGATTTGAATAGAGAAGATATGGCTAGTTAGGAATTGAACTTGGAAAAGGAATTTCAAGCTACAACTATTTATAAGATTCTTTTAGATGGCCTACCCATGCACGGCTACTATAACTTCCCTTGGAAAGCAATTTGAAAATCCAAAAACAGTTAGCTTCTTTGCATAGTTTTGAGAGAAAATTCTCACAATAGACAATCGCAAAAGAGAGGGAAGGTGCTTGTTAATCAGTGCAGAATTACTTATCAAAAAAAGTTAAATCAGCGCAAAATTTGTAAAGGAATGGCTGAGTCACTGAATCATCTTTTGTCGGGTTGCTTGTTGGGCAGATATTTATGGGAAATGGCCTATCATGTTTTGGCTACTTCTTGGGTAGTGCTCCGTTCGTGATGAAGTTTGGGCATGGAGTGGCATCCAAGCTTCCAAGGAGTTAAAAGAGAGCCCACTCTTTAATTCCCTTTCTATTTTTTGGATTGTGTGGAAGGAAAGGAATAGTAGAGCATCTGATAGTGTTGAGAAGTCAGTAAAGTCCATTAAGGATGGATGGATGGTGTAATACTCTTAGTTTTTGCTCCAAGGGTAATTATTTTGTAGATGAGGAAGACCTCATAGATTTTGGGGAGCTTCTTTTTTGTAATTACTTTTTTGTATTTGGGTTCCACCCCCTCGGTGCCATTTATACAATACAAAATACTTACGAAAAAAATGCGAAAGAAAATTAATTATTAAGAAATAAATGAATCTGTCATAGAGCAATAAAGATTTGATAGTATAGATGCAGCTTACAGAAAAATATTAAGCAATAGTCTTTATATCAAACTAACCTTTATATCTGTTGTCTCAGACCTACGCCAAGATGAATCAACAGTAGAAACTAACAAAGTTGACAACTGTCTGGATGTATATCCATATCCCTCATCAACAACACTTCCTGGAAAATTAAGTTGAGATGATAAGCAAACACGAAGAAACTTCAGAGCCTGCTTTCGATAGAAAGCATCCATGCCAACATTTTTGTGAATAACAGCTGCTACAGCAAGATTAATGAATCTGTCCAACGGCACCAGAAATGGGGTCGAGGGCTCAAATGTAAGAACTAAGCGGAGCCCATGCTCTGGATTCTCCTTGCATTCAAGTGCAAGGGGCTCTTTCAGAAATCGCCTGTTACGACCACCTAACTTTCCAAGAAGTTGCAATGCTTTCCCGCCCCAAGGATAGGATGCAGGCCTCAAGTGAGACCACAAGGCTAAAATCACCTCTGACATCACATTAGCCATACTGGGTTCCAGAAAATCAGGATTCAAGCTATCTACCCAAAACTCAAGTGTTCTTAAGCCTAAGCTCACAAGGTCATCACTTCCTTTGAGACAAAATAAAAGAGGCTTCATAAGACGGGGAAGGTATGGTAACAAGGAGCTTAAACGAGCAGGCAATGTTAAACAAAGCTCCAGCAAAAGGTCTCTCATATCTTCCCCAGTTGGACCCTCAAGCATTGTTAGCAACATATTTAGACAGGGTTGCAACAAAGGAATCAAGTCCCGCAGCAAGAGTTCAAATTTGCATCCTGAAAGTGCTCTGAACATTGTACGGAGTAGTTGCATATAACCAAGAGGCTTTTCAACTTCAGTAGCATTTTTCATGCAAACTTCCATAATAACAGGCACATGAGGTTGCAAAATACGTTCAAAATCTGAAGGCGCTTTAGCAACAGCCCCAAATATACAGCGGAACAGATGCAAAACCAGTTTAGCTGCAGGTGAATCTGGATGCTTCAATACGTCAAGTTTGTTGCTTACAAGGAAATTAACCAAAACATCAGCAAATGGCCGGTACACTTTAGGAGCTTGCAACAGGGTAGAAAATATCTGAACCAGTTGAGTGTTGTTAATCATGCATTCAAAAAGCTCAGGCATACACAACGAGAACATGTCCATTAGATCTCGAGGTTCCATAATGGCCAAAATCTGGGAAAAGAGAAGAAGCATTTCCTTCTCCTCATCCTTCTCCTTGAAGAGGGCTAAGCAATGCACACCACTCTTCAAAACGCCAGATGCTTTCCATACCTGTTCGAAGTCAAAAGTTAGATGAAGCTATCATGCCAAGAAACCAAAACTTAAACAAATCATCTCATGCACAATACCTCATCTTCTCTCATTCCTTTGAAAGCCTGAGGAACCGGTAAATTAGATGATTGTGAAACAAGAGCTTGTGGGTGTGTTCCATGAGTGGAAGAAGAAACCTTAGTGATTGGAAGCATGCCATAAGACAACAAGGTAAAGTCTACCTGCAAGAAACTAATAAATTAAAGAATATCAAACCTGAGATCGGGGCAAATGCGCATGGGTGATGCTCCATATAATAGTCTTCATTCCTGAAAATGCATCCATCCTAATATTGGTTAGTTTGGGAGAAGGATAATTAAGAATAAAAAACAGAATTCAAATGTTGAGTAGATCCATAAATCTCAACCCGTGATCATTATTGATATAGCATAAAGAATAGAAAAGAATGGAGCAGAATCATTACCCATTACCAAGGTCTTAATCAAATTCTTACAATCATTGACTTCCTTGGAATGCTCCACAGGGACCTGCAAATTCAAAACTGCCTGCAACACAGCATCTAAAGATTAAAGTAAGAAACTGATAAAAAAAAAAAACAGAGATTAAAGTAAGAAAGCCCCAGAAGAAGATAAAAAAGATAATGCATTGCTTCAAGAGAGGACAGGGCTATCAGACTAGATATATTAATGCAATCAGTTACACGCATGATGTTGATATAAGAACCATGGAATTATTTTTTTTTATATAAGTAAAAAGTATAGTAATAACGTACCAAGAAGTTGCCCCTCATTTATAAAAAGACTATCCACAAAATAGCAAGTCTAGGAAATCAAGGAACTCTTCCTCGTGTACAAAAAAAATTTCCTTTAAAACAAAAATAAAAGGTATTTAACCATTTACTTTTAATGGTATCTATTGAGCTAACCCCCCGGGGTAGCCTGGTAAGGGCGAATTTGGGGCAATGTGGTAGTCGCACGGGGTTCGATTCCCCTGGGATTAGACTCGCGATTTAAGTGGGAGGCCGCATCAAGGGGTATCCTCTCCCCAGTTTGGGCCTGTAGGGCCAGGTCCAAAGTGGGCTTGGTCTTGGACGATTCTAGGTTATCAAAATGGTATCCATTGAGCTCTCTCCCCAAAGCCTTACTATTTCTCTCTTTCCAAACTATCCACATGATAGAGAGGAATCATAAAAAAATAAAAATAAAACCTTCATCAACTCTTTAGAAGCTTTAATTCCGCTCTAAACCCAAATAACACTTTGAATGGAGCCGACCATAATCCAAGTTAACCCCACCACACAAAATGCCATATCCCAAAGTTGTTTAGAAAAAAAACCCAACAAAAGGTGGTTGACATTCTGGGCCTCTTCCTTACAAAGATAGAACTTATTAAAAGTCATTTTGCCTCTTTTGCAAATTATCAAATATCAATGGTCAAAATCCATTCCCAAGAAGCCTCCCAAGCGAAGAAACAAACTTTCTTAGGAGTGTTTGGTCTCCAAATCACTTTCAAAGGAAAGTCCAATCTACCTTCCATGGGAAGCTCACCAAAAAGAGTCCTAAAAAGACTTAACATCAAAATCTATCCCCTTATCAACACCCATATAGGCCTATCCTCGTGTTGCAAATCAAACGTCACTTGGTAAATGAATTCAAAGAAACCCCCTACACTTTCAAGTTTCCAATCATGACATTCCAAATAAAAGGAATATTGCAAGTGGTGACACCATTTCCTACACTTTTTATTCATGTTGACAATGAAGGGTATCAATCAAAGGTGAAAAGAAAATATATTTCAGGAACACAAGCAACTGAAAAACATAACAGGTCTCTACCTCGAATTTCTCTTCCTCAAGAACATATTATAAATTCCACCCCCAAAAAGTAAACGAATCCTAACAAAAAACCTCAACCTAAAGGTAAATTAGCACCCACAAAATAACAAAAGAAATAACAGTTAATTGCAAAAAAAAAGCTTTAACTTTGACCCGTTTTCATTTAACCCCTTGAAGAATTTAGCAACATATTACCCAAGGTTCACTCTGTTACCTAGAAGGCAACGTCTTTCACATGTTTTACAATCTCTTAATTAAGGCTTTTGATCAATGGATGCATATATAAATTGCAAGCAAAGTTGAGAGTACCTATCATCCTACGAAAACAAAGATCAACGTCTGCTACATTATTGACAAGTTCTTGCAAAGAGATCAAGCTGTGGATTAAAGATCATCATGAGGACGAGAAGATTTTAAAAATCACCGAGATGCAGCGATATTAGATATTTTTCATCGCCTCCCTCTCAAATAAGTCTACAGCTTAAATGTTTATGAAAAGACTGGCTTATATTAGTTCTGTCCTCCTATCCCTCTTACCTTTCACATGCTAACACTTGCCTCCATGATTGCTTTTTCCCAGATGTTTTGATAATGGAGGGATCTGTTACTGTGCACCTCATCAACTGAAAATCCAAGGTTTCTTCCATTTGGCACTAAGGATCACAAGGACTTGTAGGCTATGTTGCTCAGACCCGGCTATGTGTCCGAGTCTTTCCGATTGTTAGACTCGTCTATTTTTAGTAAGGTTCTGTAAGTTATCCATTGATAGAGGTGTCAAAGGGAAGAATCCATATTTGAAGTGTCATGTCCGACACGAGTAAAAGAAAGAGTCCAAGCAACCATGCTTGTAGACAAAAAGGCTATGATATCAACACAGCAAACCGCACATGGGTAACCCATATCTCATTTATAACTTAGAAATCAAATAACATGGCAAGGAAGACAAACATACATGTGGATTCCTAATGGATGTTTTGTCTATTCAGTTCGGTAGACCCATTTATTTCGGTAATTCGGTGTCAATTTCGGTGTTAGGATTTTGCTATTTCGGTTCACCAAAAACCGAAATTTAATTACTACTATTAATTATTTATATATTTAATTACATAAATATATAAACCCAAAAAAACCTACCCTAATTTCATTTCTTCTCAGATTCTCATCTTCTACGCCTCTCTCTCTCAAGTCTCAAACCCATTTCATATTCTCTCTTTCTCAAAGACTCATCTCTCTCTCTCAAAGACTTGACCGTCAGCCACTCTGTCACTACTCAGACGTCAACCCCACTCTCTAATGGTGCTGAGATCAACGATAACAATGTGAGCAGAAGTAGTGATCTTGACAATGGTGAAAAGGGGTTTAATTGCTGTATTTTTGTGATGGTATTATCTTTGATTTTTTCCTTTCCTTTTTTTATTAAGTTCAAATTAGTTGCATATACACACATATTGGGTGGGCCCTAATTTATTTGCAAAAGTCTTTAGCAATAAAATTGACTTTTAGTATACATGGTGGGGATGTTTTTCACTTTGGATTCTTGTTTGATGTTTTTCAAATTGGTTGGATATTTTTTGGTGGGTTGCTAGATCTCTCTGTATCTGAATCTGGGTTTTGGCTCAGTTTTTGTTTCTCTCCTCTAGTTAGCTTATGCTTACAAGTTACTATGAGATCAGTTAAAACAGAGAAAGGCCGAATTTTGGTTCGGTCAAAAACCGAATTATATTTCGGTCAATTTGGTTTTGATAATTCCCAAAATAAAATTTGTGGTTATTGGAACCAAACCGACCAAAAAACTGAATGCTCACCCCTACCTCAGGAGGTGATTTGTTGCTAAAAACTCCTCAAGGGATTAAATAAAAACAGGCAAACCTCAGTTTTTTTAAATTAAGCTAAAAAATAACAATCATGAAACCCAAAGAACCACAAACTAACCAATTCTTTATGAGAACAGTTAAAACAAAAAAAAGTGTAAACTATTGTAATACTTTACATTTAGAAATAATATTGTCAATAAGAAACATTACAAGTGAAATCTAGATGATATGCAAAAAGGGAAACAACACTTGATACTTTTGCAATTATATATCATACATAACCAGTAATCTAAATTAAAAGTTACCCGAACTACCTGCACAGGGAGTTCAAGCTTTGACCTCAAAGTAGCACGATCTTTTCCCTCCTCACCCTCTTCTAAGAGCTATCACCAGAAAAGCAAATACATTAGCCATAAAGAAGAGAAACATCCAATTAAGTCCATTAGTAATTGACCAGGCTCGAGCAAATGGAGAGGTTCATCAAATGTTAATAGTAAGAGGAAGCCATCAAGCAAACAGCAATATAAAGTAATACATAATAATATATATTCTTTTCCCACATCAAACTTGAATAACCAACTTTTAATCTTATATCGTCAAAGCCAAACAAAGAAAATTATTACAGTTAAACCAAAAAGTTTCATTACAGAGCACATGCATAAACTCGTAACACTGACCATGCATATGAGCCCCAAAAAATATGCATAAAAAATGTAACATAACTTTATGTTTAAACAGAATGAAACACACATAAGCAAGACAAAACAACTTTCCAGAAATGAATTCCAAGGAAAAGTTTAGTTTTAAGTTTCATGCAGAAGAGTCAAGCACTGGCACAGCAAAGCTAAGTATCACTATAATACCACATGAAAATTGATAATGCAACCACAGATTACCTGAGGAATCGTGCGCTTGAAAGTACTAAATTTCCCAACAAAAGCATCCAAAATACGCCCCTACAGGAAAATTAAGTCATCCCAGGAAACATGTGAGAACATCCCATAAATTGTAGTACTAGCTTAAGACAACATAGCAGGGCAGTTAGATTGAAGCTCATACCAACAGAATCCGTGCTTCATCCATTGATGGCTGGTCAACACCTTTCTCATAGATTGGCTCTACCTAGATCCCAGAGAAGCAACTACATGAGATTGAGTCTATATTCAACCAAATCACACATCAAACTTAAATAAGCCAAAAGTAAGGAACAGAGTTAGCAAATCCACCAGATTTAACATCAATCGGGCACAAGTTGTATGAATGCTGAGAGACAATGAAGCATCATGCATGTTACTTGAGAACAAGTAAATAATCCGTGACAGCTGCAGCACAATAAAATATGTTTGTCAGCATAGGAATTGCAGAATAAACTAGCCTCTAAGAGATGAAAAGTGAAACATCTCAAAAAAAAGGGAGGCAAAACCTGTGACAACAAGAGATCCCCTCGAACATGGTGAACAATCTCTGCCAGTAGACTATAAGCCAATGGCCTCAAAGTCTCAAAGCATGCTCGTCCAGTTCCAACTAGAACCCTGAAACGGAATAAACAGAAAAAGGTCGTTGAACAAGAAACGTTAAACTCAAGAGTCTGCAATGATAAACTCATATTAGTAATATCTGTATTTGCAAAACATTACTTATGGAACACTAAATCTTAGCCAGGATTCCCAAGTCCCTCAGCCAATGGAATATTACACTATTGATCCATCTTCAAGCAGGTGGACCCCGCAAACATATGCTCAAGGGAGAAGGGGGCAGAGTAAATAACATGTCATGGTCCCTAGTCTATTAGAAAAGGCAACATAGCAGACCAAAGGGGCATACCATATACATGAAAACTTTATAGTATTTTTTTAAATTTTAGTAAGGGGTGTGTATGTTGTATGTTACCTCTCTTCCAAAAGCGTGTCAATCAAAGGAAATAAACCCCTCTTGAAGTCTGTTCCCAGAACATGTTTTAAGGATACTAACAATTCCTGCGTTTAACATTATCATATAAAAAAATTTAACACCATAACAGATAATGGCCCACTAAAAAAAGAGCATTTCAAAGAAAATATATTTTCACCTTTCTAATGGATACAGAGTCTGAACAAGTAACAAGCAAATTCACAATGCTTCTGCATATGCTTTCTTCATGTGGCCTGATATAATCAGCGAAACTCTTCAACAAGTAAGTCAGAAAGGAAACGGTCTGCCATGATAGAGAAAGAAAAATAGTAAAATGTTAATACAGAAAATTAAAACAAAACAAAGACAACTCAATAATTTCTAAAGCTCAGCTTGACTGGTTTCTATTTTCTCACTCCATGTACAAATATAGTAAAGAAACCATAATCCATATCTTTCGCTCATTAACTCTAGATTTGTGCTAACTTTTCAGGATTGAGTGCGTATTTGATTTCTCAAGAAAACACTACACATTTTTATGCACCTTGTTCACAGCTTTCCTAGGAGGAGAAAAAGGTGGGACTCTTGTGATCTTTTTTTCACCAGCCAGGAGAAAGGATTCTAGGGATCCGGTCGGTAACTATTTGGGTGCATTTGGGCGGAGAGGCAGAGAAAAATGCCTGAGAAAGTTTGACAATTTCCAATCATATTAGGATAAAATCATGAAACCTAATCTTGAGCACCCTAGAGCTAAATAGGTCCAAGGCTCAATCCTCTATGATATTCCAGAAATTATGGGTTCTTCATATCCTCAAATGAAATATCAGAAAACAAACCGGAGTAATAAGAGTTGAAAATCAATAAAGTTACCCTTTTAAACAAAAGGAACATAGAATCAACTAGCATTTAATAATTATTCATTCCTATTCAGACGCAAAGTAGATTCCCAAGCTACAATCAGTCTAGATGTTCTAGTAATTAAAATCTACCCTTATCTATTCCAAACTTCACCTTGAACTTAAATTTGAACATGATGAAGAGTAGTCATAATAAATGACAGATTGAACAACAACTTACCTTAACCTGTGCACCCTTCAAATCAAGGAAGTGGATCTTCAAATGGGGTGGAACCGATTCGGGACCCGGAACAGATATAGCAGCAACCATCAAAGGCAACAAGTGAGGAATATTGGTTTGAACAAGTCGGCTATACAATTGGAATAGAAACATGACTACAAGTGGACTCTCAGTAACTATCTTGAATGATCGGGTACTCGGGTTAAGTTGTCCAGTCCCAACATATCCAGTAATAGTAAGAGCTTGTTCTGAAGAAGAAGAATTGTCTATGGGCTTAACATCTTCTACACTGGCCGCCACATTTTCAAAGAAATGGCTAACAGTCAATCTAAAGTTCTGGTAAATCTTACACACAAAGTCTAAGAATGGTTGAACCTCGTTTTCTAAAGTGGGCTTAAAATTCCTAAGAAGGTCAAAGATTATGCGAATACAAATTAAGCCATTTTCTTCATTATCTGCGGTGAGCACTTGCATGGCAACCTTCAAGAGATCCTGAACAAATGGGCGAAGAACCTCACTGTGAGGGAGACGATTAAGGATCTCCACCACAATGTTTCGCAGCTTGTGCTCGGGACTGTCAGTGAACTGTGGCTTTGTAATCTGTAAAAGAATCACCGAGAATGCCCGGAAGTAGCATTTTAGGAAATTCAAATACTCAGCAGTGTGGGCAATCTCAAGACTGTCCCTAACCTCCATTGTCATTTGAAGCCTCGTCTGAATAGCTGTATAAAATGAAACCCACAAAAGGGATCACAAAATAGTTACAAAAATGGTTTTTAAATCTTTCCTTGGGAGGAATTCAACGTCAAAAGCATCAGCATAATCTTTGGTCCTTCTTATAAAAAAAATAGAGAACCAATTTTGATCATACGAGAAAAAGGAAAACAAAATTGGGGACAGTATGACTATAATTTGGCTCAATTAAACTTCAATTGCAGGGAAACCAAAATAGCGAATAAAAATAAGTTTAAAGTTATCCTCCTCCTTTTCTCAGCAACAAACATATCAACAACATAACGGAAATGCGTTTGAGAGAGAGAGAGAGAGTACGTAGGTCGGGCTCCACGAGATGGCGAGAGTGTTGCTCGAAATTCTGAATAGGACTCATGCCGTAAAAGTTGACAAAAACCCTAGCCTTCTCTTCCAAAAATGAAGCAAAACCCTAGCGATTTCACTCCCTAGGGTTCCACTACCTCTTCTACTTCACACTTCAAGGCGCTTTTCAGTCAATTGGTTACTTCTTGTGTTCGCTGACAGTATAGTGAGGGCAAAAATCTAGAGTTGGTTTAGGGTTTCACCGTGAAATTGAGTTCATAGTATGTGCGGGTTTTCGTGATGATCATAGAATCAAACTTTCCCTGTCTTCTCTATGCAATTTTCTCAGGTCCACGAGGACTCGAGAATTTGAGCAAAGACTCGAAGTTAACTACTTTTATAGGCTTTTTTTTCAATTTTTTATTTATAGGCCGTGCGCCTGTAGCTCATTTTCATTGAAAGTGCGCTTAAAATCCTAAAGTTGTGGGTTGGCTCGGTTCAAATTCAAATGATTTAGAATAATTGAAAATTTTATTAAAAATTTTAAAAAAAATTATTAATAATATAATATAAATATAAGACTTAAAAATTAATGTTATTAATAAAATTTTTAAAATTATTGATAAAATTTTAATTAATTTAAATCTTTAAATTTAGATTCAAACTAATTAAAAAAATTATCCTTAAAATCAAGTCTCCAAAGCAAAATTGACAGCGATAAACACTTTTGGTATTGTTATGACTCATACCATATATGTAAGTTTCCTTAACCCAATCGAAATTCCTTTTATACTTTTTTTGCCTTTTTATTTTGGTTCATTTTAATTTGTTTCAATCCGTTTCGATTTATTTTAGTCAAAATATTACAATATAATTTTTTCATATTTTTAAAAATTTTAAAGAAGTAATTTGAGAATTTTTACTTTTTCTCTTCAATTGAGTAATGTGGGTCATGCATTTTCTTTATCATTTGATATTTGAGTGATGGTTTTTTTTTATTATGATATGTTTTTATAATATATATATATATATATATATATATATAAAGTATGCAATTTTATAGTATGAAAAAATCTCAATTTAGATTTAAAAAATTATTTATAATTGATTTTAAAGTAAAAATTATGTAGGATTAATTTGTATATTTAAATGGTGATTATTTTTTTACGATTTATATTTATAGTTATATATTTTTTAAATATATATAATTTAATATATATTTATTTAAAAATATCATCAAACTCAAAACAACACATCAAAACAAAATATTTCATTTAAATAACTAAACCAAAACACTGTCCGACATGAAATTTATAATCTTAACTCTATCCAGCTACTAAACATTTTGGGTTGCCAACCTTCTGGGCAAACAGACCATTAGGGTGGTGCCAGGATACCCTTTTTTTTATTTTTTAACTTTTCAGCCAATTTTGTGGACCGTGTTGGACCGCTAGTATTCACGTCGACGCTTTTCCTTACTATAGTAAATTCGGTCAGTGACTGAACCAAATTAATTAACCCCTATTCGCTTATAAAAATACTTTGGTTAATTTATTGCATTATCATATCATATTATATCATATAATTTTTTAAAATTAAATCATGCAAGTTGTGGTTAAAAAGAGATATTCACTTGCCAAATATGTTGGTTTAGTTTTCACTTTGGTGGTGATGTCCTTAATTAAGGATGCATTTAGAGGATGAGTAATTAAGGTTTGTTGGAGTTTTCGAAAAGAGTTTTAAGTTTTCAAAAATTGAAAACAGTTTTTAAAATCATAAAACATATTTAGGTTTTAGTTATTTTTGAAAACTATTTTCAAAATGAGTCTTTTAAAAAAATGATTTAAGAAAATTCTTTTTAAAGACATGTTTAGGTAACAGTTTTTGTTTTCAGTTTTCAAAAATGAAAATTGAAAACAGTTTTCTAATGTTTTCGGAAGAAAACATGTTTGAATAACTGTAGCTCAAAAACTATTTCCAAAACAAAAAACAGTTAAATGTTGTTTGGATAATCTTATTTTGAAAACTGTTTTGATACACCTTGTAATTATTTTTAGTTTTGAGTTTAAGTTTAAAATCTATATTAATTTTATTTATTATATTAACTAAATTCTTAAAAATAATAATTATTATTTTATTTTTAAAATTTTAATATTTTTTATATACCATGGAGAAATAAGTGAACACTGATTTTAGGCTATTTTTCGAAAATTGTGTCAGAAAACATCAATTTGAAGTTTTCAGAAAACTGGTTTTTTGAAAATTGTTTTAGAAAATTACTTTTAAAAACTATTTGCCAAACATAGAAATGGGTATTTGAAAACTGATTTTCGTTTTTGAAGACTAAAAATAATTTTCGAAAGTCCCATCCAAACATGGCCCAGTGTTTTCGAAACTAGTTTTCAGTTTTCGTTTTTTCTCATAAATTTTCCTCCCCATTTTCTTTCTACTCAAATCGAAAAGCTCTCTTATCTCATCATTTTTTTGACCGTCAACGGATATGGTGTCGGACTACGAGTGAAAAAATTTGGAGTTACTGCGGTAGTGCTGTGGCAGCACTGTTGCAGTCGTGTTGTGGCAGTGCTGCAAAACGGTCGTGCTGTGGCGTCGATGTTGTGGTGCTATTGCGGTCATATTGTGGCAGTGTTGCTACGGTCACAAACCGGTGATGAATCTACTAGGGGGAGAAAAAAAAAGAGATGAAAGATGAGGAGAACAATAAAATGAGGAAGAGAAGAAAAGGAAGAAAAAATCAAAGGAATATCCAAATTTTTTAGGAGAAAAGAAGAAAAATTAAATAAACACACGTAACTATAGCCATAAAATTATCCAAACAAGTTTTTATTGTTTTCGGTTTTTGAAAACTATTTTTGAGTCACAATTATCCAAACATTCTTCAGAAAATTCAGAAAACTGGTACCCAAACATGCCTTTTTTTTTTGTCAAACAGAAGTTTGGTATCTCCCACGTAAAACCCACTTTCTCTAAGAGAACTTCCTTAAACATTAATTTTTACTTTTGTCACAAAGTTAGGGACCTCAGATTTGGAGGAATACTTTGCTAGATCGGGTTTAAACCATTAGTTTTAGAGTCACCCAATGGTTTAACTCACCCAAAACTTTACTGATAATTTTAAAAAATTTCATTGGTAACAACATTTCTTGAACCTCACGTTTATGTTGACATTACCAGTGAAGTTTTCCGATCTAGCCAAGTACTTTTGCTTGCTTTGAAAAGTGCTTAACCATGTAGCACTCTCAAGTTTTAATAAAAATTATAAATATCCCAAAATACCCTCCTATTTTTTGACTCAATTCCTAATATATCCCTATATAAAGCCATTGCTTTCATTTTGTTTCTTTTTTTTCATTCTTTTTTTTCTCATATTTTCTTTTTATTGCAAGATCTGTCTCTTTCCTCACAGATCCGGAGCAGTGGCAACTCTGTTTCTTTATGGTTTTATTGTTAAAGTTATTACATATTTGTTTAGTTTAAGAATATGACAACTATATTTTGATTAAGTATTGTATGATGCTAAAATTAAATTATTACATGTTTATTATAAAAAAGAATACTATAAATTCTTAACTTCGATGAACGACCTTAGATTCTATAATGATATTAATGCAAATTATAATGATTATTAATCTTATTTTAATATTCTTTGAAAACTTAAAATAATGACATGAATATTTTATTTAGTTAAACAATTCATGAATATTATAAATTTTTATGATATATATTATAGTAGTTTTGCAGTTTCAAAGCACTCTTGATGGTAGTTTATCAAACACAACAATTGACAACCACATCTCTTGCAACACTTTTATAAGATAATTTACTAAACACTACAGTAGCTTTTAACAACAGCATCTTTCACAGCTCTTTTATCGACAACACTCTCACAACACTTTTGACATCTGACATAACACAATTACAGCAATCCCAAACGCTTTAACTCCCTCTTCAAAGCCCTCTTTCAGTGGGAAATTTTCACTTTCCCTTGTTAAAAAAAAATCTAACTCTTAACTGCATCTTAACTAATTTATTGCGTCGGACCACGATCCTCTCCATTTGAAAATTTAAATGGAAGTCAAGTTCATAGTGAGATTGAATGTCATCAAGACAAATTTGAATTTAAATATTCTCTATTTGGTGATGTGGCATTCAGTCTCACCATAAACTTTACTCCATTTCAATTCCCAAATAGAGAGGATCATGATCTTATTACGTCTATGTGTTGTTCTCGGCACTTCAACTTTCTAAATAATTGCATTCTCTTTGATGCTTTCATTTATTTATTTCAATTTATCCCAATTAAAGAAAATTGTAATCTATATATAGGGAACTCTCTACTTCTATATTATTCAACTATCTATTTTTTTCTTCTTTCTTTTTCTTCGAATAGGGAATGAGGGCAATCTCTTTGATCCTCTCAAAAAGACACTTATTCTTGAGTAGTTTAGGATATGAAAACGATTATCCACTTTAGTTTTAATGCATGGCAAATTTATGTGTAGTGTAGACTTTATACTAAAAGATATAATTCCATGATTGAACTTAACATCACACAATCAAAAGTAACTAGCTTCTTTTTAATCACAACAATTATACCAGTAACTAACCAACTCTTTTTTGAATTTCGAACAAAAAACCTAATTGAGGTAAACTCAATATCTACCTAAATGATAATAAATCAGAGAGTATCATGAAGGATTTAAAGAGTATCGCAGAAGATTTGAATTTTAAAGGATTGCCTGGAGTTGCTGCTAAACATTTAGATGAAGACTTGGCTGTAACTGGAAACTCTGGAGTTTCTGTTAAACATTTGGATAAAGACTTGGTTGTAATTGGAAACTCTAGAAACAACACTACCCAAAGATTAAGGCACCATATCAGCTTGTATTAAATCAAATATTCTGTAATTATTAGCATGTTATACTGATGTAAACAGATTGTAAAAATCTATAAATGAAGATCAATCACACACGTTTCTGGTGTGGTAAGATTTTTGTATCATCATTTCTTCTTTCTTCTTGGTATCAGAGTAAAGAAAAAAGAAATGTCTTATGATTCTCTCAATGTTGGTAATTTTGCTATTCTCAGACTCAAACCAGAAAATTATCCACTCTTGCGTGAGCAAGTTCTTGCTCTTTCAAAAAGTCAAGAGTCACTGAGTTCCTCACTGGAGAGAGCCAACCTCCACTTGCTATACTTCCAATAACTAAAAGCTCAAATCCTCTTCCTAACCCAGAATACAAAAAATGGGAAACCACTGATCGGTTCTTTCGAGGATGGATCATCAAAACTTTAGCAGAGGAAGCCCTTGGTCAAACCATTGGCCTTGATACCTCTACGCAAGTCTGGGCTGCGCTCAAAGAGGCCTATGCTCAAGCCTCGCAAGAGCATCAGTTTCAACTTGTACAATAGCTCACTTATATGAAAAAGAACTTTTGATCTTTCGCTCAATGAATACCTTCATAAATTTAAGGGGGTATGCGACAGTCTTACTGCTTTCTCTTCTTACAAGGCTTGGTGCATGCTATGAACCTTTCACAACCTCGATGCTCAAGCCGTCTGTGCCTTCTTACAACGAAGTTGTTCTTTTTTTACAGAGTTATGAGACTCGTCTGAGTCTCTATACACCAGACTCCTTGCAATACACTGCCTTTTATACCCACAAAAATGATGTAAGATCACATCACAAGAAGTAGAAGCAACCGGGTCAATTCTCCTCCAAGGGACGTGGCTTTGTTCTTGCCTATCAATCCACCAACAAAGAATCTGCCCAAGTATCATCTTCAGCATCATCTCAGCGTGAGAATCATTGGGATATCATGTGTCAAATACGTGGAAAGAAATGACACCCTGCTATTCGGTGCTGGCACCGCTTCAATCATTCAGTTCAACCTGACAATCTTCCTCAGGCCTTCACAGCTCTGCAACTTGACTCCGACGTGGTAAATGAGGAATGGACTTTCGACATTGGTGCGTCTGCCCATATGGCTTCTCATAAAGGTAGCTTATATAATCTTCGTCCTTATAAAAGTGTTGATAATGTTATGCTTGGTAATTGAGATTTCTTGAATATTACCAATGTTGGTGATGCTACACTTAGTTCTGGTACTTCCAAAATAATTTTACGTGATGTTTTTCTAGTTCTTGAGTTAGAAATGAGTCTTCTCTCTATAGGCCAACTTACTTCTGACTATCCGGTCAACTACAAATTTTCTAACCGTGATTTTATGATTAAGAATCGGCAGACCAAGCAGGTACTGATGAAGGGAATAAAACGGGGTAACTTGTACACCATCCATGTTTCCCTAGTGGCTCTATTCTCTACAAGATTTCGGATTGCCTCAGAAAAAACATGGCATCAACAACTTGGACATCCTCATGCTGCTATGGTTGTGCGTCTTAGACAATCAGGATTAATTAAAATTGTATGCAATAAAGCAACTCCCTTGTGTGAAAGTTGCCAATTAGGAAAATTGTTTAAGTTACCTTTTACTATGTCTGGTTCTAAAACTCATACTCATTTTGAGAAGATTCATATTGATCTTTGGGGACCAGTTCTTGTTATGTCTTCGCATCAATTTCGGTTTTATGCAGCTATTGTTGATGATTTTTCAAAGTTTGTTTGGCTTATTCCCTTGAAACACAAGTCTGACTTTTTTGATCAGTTTTTTCTATTTGAAAAATATGTCAAATGGCAATTGGATGTCCCATTAAAATTATTCAAACTGATGGATGGGTGAGTTTGTTAATCAATGCTTCAACAAGCATCTACAAAAAGCTGGTATTGTTCACCACCTCTCTTGTCCTTACACCCCTGAGCAAAATGGAATTGTTGAAAGGCGTCATTGGGTAATAAGAGAATTGGGTATGACCATGATGCTTCACGCCAATGTACCTAAGCATTTTTAGATAGAAGCCTTCACTACAACAGTATTTCTACTCAATCGAATTCCTACTGCAACACTTCAATGGGATTCTCCATTTCATCGTCTATATGGAAAAAATACCGATTACACCTCCCTGTGTATTTTTGGGTCACGATGTTACCCATATTTGTGGGACACAAAACATAGTAAATTTGGTAGCAAATATTTACCTTGTGTGTTCATGGGTTACAGTGACAGGCACAAAGGCTATCGATGCTTTTCTCCTATAACAAATAAATTCTACATCTCACGACATGTGGTATTCGATGAATCAACCTTGACTTACAAAATTTCAATTCAGCCACTTGCACCATCGCTTGAACCACATGTCACCACTTTCAAAGAGTTGGCTTCATCATTTAGTTCATCCACTACTGAGCTCCCTAGTACTTCCGAAACTATAGAGGAGCCTCTCACCCCAGATGCCCCATTAAAGACTCCAATTCTTATCACTAATCTTGCAACTGATAAGGAGCCTTTATTGACACCCGTGCCTCTAATGGATTCTACTGATCAATCTCAAGTACTACCTTCTCCTCCTCGAATGGTTACATGAAGTCAGGTAGGTGTCCGAAAGTCGAATCGCAAATATGCTTTAATTCATGATTATAATTCAATACCGAAGGAGCCTTGCACAGTCAAAGCTGCCTTGTCTCATAGTGGTTGGAGAGAAGCTATGGATAATGAACTTGTAGCTTTGTCTTAGAATAACATATGGATCCTTGTTCCTCGTACCTCCTCAATGAACGTGGTTAGATCTCGCTGGGTGTTCAAAGTTAAACTAAAGGCTGATGGGACGGTGGAGCGCTTAAAAGCTAAGCTTGTTGCCAAGGGGTATCACCAGCTTGATGGCTTAGATTTTACTGAGACATATTCTCCAGTGGTAAAACCAGAAACCATTCAGTTAGTGCTCTCATTTGCTACAGTCAAAGGCTGGGATATTCATCAATTAGACGTTAAAAATGCGTTCTTACATGGTTTTCTCAACGAAGAGGTTTTTATAGGACAACCTCTGGGGTTCCAAGATGATGAGTTTCCTGATCATGTTTGTCACTTAAACAAAGCGATTTATGGATTAAAGTAGGGCCCGAGGGCTTGGTTCTATCGGTTCGGTTCATTCCTCTTACAATCTAGTTTTGAATGCAGCTCGGCAGTTCCAAGCTTGTTTGTGCATCATTCGGATCAATGTACCGTGGTATTATTACTCTACATTGATGTTATAATTCTTATGGGTTCTTCTTCATCTCTTATTCAGAATTTTACAGCAAGTTTGCACGATGAGTTTGCGATGAAGGACTTTGGACCACTTCACTATTTCTTATGAGTTCAGGTCTCTTCAGTACTGAGTGGTCTTTTTCTGCAACAAACCAAGTATGCTATAGATATTCTAGAATGAAGAGGAATGCACAAGTCCAAGCCCATCAACACTCTTATGTGCTCAAAGACCAAACTTGATCCTGATTCTCTACTACATCCTGATCTTTATCTCTATTGCTCTCTAGTAGGTGCTCTTCAATATCTTACATTGACATGTCTAGATCTCTTATACAGCATCAACTTTGTATCTCAGTTCATGCATGCACCTACAGAGGCTCATTTTAGTCTAGTCAGGAGAATATTACACTATGTCAAAGGAACCAGTCATCTTGGTCTTCACATTCTAGATTTAAGCTCATTTAATCTCTATGGCTTCTCGGAAGCAGACTGGGCTGGCTGTCCACTTACAAGAAGATCGACTACAGGATATTGAACCTTTTTAAGCAGTAACATCATCTTTTGGTGTGCAAAAGAATAGCCTACAGTTGCTCGTTCAAGTTCAGAAACAGAGTATCATGCCTTTGCTCAAGCAGCTATAGAATTTACATGGATCAGGTTTTTACTTCGAGATCTTTTTGTACTTTTCCTAATCCTCCTAGCTTATTCTGCGATAATATAAGCTCTTTGTTTATGACAGTGAATCCCGTCTTTCATGCTAGGAGCAAACATATCGAACTCGACTATCATTACATTTGTGAATGTGTTTCTCTTGGCTTACTGGTTACTAAACATATCTCCACTTACTCTCAGATTGCAGATGTGTTCACCAAGCCCCAATCTCGACTAGATTTGATCCTCTTGCGTGACAAATTATGCATGTCAACCATACACAATTTGAGGGGGGGATAATAAATCAGAGAGTATCACGTAGGATTAGAAGGATGATTTGAATTTCAAAGGATTGCCTGAAGTTGCTGCTAAACATTCGGATGAAGACTTGGTAGTAATTGGAAACTCTAGAAACAACACTACTCAAAGATTAAGGCACCATATCAGCTTGTATTAAATCAAATATTCTGTAAATATTAGCATGTTATACTAATGTAAACAGATTGTAAAATTCTATAAATGAAGATCAATCACACACGTTTATGGTGTGGTGAGATTTATGTATCATCGTTTCTTCTTTCTTCTAATGAAACCATATTTTAGTTAGGTGATTTTGAAGTCGACTTTTAGAATCCAAATTGTTCTGATGATCCAGAGATCAAAACATCCAAGTTTCTTTAAAAAAAATTAAAATGTCAACATTAATTCTTCTAGAGATTTTTTTTTTGCGCTCGAAGTTCTGTTTCATCTTTTATTTTCATTTCTCGTATCGTTTTAGGATTGGCCTTTGGCGAATTGCTGAATGAGGTTCAAAACTTTTTCAAGATCAAATAGGCTACTTAAATTCATTCACTTAAATTAATAAGGGTGTTGCACGAACTCGAAAGCGACTAAAGCACTATGTGGGAGGGATTTAAGCAACCTTCTTTAAAGTAAATAATTGTTTTGATGGGATTTATCCTTAAATCCAACCAAACGACGCCTAAATTCATCCACGTTTTAGTTAGGTAAGGAACCCCATATATATAAATGCAATCTCCATGAATGGCTAGTATTAAAATTTCTAAAACCTTCTCTAAATCATCGACTAAGACTAGAGCTTCTAAGACCTTTCCTAAAAACCTATACACAAACAAATACAAGATAATTCTAGTTACAAAGCTAGTCAAACACTTCTCTAAATATTTCCACCCAATGGCATAAATAGTTATGCGCATATAAAACACTCAACATATTCATAGAAGATACATGACATTAGGATCTATTTCACCATTGAATAACATAAAAAATGACATAAAAATATATATTTTATTTTCATTCAATAATGAGATAGACCCTTATACTATGCATTTTTCATAAACCCAAATTGAACAATAATTTTTCACACTAAACGATTCTAGATGCTCAAGTATGCAACAAGATTGGTGGGCTTTAGAACAAGGTTGTCTAGAAATTTTACACTGGGCCTATCAGCATGCAATATGCGCCCGAATGTGCAGCCAAGATTTACTAAATCTTTCACAAGCACTTTGCCCGTGAGAGAGAAGAGCCTCCTCAAATATTCACAAATAAAATGGATAGATCCGTTTCCATTGAAAGCTCAAGTAGGAAATTTGACCAAGTGTGTTTGGTAATGAAAGTAATGACCCACGTCTAAACAAATCTCACATAACAGAAAATTAAACAAATCTCAATGCTAGCTTGTTGGCGTCATGTACAATTTTTTCACTCATTATGTTACCAGAACCTACACAGCCTCTATGTTTTTAAGATATTATTGAACCAAATCAAGTGTTTAATCCCTAAATTTTCTCTAATTCAAAAGAGAGAGAAAAAGTGCATTAGATAATTGCTGAATCAGCTTTCTGATATCTTCTCACCTATTTCAAACCTCTGGGCTCGAATAACTTACCTTCAGCTGCTACCTCTGCATAGCAATGTGAATAGTTTATTGATGGCTTCTTTTATACAAAGCAAGATAACAGCTTCTTGGGGATGAAAATGTTTAACTGTTTTGTAGTAGAGATGGATGAACAAATACCCACAAAGCTATAAATGCTTATCATGAAAAACTTGACCAAAGTTAACATTTCTCAAAGAGGGAACACGAGGCTTGCTACCTTGATTATGAAAACTCGTATAGATCATGGACAAGAATCAGTTGAATTCTTAAAACCTATCGGATTAGGTGAAGAGAATACCTCTGGTGAATCC
The DNA here is from genome assembly GCA_023935145.1 of Bretschneidera sinensis. NCBI lineage: Eukaryota > Viridiplantae > Streptophyta > Magnoliopsida > Brassicales > Akaniaceae > Bretschneidera > Bretschneidera sinensis. Next base: position 31,823,053 of record CM043698.1, on the reverse strand, counting down.
AACATGGTGTATCTGGTGAATCAACCATGTTGAGGTTACACCAGGTTCTGTATCTATGTACGGAGTACTTAACCTTTTTTATCCTATTGTCATCTTCAAGCAACTTACTCATGTATGGTGGAATACAAGGATTGATTTCTCATGTATACAAGGATTGATTTTGTCATGTATGCTAGAGATTGCTTTGTCTTGGTGCCCTCAAACTGTGCAATATTTGAAGAGCATATTTCCATATTCCAACCATGATGAATCCACAATAAGTATAAGCATACAAAAGAACATCAATGGATGAAATAGAACAAAAGGTTTTAACTCAAATCGTGAGAATAAACTTGCAAACATGAAAGTCCAGGGTAAACATAACAGGAGAAGAAAATTACATCAAGCAAAGGGGAAAATGAGACTTCTTAATGAGAGTTGCTGAGTAATGAGTATGTTAGATTTGATTCTTACAATGACAGTTGTAATACCCACTACCATAAACAATGAGAGAGAAAGACACCAACCACTCATACAAGAAACAAAGCCATTTTTAGGAGATCCCAGTACCCCCACACACATGACACATCACTATCAGAACCTCATATTCTTTCTAGAATCTACCTAGATACCTTAAAGCTTCTCTAACAAGAGATTTGCAGATAAGAGAAGAACATAAAAAAACCAAAAGACAGCTTGCAGGGAAGTGTCTGATATTTTTAATGTATAGTTAAAGAATAAAGATTGGTAGCCATCAATTTGAGCCATTGTTTTAGATCACCTGTGGGCTCAGTAAATGACAGCTCGTCATGTCGTGTGAACATTTCGAAGTTTAAGTTTTTGTCCCTGTTTGGACCTATCCGTTATTACTCAAACTTCACAAAGTTACTATTTGGGCATCATAACTCCCCAAATGAATAAATGTCACGGTTCATTTGGATTGCTCCCTATCATCACTCATGGGAAAACAGACCATTTTAGCATAACTCATAAACCAATGTCTTTAAGTTTGCCTGCATAGAGAGAATGACAGAAAACATGTTTTTTTTTTTATTTTTTTGCATCTACTTAGGCGCCATTTGGAACTTGTTTTAAGTTCAATTTAAACTAAAAAAAATAAAATTAGCTTGACATAGAAACCATTTTTTGCTTTAATTTGATCTTAAAGCAAATCCAATACGGTGCTTAAGCTTCAAACCAGCACATCGAGCAAATAAATACAACTAACATATTGAAGTATTGCCATGAATTATGATTTAAGGAAGGGTTTTTTATTTAAAGTTGAAAATAAAATATTATTGATATTTCTTGTATTATTATGCTAAAAAACAAAAACATAATCGATTTGATTGCTCTACGCATACAGAACTAACAGTACCTATGATCATAGATCGAGGGAGCAAAACCCCCCAATCTGTGTACAACAAATTAATCAAAAGGAAAATCAATGAACTTCACCATGGTAAACAATTTGAATTTAAAGTCAAGCCAAGACCATTTAAAGTATAATACAACTATATGGTATGGGGTGCTGATGATCGAGAAATAGGTATATTTTTTGCAGACGAAAATCCCAGCTACAGAGACTACCAGAAGGTCCAGAACATCGTACATATACATCACGGTTTTCGGCTGCGCAATACAAATAAATTGATGTCCCTTACAAACCTCGGGTGACGCATAAAGACCCAAGTTAGCACAACAATCCATGAAAAATAAAATTGAAATTTTTTGTGTTGCGTTTGATTGCTGTAATGGATTTGACTTTAGAATGGAATCAATGCTGTCCGGAACGAAATCGAAATTAAAATTCAGTTACATTGTTTTGTTAATTAAGTCCTGTTTGTTACAGTTTTACACGAAAGTATTTTTATTCTCAACTTGCGAAAGTACTTCAAAATGGTTTGAAAAATACTTTTTAATATCTTAAAAGCAATTTTGATTAATAAAAGTACTTACTAGCCGTCAAAAAGCTACAACAAACGTGAAGATTTATACCTTGAAGTTGTTTTTAATTCATTCCAGGTAGAAAGGGAATGAACATTCCTTATTAAGCTTGGAATGCCCATTCCACCACTTCAAATTGAGTTAATGTGCATTCCAATGTAAGTCCCATTCCCCCTTCTGTTCAACCAAGCAATGGAACGGATATTTTGACCCAGTTCGACCCAACCAAATGCAGCATTACTACACAAGCAAAAGATTCTGTTAGTTTAGTTCCATCGCCAGAGTAAAATTGTTGTGCAGAGGAATATGTGAGAGAGCAACAAGTAAAATTGTTCAAGATCCATCAATTTTTGCTCCAACGATAACCTTTCTCAATCAGTTACGACAACGCTGTTGATGATGACGATGATAAACACGAAGGGAAACTCACGCTTAAATTAGTACGTAGTAAAATTTCAATGACTACCTGCTAAGCTAATTTGTACTTAGGTGAGTTGCTAAGAAAAGGATATCAACAAAGCTGAAGCAATTGAAGTGAGATAATTTTCTTCCAACAATTAGCCTTGTTGAATAATTATGTCTTGAATTAGTGGCGGATCAAAAATTGTCTAAAGTTGAGTCCACATCTTGCATAATTTGTAGGTCAAAAGCATTTTCTACTTTAGACCATGGTGGGTGACAAAGTGGAAAACAAAGTTCACTTTGATATAATTGGAGAACAAAATGATGGGTAACAAAATTATTAGCATCCCATTTGGCTTTGTCCTTTAGACTTTGTGTGAGCCTATAAAAGGCATTCTCCGGTGAAGTATTGATATCAAGAATCATCAAGTGAAAGAGAAGTTAAGAGAGAATTTGTGAGATTATGTGTATTGGCTAAAGCCAATTTTGTAAACACTATTTGTATATTTTCTCACTATAGTGAAATTTGTCTGCTGGCCTCTGTCCGTGGACATAGGCTTTAAGCCGAACCACGTAAATTTGCTGTCTCCATTTTTACTTTACTTTATTGTTTTGTGGTTATTAATCGATCAACTTACGATCCTGTCACGATCCATTCTAACAAACTGGTATCAGAGCTTGCAGGTGATAAATTTTCTCTGTTTTTCTGTGAGTTTACTGTTCATATGAATAGTAAATTTCGTGAGTAGTAAAATTTTGTTCAGGATCATTTTGTTCAATCGAGATGTCAACAATGAAGTTTGATGGAAACAGCAGTTTCAGTCTATGGCAAGTTCGTATGTTAGCCATTCTAACCCAGAATGGCTTGAAGAAAGCACTACTGGGGAAAGCTAAGATGCCTACCGGCATGAATGATGAAGATTGGGATGACCTGGATGATAAGGCTCTATCTGCAATCCAACTGAGTCTTTCAAATGATGTCTTACAACAAGTTCTGTCAGAGAAGACTTCTGCAGACTTATGGGCCAAGCTAGAAGAGTTGTACTTGACTAAATCCTTGACCAACAGGTTGGTTTTGAAGCAACGCTTTTATGGTCTCCACATGACAGAAGGTTCCTCTCTCAAGTCCCATATTAGTGAGTTTATCTCAATTATTAATAATTTGAAAAATCTTGAAGTTGTTATTGGGTTTGAAGATTAAGCTCTCTTGTTATTATGTTCATTACCACTCTCATACAAAAATTTTAGAGACACTATAATTTATGGTAGGGAAGAATTAAATTTTGATGATGTGATATCTTCCATTATGAGTTAGGAAAAATTGGATAATGAACTTTTGTCTAATAAGTGTGATGATCAGGGCTCCAGTCTTGTTGTAAGAGGCAGATTTAATGACAGAGGCTTTGATGGTGGCAAGAATAGAAGAAGATCAAAGTCAAGAGGAAAGCACAAAAATTTGACTTGAAATTATTGCAAGAAGAAGGGACACATCGTAGCGGAATGCTACAAGCTGCAGAACAAAAAGAAGAATTAATGGCAAAATGACAAGGGCAAGCAGAAGGAAGAAATAACTAATGCTGATGTAGCAGAAGAAAAAGGTGATGATGTTCTATTTGCAACCAACAAGTCTAGATCTAACGACGAGTGGATTCTTGATTCTGGATGTTCTTATCATATGTGCCCCAACAGAGATTGGTTCTCCACATATGATTCTGGTGAAGGTAGGGTTGTTCTAATGGGCAATAATGCCACTTGTAAAACTATTGGTGTAGGCACAGTAAAAATCAAGATGCATGATGGAGTTGTCAGGATATTGACTGATGTCAGACATGTACCTGATTTGAAGAAAAATCTTATTTCTTTGGGCATTCTGGATGCCAATGGTTGCAAATCTGTAATTGAGTCTAGGAACATAAAGATTTCCCGTGGTGCTCTTGTTCTCATGAAAGGAAAGAAGTCTGGCAGTCTATATACCTGATTGGGTTCAACAGTTACAGGCTCTGCAGCAGTTTCCTCATCCATGTCAGATTCAGACTCTACCAAGTTATGGCATATGCACCTAGGGCATATGAGTGAGCAGGGATTAACTGTACTCAGTAAAATAGGTCTTCTACCTGAAAGAAAGATTGGGAAGCTGGATTTTTGTGAGCATTGTGTCTTTGGAAAGCAGAAAAGAGTCAGTTTTAACACTGCAATTCACATAACCAAAGGTACTCTTGATTACATTCATTCTGATCTATGGGGGCCTTCCCATGAAATTTCCAAAGGAGGAGCCAGATACTTGCTAATGATTATTGATGATTTTTCTAAAAAGACTTGGGTCTATTTTCTTAGGCACAAAAATGAGGTATTTGGCATTTTCAAGCAATGGAAGACCTTATTGGAGAAGCAGACCGGGAAGCAAGTCAAGAGACTCAGAACAGATAATGGTCTTGAGTTTTGTGATTAAGAGTTTAATCAATTCTGCAAAGATGAAGGCATTATCAGACATCGGACGGTGAGAAAGACACCATAGCAGAATGGTGTCGCAGAGAGGATGAATCGAAAACTGTTAGAAAGAGATCAATGTATGCTTTCTAACGCAGGTCTTGGCAAGGAATTTTGGGCAGAAGCAGTCAATTTGGCATGTCATTTGGTGAATCGTTCTCCTCATAGATCACTTGAACTTAAGACACCTGAAGAGGTATGGTCAGGTAGCCCTTCTAATTACTCTAACTTAAGAATATTTGGTTGCCCTGCACATGCTCATGTGAATGAAGGAAAATTGGAGCCTAGGTCGAAGAAATGCATTTTTCTTGGTTATGCTTTTGGTGTTAAGGGTTTTTGCTTATGGTGTCCTGATACTCATAAGTTTATGATTAGTAGAGATGTTATTTTTGATGAATCTGCTATGCTTCACCCTAGAAAAGAATTGCATGTTCAGTGTGATACAGGAAAGGAGAATGCACAAGAGAAGGTGGAGCTTGAGGTTGGTACCTTATCATTTGTAAATCCTAATCCTATTCAGTTAGGAAGTTCGTCTGCAGGTGGAGAGACACACCATGAAGTTGAGCATCACACTCTAGCTGGTGGAAGACAAATGAGACAGATAAAGCCACCTCAACGGTATGGTTTTGAAGATATGTTGCCTTATGCATTAAATGTTGCAGAAACCATTGATGTCGCGATCCAACCTCATACTATGAGGCCATCAGTTCATCTGATTCAGACAAATGGCTCGTTGTGATGCATGAAAAGATGGAATCTCTAAAGAAAAATGACACCTGGAAATTGGTCGAACCACCTAATGGTAAGAAAATTATCGGGTGTAAATAGATATATAAGAAGAAGAAATGAGTCACAGGTGTTGAAGACACGAAGTATAAGGCATGATTGGTAGCGAAAGGCTACAGCCAGGTGGAGGGAGTTGATTTTAATGATGTTTTCTCTCCAGTTGTTAGACATACTTCTATTCATGTCTTACTTGCTTTAGTTGCAATGCATAATTTGGAGTTGGAGCAACTTGATGTGAAAACAGTCTTTCTTCATGGTGATCTTGATGAACAAATCTATATACAGCAACCAAAAGGTTTTGAAGTTGAAGGCAAGGAAGATCATGTTTGTCTTTTAAAGAAATCCTTGTATGGACTCAAGCAGTCTCCACGCCTATGGTATCGAAGGTTTGACTTTTTTATGCTGAGTATTGGATTTTCTAGATGCAAGTATGATAGTTGTGTCTACTATCAAAGACTTGATGATGGTACTTTCATATATTTGTTGCTACAGCAAAGAAAATTTTGGGAATGAAGATCAATAGAGACAGAGGTACAGGTAGATTATTTCTGTCACAACAGAAATATATTGAGAAAGTCCTGAAACATTTTGGTATGCATGATGCTAAACCTATGAGTACTTCTTTAGCTTCTCACTTTAGATTATCAGCATCCATGTCACCACAGTTAGAAGATGAGATAATGTATATGTCTAGAGTTCCTTATTCTAGTGTAGTGGGAAGTATTATGTATGCAATGGTTTGCACTCGACTAGATATCTCACATGTTGTCAGTGTAGTTAGCAGATATTTGTCTTGTCCAGGAAAAACTCATTGGCAAGCTGTCAAGTGGATTTTGAGATATTTGAAGGGTACTTCTACTGCTTGTTTGGAATTCGGTAGAACTTCTGACAATCTAGCTGGATATGTTGATTCAGATTTTGCAGGTGATTTGGACAAGAGAAGATCAATTACAGGTTATGTATTTACTATTGGGACTTGTGCAGTCAGTTGGAAAGCTACCTTGCAGCCGACAGTTGCATTGTCTACTACAGAGGCAAAATTTATGGCTGTTACAGAAACTACCAAAGAAGCCATTTGGTTAAGAGGTATACTTAATGAACTCAGTTTGGAAACAAATAAAACTGTAGTTTATTGTGATAGTCAGAGTGCTATACATTTGACGAAGGATCAGATGCATCATGAGAGAACTAAACACATTGATGTGAAGTATCGCTTTATTCGGGATATTATGGCTCAAGGTGATGTTATTGTAAGAAAGATTAGCACTCTGAATAATCTTACTGACATATTAACAAAATCTCTTCCCATTGCCAAGTTCACTCACTGCATGGACTTGGTTGGTGTTGCACAGCATTTGCATTAGACTCTTCGGGGTTGTTTGGCAGAGGTTGAAGCTTTTATTTTCACTATTATCAAATTCAAGTCAAGGTGGAGATTTGTTGAATAATTATGCCTTGAATTAGTGGTGGACCAAAAGTTGTCTAAAGTTGAGTCAACTTCTTGCATAATTTGTGGCTTTAATTTGTGGGTCAAAAGCATCTTCTACTTTATACCATGGTGGGTGACAAAGTGGAAGGCAAAGTTTACTTTGGTATAATTGGAGAACAAAATGATGGGTAATAAAATTATTAGCATCCCACTTAGTTTTGTCCTTTGGACTTTGTGTGAGCCTATAAAAAGCATTCTCCGGTGAAGTATTGATATCAAGAATCATCAAGTGAAAGAGAAGTTAAGAGAGAATTTGTGAGATTGTGTGTATTGGCTAAAACCAATTTTGTAAACACTCTTTGTATATTCTCTCACTATAGTGAAATTTTCCTGCTGACCTCTGCCCGTGGATGTAGGCTTTAAGCCAAACCACGTAAATTTGTTGTCTCCATTTTTTATCTTACTTTATTGTTTTGTGGTTATTAATCGATCAACTTACGATCCTGTCACGATCCATTCTAACAAGCCTCACTCTTGATATTTCAACTCCCCCGTTACTGCTATGATGCCTGTCCAGAAAGAAAAAGAAAAAGGAAAAAGCCTTCGCGATAGTTCTGCAATGCTCAAAATCATGAATAATTTATACTTACAATATTCTCCGTGAAATACCAATCATAGCTCATGAATGTCCTTCCAATGAAGAAAACTTCAAAAAATTGTGCAGGAACCGAACATTGGCGGCCATCTGAAGTCCAATATGGCAACATAACATAATTAACCACAGGGAAAATCCAGTAAAATGTTAAGTAGCAATTAATTAGACCTAGGAGAAAAGAGGTGACAAATCAGCATGCACGCAAGTCCAGAGCATTCACAAACAACAAATTTAACTAGTCTCTCCAGCAGGAATAAATTCATCAACTACTAGAAACACCTACACGCAGAGCGAAAACAGAAAATCAGATAGATATCCAACCAAAAAAAAGCATAAATCTAATATAAAAAGAAAAACTTATCGATGCTTCGACAGACAGCATACCAGGCCATCCAGTCCACATGTCATAAATGTTATATATCTATCATACTAAAAGTGGCACTATGTATACTTTCTTCTAATTTTTTTTTATTTTATAAGTGCTTTCTTCTAAAATTTATTTACCACTGAAAGAAACTTCTCTTACCAACAAATGCAAATTCAAGAAGAAAAACGTCACACATCTTATAAAATCTGAGATATGAAGTGAATCAAATGCAAGTACAAAAACCTAGCTATCCGTAACTGAATTGTTATTCAAGCAATCAATATATTTTTTATTTTTCATTAGATTCCTCTAAAAATCTAAAATTAACTTAATGAGAAAATAGCATAGATATAGCAGCCATTTCGGGTTAAGGGCATGTGAAAACGCTTCACTCTACAAGAATATAATGGTGTGTTCTGAGGTGTGATAATGCTTGCAGCTTAGGCATCCCAGTGGAAAAATAATAAGCTATTTATTGCTATATTACTTCAGCACACCGAAGCATTCCCACTCAGTCACCCAGATACCAATTTATAGAAACTGCAGGAATTTGAAGAATGCTATCAATGGCTTTTTTTTTTGAAAAGTTTAAGATAGTTCTGTTGACCGTTTCTCACGGAGACCGTTCGTAGGAACAAGTCTCAAGCTTCCCTTCATTTTAGGAGCTTTTGAAATGGTCCACAACTTCCCTCAGAGTCTTCATCACATTCATGGAGCAGTTAGAACGTTCCCCATGATAATCTGAAGCAGTGGAATACTTGACACGTAGCCACCGAAAGCTTGATAGAAGCTTGGCTATAAATACTATGGTTTGGTCCCCTAACTTAATCACTCAATCCCCTTCAGTCTTATACCATCTAATTAGAGTGAGCAGAGTTTGGAAGTGCCAAACAAGGGAGAAAACAGCATCCTAACGTGAGCAGCACCAATGGCTGGAGGTACCGTTTCTTGAGCACTACAGTTTTTTCGATTCCTTTTAAGTGTTTATTCCGTATTATAGAATTCGAAATGTGGATTGTTGATCCAGAATCAATCCACCATGTGTTAATATTGACATTAACCATATTAGATTCATAACAAACAAATGAGGTTAGATTACCTTTGTCTGCAAGCCATTTCTTAAATTTGGCATATTCTTTCTTCATATGTCCCTTCTTTTTACAAAAGAAACACTTTGAATCTTTCTTGATACAAGCTTGGGGAGGTATTTTACCTTTCCCTTTCTGATTGGCTTGAGATTTGCCCTTTCCACGCTTTGCCAGCATTGCACTTTCTCCCTGTTCCATCACCAATCTCCTTCCCTCTTAAACACACATGGTCATGAGTTCATTAATTGACCATTTATCATTATGTGTGTTGTATGAGATTTTGAAGGGTCCGTATTTGTGTGGAAGAGTGTTCAAGATGTATGTTGTGAGTTTTAATTTACTCGCAAGCGCACGAGTCGTTTGCAATATAGTGTTGTGCAAGTGCGAGGTCGAATCCACAGGGAATTGCGTTGTGAAAATATATTTTTAATCTAAACTAACTTTATCTTAACCTAGTTCCGAATTGTGAATGATATTGCAAAAGAAATATAAACTAAACTAAGTTGATTTAAAAAATAATAATTAAAACACTAAGGTTTCCGAATCTACCTCACCAAAGTTAAGCATATATGTTCTAAAAATATAGCTTATCAAAACATTCCATGAATCCAACTATAAGACAAAAAACAAAGAATATCCCAACTAAACCAAAAGCATCCAATGCATCCGCTCTTAACAAATCACAAAGGAAATCTAATTTAATCGAAAAGCATTCAATGTATCCATCAGATGAAACACAAGGAATATCCAACAGACAATTTAAACTCAATCAATTATAAGATTAACTCAAATAATTGACAGAACATTTATACTAAAAATTGTCAAATTTGTACAAGCAAATTTGAACTACTACGCCAAACAACGGCGGGGCTTCATCTTCAACCTTAGCTGAAGAGTCTAGCCACTCATAACTATAAAACTACAATTCATAATAAAAGTGCTAAACATTTAAACTAAAATAACTAAATGTAAAGAAATAAATAAATAGCTTTACATTGGAGAAATTCCACTCACTAACGGGCGGCGCTTCCTCTTGTGGTGACAAAGCCTTCGAGATCCACCAGAATGCTAGCGGACGCCCACCGGTAAACACCAAAGTGGCTCAGGAATTGTACACTGAATGATGAAGTGGAGTGAGTCTTATATAGGCAAATACCACGAGTGCAATGTGTTTCCAATCCGATGTGGGATGTGGGATGTGGGATATAGAAATGTGTTTCCAACTGATGTGGGATGTGGGATTTAAGTCTTCACATGCCCTTTAAAACTTCTGTTCACGATGAAATCCCGCACAGCTCGCACAACCTGACCTTTGTCTACTAAAACGGTCATAACTTTATGTAGAAAAATCATTTTTACGAGCCGTAAAATTCTCCAGAAAATAAACTTCTGGATCTTTCTAAGCATATATGGCTCATATCCTGGTTCTTCTTGAATCAATACAGTTTAATTTTCAAAGATGATTGATCTGTACAGGCAATTCTGGCAATTTTAGTGAAACTCTTTTCCCAGTGCTTGTAAACCTGAAAAACAACGAAAACAACTCAAAGTAACAAAATCCTAAGCTAACAAATGTAAATTAAGTGGCCAAAATATGTAATATTTTTCTCTCATCAATGTAGTGCACCAGGAAGGACTCCGACATTTAAACCTCGAGTTTCTTCAGTTGAGCCACATTGTCCCTCATTTGCATGATGTGCTCGCGCACACCTTTCACACTGGTGAGCCTTAGAGATGAGAACTTCATGATTAGGGTGCTTGCTAGTGCCTTGTCTGAAGTGACGAATTGATCATCAATGGCTTTCAGAAAGTCTCGGACCTTTTTATACAGATCAACAGAACCACGAATACCAACAGAAATTCTAGTCTTAATGAACATCATGCTGAGGCGATTAGATCGCTCCCATCGTTCATAAAGCATGATGTCCAGTGCAGTGCGGGTATCAGTAAGTGCTGGTGGTTCGTCTTTCCTAATAGAATAGTCTATATCCATCCACCCTAAATGAAGAAGAACTCTCTCTTTCCAAACTTTATAGTTATCTCGACTTTATAGTTATCTCCCCTAAGTTCAAGGATATCATAACAAATATCAGAGAAATTTGCAGGTTGTACGACTGCATAAAATTATAGATTACATACTTATGTTAAAACTAATGCCTAAATAAAATATCATGCTTAAAAATTGAATCTAATGACATAAAAATGCATGTGGGCTAAATTTTTAATTCAAGTAGATTCAATTATTCTTTATGAAAGAATTTTATCAAATTATTTACTTAATACATAATTCTAAAGGGTATATTATGATTATAATTTGATATATATTCCATCTTAGATTAAACTTTATGATAAAACTATCAAATTATTTAATTAATTCATAATTCCTATGGGTAAGTTATGAATAACTTGATATTTTATCCTAATTAATAATATAAATATAATAAAAGTTCTTGTGGGATAAAATTTATTATATAAATTATAATTAATTAAAATAAATGTCTGATATTCTTTATGTGATCCTGAATAATCATAATATATAATTTTATTTAATTAAAGATGTTGTGGCTATTCTCTAATTAATTAAAAATTATATGGATCACTAGACATTAAATCGCATAAAGACTAACTTAATATGAGAATAGTTACGAATTACATAATTTTAACTAATACTAACATGTTATTATTATGCACAAATATTCTCATAATATAAGCATAAATATTACATAATTAAAACTATAATATTATGCATAAAATTTAATTTCATCCCTTTAACTATATATATACTCATCCAAAAATTGCATGTATAAATATAGAGCAAAAATAATCAATTCATGCAAACTAAATATGAGCATAAAAAATAAATTTGCACAACAATTATCCAAATGTAAAAGGCGTGGACCTAATAATGATTATAAGCACAACACTATAGCACAACAGTTATAAGCACAAAGGGCGTGGGCCTAATAAGGATTATAAGCACAACAATATAGCACAACAATTATAAGCACAAAGGGCGTGGGCCCAAATCCCACTTTCCAGACCATTTACTTAAGTGGAAACTACATGTCGTTTATTACGACCAAATATAAGCTTAATAACGATTCTATAATGCGGAATAAACACTTAAAAGGAATTGAAAAACTGTAGTGCTCAAGAAATGGTACCTCCAGCCATTGGTGCTGCTCACGTTAGGATGTTGTTTTCTCCCTTGTTTGGCATTTCAAAACTCTACTCACTCTAATTAGATGGTGTAGGACTGAAGGGGATTGAGTGATTAAGTTTGGGGACCAAACCGTAGTATTTATAGCCAAGCTTCCATCAAGCTTTCGGTGGCTACGTGTCAAGTATTCCACTGCTTCAGATTATTATGGGGAACGTTCTAACTGCTCCATGAACGTGATGAAGACTCTGAAGGAAGTTGTGGACCATTTCAAAAGCTCCTAAAATGAAGGGAAGCTTGAGACTCGTTCCTATGAATGGTCAACATTCTCCCACTTGGTCCACACTTCTAATCTAATGTCTCATCTTAAACCCATCAATAATCTGTATTTAAGTAATATATACATGAATCATGGCGATAGATCCTCTAATGATGAGTATTACCTTCCATGTATTACTATGTATTTATTTCTTAAATATTATAATTTATGTGGCAACAATTTCTTAATGAATAAACCCTATGTTCATTCTTGGTCCAATATAGATGAATTTTCTCAAAACTAAGGTGCACATAAATATGAGAAAAACATCACAATAATTTAGAATTTCATTAAAATAACATTCTTCATATAATGAAAAATTACATAACGGAACCAACTTCCATATTGATTACATGATCCTTGAATTTCAATGGTGGCATGCCCTTAGTCAAAGGATCAGCTATCATTAACTCAGTGCTGACGTGCTCAATGACCATTCTCTTTTCTTTACCACGTTCCCTTATGGCTAAATACTTAATGTCGATGTGTTTACTTCGACTCCCACTTTTGTTGTTCTTAGCCATAAAAACAGCAGCTGAATTATCGCAATACATTCTCAATGGCCTAGAGATAAAATCCATAATTCTAAGCCCAGAAATGAAACTCTTAAGCCATACACCATGTGAAGTAGCCTCAAAACATGAGATGAACTCGGCTTCCATAGTGGAAGTGGCAGTCAAAGTCTGCTTAGCACTCCTCCATGATACAACTCCACCAGTCATCAAAAAAATGTATCTTGATATTGATTTCCGTGAATCAATAGAGCCAGTAAAGTTAGAATCTGAGTAGCCAATTACTTCCAGATTGTCCGTCCATCTATATATAAGCATGTAGTCTTTGGTTCCTTGAAGGTACCTCATTACTTTCTTTGCAGCTCTTCAGTGGTCTAAACCTGGATCACTCTTATATCGTCCCAACATTCCTACAGCAAATGCAATGTTAGGTCTTGTGCAGATCTGAGCATACATTAGGCTTCCGACAGCAGAAGCATATGGAATGTTCTTCATTTGTTCCCTTTTAAGGTCGTTCTTCGGGCATTGGTTCAAATTAAACGTATCACCCTTCACAATGGGGGCTACACTTGGTGAATAATCCTTCATCCAAAATCTCTCTAAAACTTTATTAATATAGGTTTCCTGAGACAAACCCAAGATACCTCGAAATCTGTCTCTATGGATCTTAATGCCAATGAAACAAGATGCTTCACCCATATCCTTCATATCGAAATTTTTATAGAGGAATTGTTTCACCTCATGCAGCAAACCCTTATCGTTGGCTGCTAGCAAAATGTCATCCACATATAAAACAAGAAAAAATAGATTTTACTCCCACTAACCTTCTGGTATATACATCGATCCATAATGTTTTCTACAAAACCGAATGAAGAAATTACATTATGGAATTTCAAATACCATTGGCGATATGCTTGTTTTAAACCGTATATGGATTTCTTGAGCTTGCAAACCAATTTCTCACCATCACTAGAAGGGAATTCTTCAGGTTGTTTCATGTAAACCTCTTCATTTAGATCTCCATTGAGAAATGCCGTTTTCACATCTATTTGTTTCAACTCTAAGTCAAAATGGGCTATTAATGCCAAAATAACACGCAAAGAATCTTTCTTAGATATAGGAGATAAAGTCTCCGTGTAATCGATTCCTTCTTTCTGAGTGAATCCCTTAGCAGTGAGTCTTGCCTTATATCTCTCAATGTTGCCCAATGAGTCTTTCTTTGTCTTAAAAACCCATTTACATCCAATAACTTTTACACCATTAGGCAACTCAACAAGATCCCAGACTCTATTACTCTTCATAGAATTCATCTATTCCTTCACGACATTGTACCATAATTCTGATTCTTTGCAACTCATGGCTTGTGAAAAGAACTCGGGATCATTTTCGGCTCCAATGTTGTAGTAAGATTCTTGCAGAGACATAACATAATCATTAGGAATTGCTAATCTCTTTGGTCTAATAGATCTTCTTAATATTGTACCATCATATTCCTAAGAAGTATATGGTTCAACTCATTGTTGCAACTCTTGAACTATTTGATCTACTGGAATGTCGTTAGCAGCTTGTGGAACTTCAACAATTGGTTGTTCAACACCATTTTTACTTGAGAGGTGCTGTAAACAATAACCAATCTATCACTTGAGGTGGAAGGTTGAGATTATGAATGATCCTTCTCAGAAACTATGTTCCTAGTTTGATCGCTCCAACTGATCAAGTCATTTTCCAGAAACTTTGCATTTCTTGATTCCACAATCCTAGTACTATGAGATGGACAATAAAATCTGTAACCTTTAGACCTTTCAGTATATCCAATGAAATACCCACTAATGGTTCTTGGGTCAAACTTCTTCTCTTGTGGATTATAAATTCTCATTTCAGACGGGCATCCCAAAATGCGCATATGTCGCAAACTCGGTTTCCAACCTTTCTATAATTCAAATGGCGTTTTAGGAACAGTCTTGGTTGAAACTCGGTTTAATATATACACTGCCGTCTTAAATGATTCAGCCCACAAGGATTTAGGAAGATTGGAGCTGCTAAGCATACTCCGCACCATGTCCAATAATGTTCGATTTTTTCTTTCTCTACACCATTCTGGTCCAGTGAACCAGGCATGGCGTATTGGACAACAATCTCATGCTATTGAAGAAACTTTGCGAATGGCCTAGGTGCTTGTCCATCCTCTGTGTATCTACCATTATATTTTCCACCTCTATCTGATATCACGATCTTAATTTGCTTACCACATTGTTTCTCTACTTCAGCCTTAAAGATCTTAAAGGCATCTAATGCTTCGTTCTTGTATAAAGCATGTAGAGATACATATATCGTGAGTAATCATCTATAAAAGAGATGAAGTATTTCTGACCATATGAGTCCATGTCTGGACTATATATATTAGTACGTATGATCTCTAACATGTTCGAACTCCTATTGGCACCTTTCTTTGACTTGTTAGTCTGCTTTCCCTTTATACAGTCCACACAAGTCTCAAAATCAATAAAATCCAAAGTATTAAGTACCTCTTCATTTACTAATCTTTTAATTCCTTCTATGGAGATATGACCTAATCTCCGGTGACATAATTTAGAGGAATCCTCATTAATAACACATCTTTTAGTGCCATTGTGAACATGCATTGATTCATAAGTGGCATTGTTTTGTAAATTAATGCAGTAAAGACCATCAGACAAAGTACCATTCCCAACACAATCAGATTTATAAAATAAACTGAAAGATAGATCTGAAAAATTAAAAGAATATTCAAAAGGTACAAGCCTTGAAACTGAAATTAAGTTTCTAGAAAAACTTAGAACATAAAAGGTCTTTTCTAACTTGATTACGCCCAAAGTATAACGCGATTATTTGTAGTACAGCTTTGGGGTGTCAATTCCACAGGGAAACAAGTTAATTACAGAAGAAGGTGTAAACTTGAACACAAACGATAAAAGATTGATTTAAAGAATCTGAATTGTTGATTTTATGAAAATTATGTGAATGATTGAATAATATAATAAAAGACACGACAAGGTTCCAGAAATCCTCCCTAGGTTCGTTGCTCTAATCCTAACTTGATTCAGTTATTTTATTCTCGATTGCAAGTTTCACATCCCAAACAGGCAATCAACAAATATTCAATTAAAGTGCATTTATAAACCCTAATGTGATTGCTATGAATTATTCTTTACTTTCAAGCACACATGACCTAACTTATAAATTATCAAAAGACTACGGTATATCTAAACGACAATACCGCAGCAATGGACAAATCTATAAAAGAGATCTACTGGACTCAATCACACCCAAACAGATACACATAAGAAAAGCATGACTAGACTTATATGGAAAAGAAGTGTGCAATCACCAGACTAATAAAAATCTACTAATTAAATTAAAGAATAAAACATAATAATGTTTAATGAAAATAATATCGAACTACAACTGAATCAAATAAAAGAAAATAAGAACAACTACACCTAGGGATTCATCCCTTTGCCTTGCTTGGAGATTAGCTGGCCATCGAGCTCATGCTTACTTGAGTTGCCTCCGACCTCTCAACGATCATCCTCAGCTTGCCCTCCAAATATACACTTTCGGATTCGTCCTAAAGGCTCTCTGGATTGCTCCTAAAGGCCCTTTGGATTCACTCTCTGATGATTTCAGATGAGCTTCGAATGATGCCTCAAGCTGAAGTAGAGGGGTTTTTTTTTATAAGGCAACTCCCGGAGTGCTATGTGTTTTCTGTCCGATGTGGGATTCTACCCGAGTGCGCTCGATCGCAGCCTTCTTGCGCTCGATCGCAGTTGCGCTGTAAAGTACTTCTTGGTCGATGTGGGATGTGCGCTTGATCGCACTGATTGTGCGCTCGATCGCAATACAGGCAGCAGTCCATCTTGTCCTCCAGAAGCATGAGATCTTGGCCTTTTAAGCAATGATCGCTTCTTTTTCTCTTTTAAACTCAAAGTACCTGAAAATTCACTGAAATAAGTCAGTGGTCCAATAATATTACTTTGGAGTTATTAACACATAAAAGCGCAATAAAGACCGAGATCAATTATAAAATGCTAACAATTAACCACTGTTGAGAAGCATTTTATGACTCTCATCACAACCCCCAACTAGCTTATTGCTAGTCCCTAGCAATTCAAGCGAAACTAAGAGATGAATTTTATGGTGGGAATCAAAGTAAATGAAAAACAATATTAGTGTTAACCAGGAGTAATTCATATTTTGTCTCAAAAATTGCACATAACACAAGGCACAAAGAATCATTAAATTTCACTCAAATCCAAAAGTAATCCAAACATCAATCTTAAAATCGTTATTAACTCTTATCATCCATCTTACCACAATCCATTAATCCAAACACCCGGATGATTTTATGCATAACATTCATGAATACAAGTCTTGGTCTCTAAAAACATAATAAATAGCGTGACATCAATCACAAAAACAAGCTCCATATGCTTACATTTCAAATCACTCTCCACTATTGTAGAAAAATCACACTACATTGGATCAAAAGGTCTTTAATAAGCTTGTAACGTTAGACTAAGGTAAAGGCTAAGAAAGAATGGGAAGAATTCACAAGTAAAAGAACTCAATCTCTTAGTTTTAAACACAATCACTTTAAGCACTTGATAACCTTTACTTCAACACCCAACTCTTTCAACCATTTTTCGAGCATTTCTTTCAACAAATCACCATTTTTCTTTTCTTTTTCTTTCTTTGCCATAATTCATTTTTTATTTTTATTTATTTATTTATTTATTTTATTTTTGACTAATAAAACATAACCGTTCACCTTCTTTTTCATCATTTTTTTTCTTATCTTTTCCACAACCCCTAACTTATCTCCTTTAATGTACTTGGGTTGTGGTAGTGATATTTTTTTTTTCATATTTCCACCCTTACTCCTTTTAAGTGCTTCTCACAACATGTGTATAACTAAGTTCTTTTAAAAGAAAGGCAAGTAGGTTCATAAAGGTAAGTAAATGGTTTATCCAAAGAAACAAGGCTCAATTTTTCTTTTCAATAAAAATGCTCAAATAGGTGACTAGTGATAAATATAGCAATGGTAGGTTTGAAAGGCTCAAACGGTCCAAAAATGACCTATATCATATCCTAAGTAATTTGCATTCTAAGAATTCGCCTCAAGTGGTTATCAAGTAAGTTCTAGAGCTTGTTGAGACCGCAAAAATATTCACAAAATAATCACACATAAAATTTCTCTAGATGTTATAGACTAATCATACAATCTTACCACAAACTAGAGTCTCAAACCAAATGAAGATTGATATTTAAATTAATTTCAAACCGAAACAAAATTTAAATTCTTCTACATACTATTTGCTATCTCAATTATGCTCATATCATTGACATGTAAATTGACTCTAAGGCTAACACAAAGCATGCTAAACAAAAACAAAGATGACACCAGGCAGTTCAATGAAAGAAAAAGAATATGTTTCCTCCACCCCCAACTGAAAAATCACATTGTCCTCAATGTTAAAGAAAAAGGTAAAGAAAACTCCATTTGAAAGCAAAAATGCACGACAGCTGAAACTTGTGCACCTCCATATGAACTGCATGCTAACTTTCTGGTTGAAATTCTGATCTACAATATAGAACAAACAAAAAGAAAGCATCTGTGGTGTACCATTAAGACTTCCATCGTGTGTTAGCATACTAAAAATTAAACGTAAAATACAAATAATAAAAAATAAATAAAAAAACGAAACAAATAAACAACACAAAAACAAATAAAAGAAAAAAATGTACCTCTGTTGCGTGGTCAAGGTAAGTAGACATGATCCATAAGTGGAATGTCTTCCATTTTCGGATCTTGTTTCTCTATTAAGATTTTAAGGATTTGACCATTGACTTTAAAGACTCGGCCATCTCTAGTATCCTCAATTTCTACCGCCCTATTTTCAAAAATATTTTTCACCATAAAAGGGTCGGTCCACCTCTACCGAAGTTTTCCAAGATGCTTATGGAGTCTAGAGTCATATAAGAACACCTGATCATTAGGTTTAAACATTTTCCTCAAAATATTTTGATTATGGAATACTTTTATCTTAGCCTTATAGATTCTAGAGTTCTCATAAGCATCATTCTTTAACTCCTCTAACTCGGTTAACTGATATTTTCGAAGCTTACCGGCTTTTCCTATGTCAAAATTAAAAGATTTAATTGCCCAATACGCTCGATGCTCGAGCTCTACAGGTAAGTGGCAAGGCTTTCCAAAAACAAGCCGATAAGATGACATACCTAAGGGAGTTTTAAAAGCTGTACGGTAAGCCCAAAGTGCATCGACTAGTCTCAGGGACCAATCCTTACGATCCGGGTTAACTATTTTTTCTAAAATTTGTTTAATCTCCCTATTAGCGAGCTCTACTTGCCCACTAATCTGAGGATGATAAGTGGTAGAAATTTTATGTAACACCCCATATTTTTGCATCAAAGTTTCAAAAGAACGGTTGCAAAAATGTGTACCTTGATCACTAATTATAGCACGTGGTGTACCAAATCGAGATAACACATTTTCTTTAAGAAATTTAATTACCGTTCTATTATCATTGCTTCGGAAAGCTGTTACCTCTACCCACTTAGATACATAATCTATTGCCACAATGATATATAGGTATCCAAAGGAAGGAGGAAAGGGTCCCATAAAATCGATACCCCAACAACCAAAGATTTCAATTACTAAAATGGGGTTTAAGGGCATCATATTTCGACGAGACACAGCTCCTAACTTTTGACACCTTTCACATGAGCAACAATAGGTGTTTGCATCATTCAACAAGGTAGGCCAATAAAATCTACACCACAAAATTTTTGCAGCTGTTTTTTTCATTGAAAAGTGGCCTCCACACACTAGGGAATGACAAAATTCTAAGACACGTGCAATCTCTTCATTAGGGATGCAACGCCTTAGAATTTGGTTCGAGCAGTACTTGAAAAGATAGGGGTCATCCCAATAAAAATTATATACCTCATATAAAAATTTCCTCTTGTTTTGAGCACTCCAATCCACTGGTATCTCACATGTAACCAAATAATTCACAATGTGAGCAAACCATGGTAAAGAAGTAACAGAAAGTAAATACTCATCGGGAAAGTCATCTTTGATCGGCATGTCATCAGATGTGTCTTCAAATGTGAGCTTTGAAAGATGGTCAGCCACTACATTCTCTACTCCTTTCTTGTCTTTGATGGTAATGTTGAATTCTTGCAGGAGTAGGATCCATCGTATTAAGCGCGCCTTAGCATCCTTCTTTATAAGAAGGTATTTGAGAGTAGTATGATCTGTAAAAATAAGGATAGGAGAACCAATTAAGTATGCACAAAATTTATCTAAAGCAAATACTACAGCTAGCAATTCTTTTTCAGTTGTGGAGTAATTCATCTGAGCACTATTCAAAGTCTTACTAGCATAGTAAATTACAAAAGGTTTTCCCTCTCTTCGTTGTCCAAGAACAGCACCTACAGCGTAGTCATTAGCATCACACATGATTTCAAACGGTAAATTCCAATCAGGTGACTGCATTATAGGTGTTGAAGTAAGCTTGCCAATCAGTGTTTTAAAGGCCTCTTGACAAGCTGGAGTCCACTCAAATAGGGTATCTTTAATTAGGAGGGCACATAATGGTCTAGATATGTTGGAAAAATTTTGTATGAACCTCCTATAAAAGCCAGCATGACCAAGGAAATATCTCACATCCTTTATTGTCTTAGGTGTAGGCAATTTAGAGATTAATTCAATCTTAGATTGATCAACCTCTATTCCTTTAGAAAAGATAATATGTCCTAAGACAATACTGGATGGGACCATGAAATGACATTTTTCTCAGTTTAAAATCAATTCTTTTTCCTCACATCGAATTAATACTCTTTCCAAATTCATTAAGCATGTATCAAATGAGGATCCAAAAACAGCCAGGTCATCCATAAAAACCTCAATGTAATTTTCAACCATGTCACTAAAAATACTCATCATGCAACGTTGAAAAGTGGCAGGGGCATTACATAATCCAAATGGCATTCTACAAAAAGTATAAGTGCCAAAGAGACAAGTAAAAGTGGTTTTATCCTGTTCTTCTAATGCAATTTCTATCTGATAATAGCCAGAATAACCATCTAAGAAACAGTAAAAAGGATGACCAGCTACACACTCAAGAATTTGATAAATAAAAGGGAGCGGGAAATGGTCTTTTCCGGTGGCAGCATTTAATTTTCTGTAATCAATGCACATACGCCACCCGGTCACAAGTTTAGTAGGGACTAACTCTCCTAGGTCATTCATTACCACAGTGACTCCGGACTTTTTAGAACGACTTGTGTAGGACTTACCCATTTACTATCAGCTATGGGATATATAATACCCGCATCTAACAGTTTCAGCACTTCATTTTTCACTACTTCTTTCATAGTGGGGTTAAGTCTATGTTGAGGGTCTCTACGGGGACTGGTTCCTTCATCCAAATTTATTTTATGGGAGCAGATCAGGGGACTAATTCCCTTCAAATCAGCCATGCTTCATCCTAAGGCCGATTTATGTGCAATTAAAGTATGAATTAATTTCTCACATTGGGTCTCAGATAATTCAAAAGAAATAATAACAGGAAAGGTATCACCTGGACCGAGAAAGGCATGTTTTAAACCCTTAGGTAGTGGCTTCAATTCGACTTAAGGTGTTCCACACTTGAGGGGATTTGTTTTCCGCTTCTGTCAGGCAACTCCTCAAACCTCGGGTGCCACGCCCGAATGCCATAATCCTGAGATTTTTCAAAAACAGCACAAGTATCAATTATATCAGTTTTATCATCAAATAAATCAATCTTAGAATTAACAAGAAACTCTTAAAAGGATCAAAATCATGAGCCATGGAAACTCCCTCATTGATGAGTGACTCGATCATGTATAGCTGGTGGTTTTCGTCATCATCTTCGGGCTGTTTTGTAACATTGAAAATGTTCACTTCTAAGGTCATGTTTTCAAAAGACAGCTTCATGAGTCTGTTCCTGCAATTAATAAGAGCATTTGCAGTAGCAAGGAAAGGTCTACCCAAAATCAAAGGAATTCTAGAGTTAGTGTCAACCGCAGAAGTAGTATCAAGGATTAGGAAATCAACAGGATAGTAAAATTTATCAATCTGAATCAACACATCCTCTACCACACCCCGGGGTACTTTGACTGAACGGTCAGCCAGTTGTAGCACCACGCCGGTTGGTTTGATTTCTCCTAAACCTAGCTGTAAATAAATAGAAAATGGCATCAGGTTTACACTAGCTCCTAAATCTAGCAAGTCTTGTCCAAGCTCATGATTTCCAATGCTACAAGCAATGGTAGGACAGCCTGGATCCTTGTATTTTGGGGGAATTCTTTCCTCAATTAAAGCACTAACTTGCTCAGTTAGAAATGCAGTTTTCTTGACATAGTGTTTCCTCTTAATTGTGCATAAATCTTTGAGAACTTTTGCATAAGTAGGAACTTGTTTAATCACATGAAACAAAGGAAGATTAAGTTTCACTTGCCTCAAGTTCTCTAGGATTTCGTTATTTAAGTCCAGATTTTTCTTGTTTGACTTTAAGGCTTAAGGAAATAGTGCCTTAACAGGAATTTTGGTCACTTCAGGGTCTTTGGACAGCTCAATATTACTACTAGTTTGACCCTTTTCCACATCCTCGGATTCATTCATTGGTGAGATGTGTAGTGACTTACCACTTCGGGTCACTATAGCATTTACATCCTTCAAATTTTCTTGTGCCACATGTTGACCACGAGGTGTGGACTGAGCTTGGGAAGGGAACTTACCTCGCTCAATCACACATAAGGAGCCCATTAATTTGGATACTTGGCTCTTAATTTCTTTATGCTCTTCAACTACCTATGCAATTAATGCCTCAACCCTCTGGTTTGTCTTACCTTGTGCCTCTATAAAAGCTTGTAAGGTGTCTTTTAAGGAGTTCCTAGAGGATGAGGGTGCATGATAAGGTGCAGGGGATGATCTAGGGGGCTGTGCATGCTGCTGACTTTCAGATTTCTAGCTGAAGTTGGGGTGATTCCGCCACCCCGGATTATAAGTGCTAGAGAAAGGTGCAAGAAGCTTCTTGTACATGCCTAAGGCATTACATTGTTCCTCATACAGCCCTCTTATATCAGCTAATATGGGGCATTCTTGGAGGAGATGATCTACCCCGCCACACACAAAACACGGCTCTAAAGACTCGACATGATTAGCCGCATGTGTTTGCTTTGAGCCCTTAGTTTTCAATGCTTCTAACTCCCTAGTGAGCAGTTCGACCTTAGCTTTCAGATTGTCGTCTTCCCTAAGATGGTATATCCCTCCACCAATGGGGTTTCCTATAGGTCGTGACCTACTCGTGCTTTCAGTAGCACTAGGTCCAGTCCATGTATGAGCTTTCTCAGTAAGCTCATTGAGGTATTCAAGAGCCTCATTAGGGTCTTTTTGCAGAAATTATCCATTGCACATCATCTCTACAAATTGGCGTTCTCTATAGGTAAGACCTTCATAGAAGTAGCTCACTAAACGCCAATTTTCATACCCATGGTGTGGACACATACTTAACAGCTCTTTAAATTTCTCCTAAGACTGATACAAAGTCTCGTTTTCCTTTTGTGCAAAAGTGAAGATTTGTCTTTTCAATGCATTAGTCTTGTGCTGAGGGAAGTATTTGTTAAAGAAGGCCCTAGTCATCTCAGTCCACGATCCAATAGATCATGGTCTCAGTGAGTATAGGCAACTCTTAGCTCTATCCTTCAAAGTGAAAGGAAAGAACTTAAGCCGCGCAATGTCAGCACTTGCACCTTGACTACGGAAAGTTGCAACTGCTTCCTCAAACTCTCTAATGTGCACATATGGGTTCTCATTTTCCATGCCATAAAATGTAGGGAGTAACTGTATTATCCCTGTTTTAAGGTCTAATTGGGGAATGTTGGCTGGAAACATGATGCAAGATGGTGTGGTTGTGCGTGTAAGGTGGAGGTAATCCTGAAGGGTCCTCGTAGGTTGATCTTCGTGTTCACTCATTTCCTCAGGACTAGATGGATTATCAAATAAAGAGTTTAAAAAGTTCAATCCTGACTCTAGCATAGGCCTACAAGCAAATCTACCCAAATGGTCTCTATATCTGGGCATGCAAGTTCACAAAAATCTTAAAACGAAAGAATAAAATAAAATAAATTAATGCAGTAAGCTACAATAAGGAACAAAGTTACCGCATTTACAGCTGCTGAAAAGAAAAACTATTTACAGTTCTTCTACCGTCATGTCAAAAGTTGACAATCTTCCTTGTACTTAAGTGCGTTTCCCCCGCAACGACGCCAAAATTTGATTACACCCAAAGTATAATGCGGTTATTTGTAGTACAGCTTTGGGAAGTCGATTCCACAGGGAAACAAGTTAATTACAGAAGAAGGTGTAAACTTGAACACAAACGATAAAAGATTGATTTAAAGAATCTGAATTGTTGATTTTATGAAAATTATGTGAATGATTGAATAATATAATAAAAGAGACGACAAGGTTCCAGAAATCCTTCCTAGGTTCGTTGCTCTAATCCTAACTTGATTCAGTTGTTTTATTCTCGATTGCAAGTTTCACATCCCAAACAGGCAATCAGCAAATATTCAATTAAAGTGCATTTATAAACCCTAATGTGATTGCTATGAATTATTCTTTACTTTCAAGCACACATGACCTAACTTATAAATTATCAAAAGACGACAGTATATCTAAATGACAATACCACAACAATGGACAAATCTATAAAAGAGATCTACCGGACTCAATCACACCCAAACAGATACACATAAGAAAAGCATGACTAGACTTATATGGAAAAGAAGTGTGCAATCACCGGACTAATAAAAATCTGGTAATTAAATTAAAGAATAAAACATAACAATGTTTAATGAAAATAATATTCCACTACAACTGAATCAAATAAAAGAAAATAAAAACAACTACACCTAGGGATTCATCCCTTCGCCTTGCTTGCAGATTAGCTGGCCATCGAGCTCATGCTTACTTGAGTTACCTCCAGCCTCTCAACGATCATCTTCAGCTTGCCCTCCAAATATATACTTTCGGATTCGTCCTAAAGGCCCTCTGGATTGCTCCTAAAGACCCTCTGGATTCACTCTTTAATGATTTCAAATGAGCTCCGAATGATGCCTCAAGCTGAAGTGGAGGTGGTTTTTTATAGGGCAACTCCCGGAGTGCTGTGTGTTTTCTATCCGATGTGGGATTCTACCCGAGTGCGCTCGATCGCAGTTGTGCTGTAAAGTACTTCTTGGTCGATGTGGGATGTGGGATTCTTTTTTTTTTTTTTTAAATCCTTCATTTTGCTTAATTTTTCTTTATAATCTCTCTTGTTGCCATAGTTCAGTACTCCAAATTTAAGCTACTTTTTCTTTTAAAACTTTTTAGCTTTATTTCAGTAAAAATCTCGTGACTCTGCAACAAAATATCAATGAACTTAGAAGATAATTTCTTTTAATTTGAAGTATAGATTTCTTGATGGCCTGTTCTATTTGAAAATAATGAAATGAGTAGCTTTTTTAAGGCTTCAAACTCATCTTTGGTTCTCCAAAAGTAATGCGATGAGATGTGACATCTCCGGCTCTAAATTAAGTGTCGAAGGACATGGTGCACCGCAAGTGGGGAGAGTCCGAAGATGTTGGTCGAAGATCATACAAAACTGGTGGCAATTAAAGCTGTAGGAGACAAATCTTTAGCTAACGAAGTGGGGGCAAGTTTTCTATGATTTGTTTTTATAAGAATGTGTTCTATGGACAGTTAAAACCCCAAAACAGAAAAATCAAAATTCTATAGACAATTAAAACCCCCAAACAGAAAAATCGAGAATTTATACACTTTGATCTTATGATTAAAAGATTGTAAGATTGGCACGTTTAAGTTAAAATTTGATCAAATTGAGGATTTAAGATTAGGGTTACGTAAATTATATAGAAGAAAGAAAGGAGAAGAGAGAGGGGGAGGAGAGAAAAGGTGCCAAGTCAACATAGTTATCTTATGTGCTTTTAATTTAACCAAGGGCAACTTGGACAATTTATAAGATTAGAAATTAACGAATTATGTTAAGTCAAATATAGTCAAAGTAGATTAGTGTAATTTCTTATATCGTAGGTATATTTCTGTAATTACCTTTTAATTTCGGGTATGTTTTTGTAATTTACCTTAAAATAAATTTGAAAAGAAAAAAAAAATTGCTGATCTTTTAAAGAATAACAAATAATTGAGGTCCACTGGACCCCTAATGGAGCCCATGGAGGTGACTTCACTAGAAAGAACGAGGCTACAGGTCCTTATCAAGAGGGTAAAACACTGTTTACTTTTGTATATTGAACTGACGAACTAATCAAATTAAGATAAGATGGATGGTCCAACAACAACCACCCCTTGTTAACTTCAATTAACAAAACTCCAGTGAAGTGGACGCGAAGAAACAAAATCTCCATGATTTTATTAACTCACTTTAAGTAAACCAATTACACCACCCAGTTAACAACGACCTCTCACCTTAGTCTCTCCTTTTCAATCTTACAACTCCTATATATAATATAAAAGGATAACATCTTTGTCATCGATCACCGCCTGAATTCAGCAATCAAATCTCAAGTGAGCAGCATTTTTAACAATAAGTTCCACAAATTAAAGATGAAGAGGGAAGATCATGAAGGTGGTGTGATCGTCATGGGGCGGGCAGAGATTGATACGCGAGCACCATTCCGGTCAGTTAGAGAAGCGGTTCTGTTGTTTGGGGAAAAGGTTTTAGTTGGAGAGATTTATGCCAACAAGCTCAAAGAGGTTCTCTCTATACCCTTCTCTTTGCGTGTGCGCAAGAATATGCTTAAAAAATACATGCATTAGTGCATATATATGTATTCGGTCTTAAGCAATCATAAAAAAAATGATTTCTTATTTTCGGTCTATTTTCGTTTCCCATAAATAAAATTTAGACCAAACAGACTTTAAAAAAATCAATTTATGAAAAGATTTCATGGATTTGAAATTTCATCTTTCTCTCATATATATATCCATATATTTAATTAGATGCGAGCTGGAGCAAGTGAAAATAAACACGGTCAGACCAAAATAGGAGCCCTAACAAGTGAGCTTCAAGAAACAAAGCAAAGCCTCCAGAAAGCCAAAGAAGAAAGCAAGCTGGCGTCGTATTGCATAAGAACCCTAAGAGAAGAGCTCAAACAAACTAACAAAGAGCTTCAACGACTAAAGGCAAAAGACTTAATCCACAAACAAGGGATTGATGATCCCGAGATCGAAAACCTAAAGTTCATCGAAACGGCTACAACGACAAAGTTGGAGATGAAGAAGCAAACTATAACTGAAGATCAAGACGTGGAGGATGAGTACTTTCAAAAGAAGAGATGCGTGCAATTTGCTAGTCCTCCTTCACTTACTCGAGTTATTAGTGTTAGCAAGGAAGAGTTGCTAGAGAGACCCCCTTCTGTTAAGAAAACTAAGAAGAGTAAGGCATTGATTCCTTTAATAGGATGGCTTTTCTGCAAAAAGAAGGGAAACCAATTAGAAGTCGAGTCTCCAAGCGGGGCTTAGCTATTCATGCATCGTTTCTTCCACCAATTTGGTCATGAACTGAAGAGGGGCTTTTTGGTCATACCTTATCAAGGACGTGCCGATTGAAATTTGTCAGGGAATCAGATTTTAAATTCATTGAGTTCAATTCCTAAAAATTGTGTTTCATGATTTTTTTTTTTTTTTTAATTGTAGAAGAATTGATTTCAATTTCACCACTAAAAATTTTCTCACTCTTTATTCTTTTTTATCTTTTAATGACTTCGTTGCCCTTTTTTCTTTCCTTTTGATCCTTCATTCTAATTACCTCAAATTTGTAAGCTTGAGAGATGAGCTCAAGCCTAGATATATTTTTTTTGAAGAAGCTGTAGGCGTCAAGGGTCTATAACAATTAGATGATGATACGATTGTGATGGAATCCATCTAATTGCTGAGTTATTTTTACATGAATTGTATCTTAATATGTATTGTAATAAAGTTTGTAAAATTTATTAAATAGTTGAAATTTTAAAATTCATAATTTTTTTATAAAAAAATAGTAAAATATGATTGATTTAATTTACAATTAATTTGATAGCTAATTAGAATCTATTTAAAGTTTATCTTAACAAAAAGATTTGAAAATAAATGTATGGATGTATGCTAACTAGTTTAAATAAGTGATAATTTTATTTGTTACTGCACAAAACATGAGGTAAAATTATGTTCTCACTAAAGATTAAGAAGATCAAGAGAAAGAAGAATGTTATGGTGTGTGTCATAATTAATCTAGGGGAACTCTTAGATAGACATTCAACAACAAAAATAACTTAGTTAAGATTTAATGAAATTTATTCTCCTCATCGATAATATTTTTATTTGAATTATTTCATAACGGTATGGGGAGTAAGACGAATTTTTTTCAATCCGTTATCAATCAACATTTATATTTAACACATATGTACGTAAAAACATTCCCACAACATTAATATATTGATAACATAGACATCATCCTTTTGTTCACAATTTTTTTTTCTTCTTAAAAAAATGTAACAGTAAACACAAAATATCACCTCAAATAGTTACAAATCTCTCAGTAAACAGTGACAAACCGACAACAAATCCAATTCAAACCATGGTGGAGATCGAGATGCACCTGCACGTATCAAAGTTAACATGCTCCATATCTATCTCACGTACCATCCTTTATCACCCATGACGAAGTTGCAACTCTCATCTCATCTCTCTCGATCCCTTTGTGCGTTGAGTTAATTTGTATATGTATAATTTAGGAGGAGAATACTGTAAGGACATTTGATATCTTATTTTGGAGATAAATTAATAGGATATTTTCCTATTTTTGTGTGATAGAGAATGATTTTTTTTTAATGGTTAAGTCGACTGAATTGAATATATTGATATGATGAGGCATGAATTAAGG
The DNA here is from genome assembly GCA_023935145.1 of Bretschneidera sinensis. Taxonomy (NCBI): domain Eukaryota; kingdom Viridiplantae; phylum Streptophyta; class Magnoliopsida; order Brassicales; family Akaniaceae; genus Bretschneidera; species Bretschneidera sinensis. The sequence continues at coordinate 31,793,891 of CM043698.1, read as the reverse complement.
CATTAAAAATATGTAACCATGCACATGTAACCATGTGAACCTTACCAGTCAAGACAAAAAGATTGCAATTAAAACATGCTTTCGCTAATTCCTCCTAGATTTTATATAAATGCCGTGATATACATGCAATAATATATATAAATGATTATCAAAATTTTAATGGGTGGTTGATCAGTCTTGTTCTTATCGCTAAAATATTTGGATTCAAGATTTTTTATTGCCATGAAATGAGACTGCATGAAGCTTGCTTTCAGACTCAGACCGATCTCACTTGAAAACCGAAATATTTATTTTTATTGCCAAAATCTGAAATATTGCAACTTTTTTATTTTTGCTTTTGGACGAGGGTATCCAATCTTTAATCCTATTAATTGTTGAGTATATGTAAACTGCCCTATTTATATATACTGAAAACAAAATTAAAATAAATTCTGCAAAGTGTAATTCTTAAGAAGCTGCTTATTGAAAAATAAAATTATTGAAACAATCATTTTGATTGAACTTACTAATTGAGTTAACTTTTTTTTTAGGTTAATTGATGAACGATTCTAGATCTGTCAATCACACGAATAATGAAAATAAACAGAAAAAATAATAAGACACTGTATACCAAAGTTCATTTCAAAATAGGGTTACGTCCTGTAAGAAATTTCACTATAATCAGCCTCTTAAATCTCTCTTATGTTTTTGCGCTCAGTACATAAAAAATATTTATAAGTAACTTAAGAAACTCAAACTAAGATTTTCACCCTATTGTTAATAACGATTATTCATGAGCTCACGCGACTATTTATGAGCCTAAACCTAAACCGTCAGGTAAAAAACTCAAACGTAAAGAAGGTATGGAGGTTAGAAGAACTGCCCCTACTCATCATGGCACATTTAATAATATTAATTTTTTATAGGAATTAATAATACTGTTGTTGTACGTATAGAGAGAGAGACAATTATTTGTTATATATAATTTGTTATGAGCTATATACTCTAGAGAACAATTTTTAATTAGCCAGCCAATGAAGCTCTCACCCTATCAAACAAAAGGGCATGAATATAAAAATTGTCTCCTATACAATAGCTTCTCATAAGAACATGGAGAGAGCTAGAGGCAGTCCCAAGAAGATGGAGAGCAGTACTATATGCATCCCCAGGCTTAGAGGTTACACCTGTACCACCACCACAACCAACAAGAACCACGACCGCTTGTCACCGATGACTTTGCTTGAACGTTTCCGTGAAGCCTTGTTCCGATTGATCATGTTGTCCGCTTTTTCAAAGGCCACACGTGAATCGTCCGACATTCGATCACCACAATCATATCATTCGGCCGACCTTCATCATAATGAAGCCGTCTCGGATTGCATTGAGTTCATCAAGAAAAAATCTTCTTTTGAAGTAAAGATCATTCGTGACTTTAGTGTTAATAGTTCTTTCATTGATTCGTCCACTGAAGTGGTTATACCGGTACCATTTATGTGATTAATTTGCAGTAACTTTTTTTTCATCGAAGAAATCAAACTTGAGTTTTTTATATAAAAAGTTCGAAGATAATCTTAAACCAAAAAACCCATGTCAAAACTGTAACTCTAGCTATGTATATTCTAAATTTGTTATATACGCCATTTCAATATATATGATTAATCAATACTGGAATTGTCAGGTGTAAGATGTAGATTTGTAAATTGATCATGATGTGTAATTTGAAATTTATGTATTTTTATAAATGTATTTTTTATTTTTTATAGATTTATGCTTTTCAAAATATTGTGATAAGGATAGATATATGTACACGAGGTCAAAAGAATCAACTTAATTTTTTTATTAAGAATATTATGAAAAATTTAAAAATTACCCATTAAAATAGTTTAATTGCACTCCTTACAATAATATCACCGATGTTTATAGATATATAATTAAATATATGAAAGTTACTAACTTACCGCACATCAAACAGCATTAGCATTGTGCCTGCTTAAGACCAAAATGCCCCAAGAATTTAAATATTTCTTAAACAGACCAAAAGGCCTAGAAATAGTGCCACCTGAAGCCCAGCCCAAGAGATAACTCTCCATCTTTCCCTGCTTTTCCTGGCAGTTGAAGACGTTGAAAGCATCGGTTAGGGCTTCTCCAACTTCCTACCGATTGGAAAATTTTCAATAGTTAGACACTTAGAATTAAGCATTAGAGGGCAATAAAATGGTTGGTACGTATGTTCTTTTTCGAAGTTTCTGATTAATTTCGTTGATTTATTTGATTGTTGATGTAATTTTGATTTTTTTTTTCTTTTTGAGGGGTTTAGGGACGCAATCGGAGAGAGAAGACAAGGTTTCTTTGGAACTCACTGAAGAAATTCTCCAGAGCATGGAAGTCGGCATGGTTTTTAAAGATTATGTAATTACTTCTTTTATTCTATCTTTCAAGTAACTTTCTGTTTCAATAGTGTCTTAATTTTTGAGAGGAAAACTGAGTATTAAGCTTAAATGAGTTCTACTTGTCGTCTTATTTTTCAATTAATCCTGGCTCAGCTCAGTTTCTTCGTAATTATCGATCAATATGCTGAATTCAAAATGATTTTTTATATTGTTAGTTTATGTGTTCTATTGAGATCTTCAATGATCAATACATGGACAACTTTTTTTTTTTTTAAATTCTCATTTGTTTACAGAGTGAATGATTTTGTTGTGTTTTTTTTTCATCTTCAATTTAATAGAACTGTTTTCATGTTGTAATTATCATTTACAGAATTGTAGAATCAGTTCAATGGATTTTCACAAAACATCAAGTTATCTGGTGACTGCTAGTGATGATGAATCAATTCGCCTGTATGATGTTTCAAGTGCAACGTAAGTTTCTTTTTTACTAATCATATACCTTCCTGCATGTAAGCTATTTTCTTCCCTTTTTGATTTGTTTAAACTTGATGTTTTATTGTTTTAAGTACGTTTCATTCGTTTCTTGTATTCCTCTAAAGCGAAAAGAATTCCACTTCAGTATTCCAGTTATATCTAAATTTCTAAAATTTGGTGCCGACTGATTTGGCCTCCAAACTTTTTTAGGATAATGGAGAATTCGTTACTTGTAAAAAAAATGGATAATGGACAATTTGTTACACTTGGGAATCTGTGCGCTTGTAAAGTACATGCTTGTAGGTGTTGGAGAGCCTTGGCCCATAGGTTTTGGTTTTTTTAAGATGTGATGATGAAAAAACTAATGCTCAGGATAATGATTTACGTCATAATAAGGTTACTGGCTCACATTCTGCCGTGGAGAAGTGAGAAGAGTTTGCCTTAGATTTCTGCTTGTTTCTGTTGGATTTATATTATTTTATTTTATTTTACTCTAGTTCTACACTTTTTTTTTGTGTGTTGTCATGAAATAATCAACTATCATGCACTTTTTTTTCTTTTTATTGCCAGATGTTTGAAGACAATTAATAGCAAAAAGTATGGGGTTGATCTGGTTCACTTTACTTCTCATCCTACAACAGTCATATACTCTTCAAAAAATGGTTGGGATGGTAAGTTATCTGTGGAACGGATTTGGTTTGTTGATTCTTCTTAAAATCATTTATTTACAAAAAAATTGTTTCAGAATCTCTGCGGCTTCTCTCCTTGCATGATAACAAATACTTGCGGTATTTTAAGGGTCACCATGACAGGTTTGGTTTGTGATGCTGGTGGAGTATATTTCACTTTCATACAAAAGTGACTGTTTGTACTAAACTAATTGTAATAAGTAAATGACATACTGTCATCTTTGTTGGTTCTAGGGTTGTTTCGCTTAGCCTGTGCTCTCGCAAAGAATGCTTTATCTCTGGTTCTCTTGATCGAACTGTTTTGCTTTGGGATCAACGGGTGGAGAAGTGTCAGGTAGATCCCTTTGCACTATAGACTCATTTTCAAGACATGTTTTCCTTTTCAACCAAATTTCTGATATATTATCTGTGTTTTAGGGTCTTTTACGTGTACAAGGAAGACCTGCTACAGCATATGATGATCAAGGACTAGTCTTCACAATTGCATTTGGAGGGTACATAAGAATGTTTGATGCTCGCATGTATGAGAAGGTTAGTAAGTGATATGTAAGAATGTGTCAGACGTTTAGCTGTTGCTAGTTCTGTAGTTTGCACGTAAAGATTTTGCTTGGCACTGATTTGGGAATTTTGATTCTTTGTAGGGTCCTTTTGAAATCTTTTCTGTTGGGGGTGATACTTCTGATGCGAATGTTGTGAAGTTCAGCAACGACGGGAGACTAATGCTTCTGACAACTATGGATGGACATATTCATGTACTCGATTCATTCCGTGGCACACTTGTGAGTCCCCCCATCCCCTTGTTTTATTTTCCCCCTCCAGTACTTAGAAGTTAGAAGCTTTGGCATGAAATTTCCCCTGAACTGATTAGGATCTTAATTGTTAGTTCTTATACACTTGCTTTTGTCTCTTTGACATGCTTCTGTGGTAACTGCTGTTTCAGTTGTCCACATATAATGTGAAGCCAGTTTCTAGCAATAACACATTAGACGCATCTTTCAGCCCCGAGGGGATGTTTGTAATATCAGGTACTTTCATCTCCAGCCAGTTTAAGCACCTCTCTCTTAACTACCTCTGATTAGAACAATGGAACACATACCTATTTGTCTCTGTATGCTAATATGATTATTGGTTTCTGATCTTTTGGCAGGCTCAGGTGGTGGTAGTGTCTATGCATGGAGTGTACGGAGTGGAAAAGAAGTATGATAAGCAGCTCTCCTTCATTATCATGCATCTCTGAACTTCTCTCTCTCTCTCATCTGGATTAAGTGGCATGTAGTTGATTTTTGTGATTGTCAATGGGTATGCTTCATGTATTGCCAGTTATAATATGGTTTGGATGCATTCCAAAACTATTATTGTGTTCTTACATCTGTCCCTCTCTAATAGTATTCTGTAAACTGAATACAAAAACTGAAGCACTGGGTGTGGTAAGACAGTAATCATTACATGAATCATGCCTTTTTATAATTTAATTTACTTCGAACTTCGAGATGGTTTATTTTATAAAGAAAGGGAGGGGGCACTACCCCTAGAATTTAGCTCAGCCATGATCTTTTGAACTGTAATTATATATTCCTGCTGTGTTGTTCTAGTTGGTAACATTTTGTTTCTATGCTTTGCAGGTCGCAAGTTGGATGAGTACTGAAACTGAGCCTCCTGTTATAAAATGGGCTCCTGGAAGTCTTATGTTTGTTACTGGCTCTTCTGAACTGTCATTTTTCGTTCCAGACTTGTCTAAGTTGGCAACTTATGCTGGAAGGAAGTAGAATTACCATAGCCAACACCTTTCAAGCATGAATTAGTCACAAGGTTCACCATTTGTTCAATGGAGGAAGGTCCCATGCTCTGGATTACAAATTATTCTGTTAGTCCGAGAAGACGTGTATAGGAAAGTTGTAGTCTTGTAGATGTTCCATTTGCTAATTGTCATGCATGGTGTATTTGGCCTTACATCAGAGGAAATGGCCTATTTTGGATTGTATGGTCGTGACGGTGAATTGCATTTTTGGACAAACAGTCGAGATCACTTCTGATTGTACTTTTCTTTGTGATATAGGATTGATGGAGTATAATTTATAGTATCATCTCACACTATCTACAAAGACTTGTCTTATTTCAGTAGATGTCTAATCTATGCCCTTACCAATTTGAATTGGTAGTCATCCAGTCTGCTAATGGCATCAGCTCGTTGATCAACCGGGATTTTTTGTCTTGAAGCTTAGTTGCATGTTTCTTGTAACTAATCACCTTCTCTATTCCTCAATTTTGAATTGCTAGTTATCCACTCTGTAAATGACGTTGTCTCATAGAAAATCAGCCTTTATTGCCTCAGCACACTAGTATAGCAGCAGTTGACTCGAAAGAATTGAATAGAATGCTATATCATGTTATGGAGTACACCAACATTTCAATCCTTTTGAAATGGTAAGATAACAATTTTCTTTGCTAATTGATGAATGATGAATGATGAATGAATCCAAAGTATCTGGAGCACATTCGCTTCAATTGTTGACAGCAGCTATTTCATCTTGTCGAACTCAAATTCCACTGCCACTCTTATGGATTTGTACACTTAAATCATTGTTGGCCTTCTGTCTGGAAAGGGCTGGACACAGTCAAATTCAACTTAGATAAATTTAAGATTTCGCGATCAAATCCTTGCTCGATAAGAGATTTGTCAATAAGATCATCATGATAACCAAAAGAGTAGGTCGAAAGACGAGTAACTCATTCGTTTAGATTACTCTCCTCATCATTGCTTGAGGCATTCGCCATGGATCCTCCCCTGTAATCAGCTCAAGAAGCGCAACTCCAACGCTATAAACATCCTCTTTAATAAAACTCAGTATTCACACTGAAACTCGTGATTGAATTAGGGTTCAAAAGCATGGCTTCTCGTAAATTCAATAAATTTGGCTCAAAATTATGATAGAATAAGATGCACGTTGAGCAAACGTTGATATGGACCATTCAAAAATAGCAGCTGTGGTGGAGCCAAGCCAAGACTCTCTCTACCCCAACAGCAACTTTAACCCATAAAACACAGTTTACATATTTGGAAATTTGTTGTATAGTGGAGCCTGGAACTCGTAAAATTCGAAAAGTAGTTTTTGAGTTTGATTGGTGAAAAAATTATTGTTAAATAGAGATTCTGGATAAATAAAGAATAACTTGCTTTTGAATTGACAATTTGAACGATTTAAAACAGAATTATAGAATACTTTCATGCTTTGAGCAAAAGTACATGAAATCAATGAATAAAGCTTGAGGAAGAAAAATAAAGTAAAGACAGAGTTTTAGGTAGTTCGATTTATGAACTTTATTCCACGAGTGTACTCAACAGAAAAGGTTTTAATTATAAATAAAAATTAACAAGTAGTGGTTCAAATATGTAAAATACTTATTTCCAAATCCCGAATACAACTAATCTCACTTATGTTGGCAATTTCTCTATTCGGTTGCCCTGACTCTTACCCCGTATGCATTTATAGAGTTCCTGGAAAAAAACATAGAATTTTGACAACTCATCACACTTAAGCCATCACTTACTCCACATGCTTTTGTCTATCAACATTTTAATACAATAATATAATACAAGTTATCGTTAAGAGAACAGCTTGTTGGCCGATTTTTTAATTGTAAAGCATCATTTTTCAATTTTTCCGTGCCACCTTTCTTTATTTCATTCTTTTTATTATTTTTTTGTTGCCACCTTCAGCCCATTATCATTATTTATTTCTTTACCCAACAAACCAATCCATTTTGTCTTCCATGTGCCACACTGCCATCACTTGTTCCTTTGTTTAGCTGTCCCTGTGTTAGAAGCGATATCTACTTACATCTAATTCTATTAATCGTCCATGGGTCAAAAGTGATATCTACAATGTCATTCTATGATTTTTGCCTCGACGTCTTTATATTTGGGATGCAACCAGTCAGAAAGGTTACCAATCGACATATATTTGTATACCAGAAGCCTTTCACTAGACTTTATGAAGAATCCGATGAGTGGAACTAAGCTATGATGCCTCAATCTACCAAGCGTTTTCAATTCTGAAATGAAATGTTCCTCAAATTGTTGAGAATTACTTGACTTCTTTATAGCAAGGAAGAAACCATTAAGCATCATTGCTTTACATCGTCCCCATATGTCCAAATCCAATGATATTATTGTCTTTATTGAAATTGTTAGTTGCATTAGAGATCTGTAAAGCTCATTCTTATAACCAGCTTCTCCAATAAAAGCGTGGATAAAGTTACACTTTGGTCGGTACCAAAATATACATTAACATCAAAATTTCAGCATTAACTTAGAATTTCGGGTCAACATTCAAGTTATGATTGGTAAAAAAAAAATAAAGAAGAAAAAGTAAGGGATACACCACATTCTTTCCAACCTAAGAGAATTAGAGGACAAAGCTAAAATAAATTATTATGTTTTTTTTTTATATTTTTTACCAAACACGATGAAAATATTAATATTTCTTTTTCTTCCTGTCTCTTTTTTTCTTTCACTTTTTTTCTCTATTAATCATATGTAAAAATTGTTAATGAAAGTTTTTGTTCATTTCATCTCTTTTCCCTCTAAACTGTATTATTATGGTCTTTTGGTTGAAAGGTATTAAAGTGAGGTTGGATAAAATAAATCTCACACAAACATTATATTTCATGTTCGGTTCATGGATTTACTGTACATTTGAGATTAAATTGTGATCATCATCAGTTGACCGTCACATCACCGGTTTCTTGGAGGTTTACCTTCCTCTTTGCTCCTATGGCTGAATTGGACTTACCCAAAAACCTTTATATTGCAAGTATTGTCATTCACAAATGCATGAATTGCGACTTATACTTCAAGAAAACCACTTTTCTACCGTTGATTTCCAATGACAGATTTTGTTCATATCCTTATAAAATATTCCTCACTGATAAAGGAAAAAAAAAAAAACTAATTTGAAAATCTTTGTTTCTCTTCTACAACAGTATTAAATCCATCAACGTTGATGGGTCTGAATCCCTAAAAAAGCGCATATTTTTCCTTTCTCTCACAATATTCGCTCTTTCTCTCTCTCCAAAATCACTTTCTCACCTCCCCTCACCGGCACCATCGTCATCACCGTTTGATCGATCACCAACGAGCTCTCTCTCACCGACCCTCCCACTAGATACCACATCTGCCACCACCACGAAGCTCAGCCACCAGTCTTTCACCTGTTGATAATTAGTCCCTCTCTCTCACACCTATTTTCTGATTTTTTATTTTTAGATTTTTGAGACTCGATTGCCAGCCATAGTTGCAACCTCTTCAGTGAACCCTTAGTGAAGGTTCAATGTTTGCAAATCGTCCATAAGGCTTGTATATCAATCAGTATACGACCCCGTCGTAAAGAGTGTTTAACAGATTAAAGAACTAGTTACACCCCACCTACGGATTCATGAATCGATACCATATCTAAGAAACACTCTTTTTTCTTTCTAGAACCCTATTCCCAAATTCCTTGTAAAACCTGCGATCTAAAAGATTTTCCTCACATTGCAAACCCTAACCCGATAAAGAACCTTTTTTCTCTCAAATCCTGAAAAAGATAAAGAAAATCACCCCCAAAAAAAAATCAAACTCTTTCTCAACTTTTCTGTTTATGTGCAGTAAAAAGGGTAAAACGAAGGTCCCAAAACACATTATTTTCATAAAGCATTTCATTTTTTTGCTTGCAAAAATAACAATTGATTTATAAAGAGATCACTTGATTTGACGAAGTATGGTTGAAAATGTCGTAATTGAGAACCTTAGACAAAGAAATACGTAGCGACGTGAAAGAACATGTGAGGGAGGCAAATGAAATTAAAAAAAAAAAAGAGAAAAGAAGAGGAAAAAAACCTCTGCATAAAACAGGTGAGACGGGATGATTAAAAAAAAAATCGAATCTTATCGTTTCTTTCGATCTACCAAGATTTTTTTTTTGTTTTTATTAAGCAGATTCATAAAATGATAAATATGCTTTCAACAAAATATTGTAAATATCAAAACTCATCCTTGCAAGATCAAGATTCACTAAAGATTGCATTAGTGTCATACCAATCACCATCAAGATTAGAGAGAGTGACTTTTCTGTTTCTTGATGGACGATTAGTATGAACTTGATACAATTGCAGTCGAACAACTCAAAAATTTCTAAAAACTAGTTACACTTCATCTGCCCACTTTTAATAAAAAAAAAAAACAAAAACAAAACATACGCATGTGTGTACAAAAGAAAATATGTGCATAAACTTGAAGCACAAACAGGTCTGACGAAAATGGAAAAGAAAGCAACTAGGAAAGGAGCCCTTTCGTGACACTTTCACAAAAACAGGGTAAAAAGTGTGATGTTATTCATGCCTCATATTACTGCAATGGGACATTACGTACTTGAACCCTCAAAAAGCTTTAAAGATTTTCTTGGATCTACAACTAAATCTCTTCTTTTTAATCTATCAAAACCAGGATTTGAATAGAACCCATTTTTCTACAGTTTCCTCACTCTCTCTCACTCTCTCTCTCAAATTAATCTTAAAAGATAATAGGGTCATCTCGTGCCATAAATTGTGAAAATATGTCAAACCAAATTAAGGAACGCATCCTTGCAAGATCTTGCTGATGGGGACCTTTTTTTTTAGTAATTGCAAAAGTGCTTAATTATAAAAGGGACTACACACTAGCATACGCAAAGAGAGAGAAAAAAAATTGAATTGAAGGACCCCAAATAAATAGATTTTCAGTTAACTTGAATGTCTCTGCCTGCATTTGTACTTATAAGTTATAACACATGACGTGCCAATGAGATGGTGTTTTGTCTGATTTCTGTTAAAGATTTTGTTGGTTTTATGGATCCAAGGAGAGGTAACCTTGAGTTGAATTGAGTTAGAATATTAAAGTATTTGAGATCGGTTCGATTTAAAATATAAGATTGGAGTTTGAACGTGAGTTCGAAAATTGAGCTCGAACTTGATAAATTTTATGATGGTTTGAGCTCAGTTCGAGCTCGATAACAAGTAAACCTATTCGAGCTCGAACTTGAGTCTTAAATTGTCCATTTGAACTCAATAATACTTTATCGAATTGTTTGTGAGTTTTTTGAATTGAATCTTAAAGTATTCGAACTCGACTCAATAAAATATTCGAATCTAATTTTCAAGCTCGAGCTTGATCAAACCGAGTTTTGACTAAGTTTAGACTGAGCTCAAGATCAAATAACTTGATGAAAACTCGATTCAATTCTAACTCTAACATCAAGTGATCAGTCAGTTTTTCTAACCAAATTTAAAGAAAGAGAGGAAAAAGAAAAGCGAATGAAATATTGTTGCACAAGAAATGCATAAATTTTATACTCTTGGCATTTAATTATATGAATTTCATTTCATTTTATGTTTATGAAATTTAATTTGACTTAACGTTAAAAGAATTTTATCTAAAAATTTGCCTAGCATTATAAAAAAATGATAAAATGCACCTAAAATTTTCTCTTTTTTATATATTTTAAGGGGAAAAAATCTGAAAATATCAAAATTTGAAATTTATTAAGATGAAATTCTAGATTAGGTCTAATATTCCAGGTAGTCAATTGTCAAAATAGAAAATTTATATTGCTCTTGAAAGTACCAATTGCCTTTCGGGTTTGCGCTACTACGGTAACTCCTACCAATAAAAAAATAGAAATTTCATATACTTTCTGCATAATTTATCCAAAAAATATTATTAACAGCTACAGTAAAGATCTACATGCTTTTGGATAAAGAATGATTAAAACTCATATTGTCAATAAAAATAGCCTTCGATTTTTACTAATTATAAGTGAGAATTATTTTTTAATTTATATGTTGGTTAATTTTTATGGGTTTGTGAAGGCTATTATTGTAATGATAAATCAATTCAAAAAAAAAATTATTTAAATTTATTAATTCAACATGTTTAAAATCAATTCACAATCGTAGTCATAAAGTTGTGAATTGTGATCGAACCAATATTATATGATTGCACTTAAATTTCACTGTTTTTAATAAAAAAAATAATTATATAATTAATAAGAATTGAGTCAATTATGGTGTGAAATGGACAGACGAGAGGTCTAAAAAGATTTTTAATTAAATCGAATTTTAAATTAATATTTTAAATTTATTTAAAATTTTATTGATAATTTTAAAAAATTTATTAATAACGTTACTTTTAAATTTTATATTTATATTAATATTATTAATAAAAAAATTTATAATTATTAATAAGGTTCCAAACGAATCTATATTTAAACAAAAAAAATTTAATGTAGCTCAAAAGCAGCTTTCTAGGGGAAGAAAATCAAATAATTCGCGGTATTCATGATGAAGGTTCAAACTTCAAAATATATACCATTTCAATAATAGCGGCTTCACAGTGACACATATAAAGCCACGTACCACTAGACTACTACTCATTTCTCACTTTCATCAACTTCCCCAAACAGTACTTATTATTATATTATACTCCGTAGTTAGCTAGCTAGTAGCATATATATCTTGCAAATCTTTTTTCATTTTCTGAATCAAAATAAATAAATAAATTCTTCATTTCATATATACGACACCAGAAAACAACTTACTTAAACACACTCAACTCTTCTTACTACAATTGAGAAGTTTTATATTATTTTTATTTAAAAATAAGATAAATTTTTATATTATGTATTTCTAATAACATTGTATGTATAATTTTTTCAAAAAAACCTAACATCACTAGTCTCAAGAGTCCCACTTAAATCTCTGCTGAGAAAGATAATTCTTTTCAACAAGTTATGCATGAAAGATTAATCAACCCAATTTCAATGAGTAGCTAATTCTTTTAACGCACTGAAGGTGATTTGAAACCATCTCCTAATCCAACAGGTAAATATGCACCATGATCAAGGTTTTAACAATGACGGTGTTTGAGGTTGAGTTTAAGTTTACTTAAATTCAATCTATTTAAATCTTTTCAAAACAAATTGTTTTGAAAAGATTTAAGTAAATTAAATTTAATACAACTTCAAACATCCTCAATGTGATTTTCATGAAATGTTTAATTTTTCGTTTAGTTTAGTTGTTTTTTCAATTTTTTATTATTATATTAGTTTTTGATAAAACAACATGTAGAATTAAAATCTGTTTAATATGTTAACTATCAAAGTAATTTTTAGATTAAATTAAATTTTTAAAATGGGTTTTTAATTTTTTAGTTTTTTTAAAAGCGTTTTTTATAAAAAAAAAATTGATAAAACTTATGTTTCTTTAACACAAATCATTTTAAAAACTAGATCAAACGGGCATTGATATTTGTTTAATAGCTAAGATCAACTTTCTTCTATTAAAAAATAGCTAAGATTAATTTAGGTGAATTTGCCGTAGGTGAACAAAAAAAGGAACATTTGATTGTTCAAAATTTTATTGATAATTTTAAATTACTTTATTTATAAAATTATTTTTTAATCTCACATATACGTTAGTATTATCAATAAACTTTTTTAAAGAGAAACAAAAAAATAAAACTCAACGCATTAAGTTGTTTGCATGACACATGTCAAGATTACATGCAATTACATCTTTGCACTTAAGAACAAGTGTCCATTAAGCCACTAGTTACATAACCAACAATATAATAATTAATTACTAGGTAATTAATATTAATTACGTAGGCATCATAATCTTGTTAAAAGCTATATTAAAGAGTGAATATTCAAATAGAATCCGGTACCGATCTGCCGGTGTAGGAGTTGAGGCTAAGCTCAAGAGAAGCTCGAGAACTGCCATGATCACTACCTGGCCGGTACCAACCGGATGACGAGTAGTGGCTATAGCTGTCAGATGGGTTGGGCTTGCAAAAGAGATTAATATCCTCACCATGCATGGGGAAGAGAGGGAGGGTTTCAATCCCTGCAGGAGCAGTAATTTCTTCTTCTTTTAATTCTTCTTCTTCTCCTTCTTCATCTTGTTCTTCTTCATTGAGTAGTGATTTTCTCTCCTCAAAGAAATTGTAGGATGTTGAATAATGATCAATGCTAACCCAACCTGCTATGTTTTGGTTTATGGATCCACCAACACCACTGCTACCTCCTCTTGGTGATATTGAGCAATCCTGCAATTTAACCCAAAATTTTTAAAAATAATAATAAGAAGAAGAAGCATGAAAGAAAGAGAGAGAGTTATAAATTTATAATAATGGTATAAATACAATACATAGAATTTGGAAGGTAAGATCTAAATTAAGTTGGGACTTAAAAAAGTTGAAACCTTTGGTCTAAATCAATGGTCTTTTACTAGTGCTTTTTAGTGGATTTTATTGTACATATAATGAATTTCCCTTTAGGTTATGCTTAAAAGAGAGAGATGGGTTTTTTTTTACTTCATGAAAATTTGGAATTTTTTACAAGAAGGAAAGAAAAAAATAGGGTTCTTTCTTTTAATAGGTGTTTCAAAGAATTGAACTTTGAAGAATAGAATTGTCTAGTTTGTCTCTCTTTTTTACTGAAAAACTTGCATCCCACTCACGTGGGTGTAAATTTTATGTTATAAGTTGGTTTCTCTTCATTCAAGTAAGTTTCAGAAATCATTATACAGTCAACTGAAAAAAAAAATGTAACTTAGTGCACCAACTTACTTCACAACTATATATAATTCTTTCAAAGGGCACAAGAAGTAACAAACTTTTCCTCACTCATCATTACCACTTACCCTAAAACTCTTCTCCATGGTCACAGATCCATATCCATAGTTTCCTATTTGCCCAACAGAAGTAAGCACACCAGATGAAGCAGGAGTTGCAGAAGAATTATAACCTGCAAAATAAAAAATCAACACCCATATACATAAAACAAAATATAATCCTATTTTTTTATAAAAAAAAAACTATTAATAAAAGAACAAAAATATATGATATAAGTAAAAATACCCACAAAATTAAAGAAATTAAATACACTCCATATAATATTAGTATGAAACATTAAAAAAAAAAAAAAAAAAGAGAATTAATTTACCACCAGGATTTATGTTGGGGTATTTGTTGTGAATGGGATCCTCAGTTTTCCAGGCACCACTAATAGCAGCAGCAGGAGGAGGCCTTTGCATGGGGAGATGATTAGTATGGTCAGTTGTAGTGAACCTCTTCTTCTGTCTCTCACGAGCCTTGTGGTTTTGGAACCAGTAAAAGACGTTTTTACCCTCGATCTTACCGTACTGTCTAAGCCTAGCAGTGATCCTCTGAATCTGTTCTGCACTTGGGGACCTGACTCCATTGTTGTAGTAAAGGTCCTTCAATATTCTAATCTGATCAGTTGTGGGTGTCCACCGTGTACTGCTTTGCCTGCAGAGAAAGCTCCCTTTGCCACTACCATCCTGATCGTTCATTGGTTGTTGATTTTGCTGTTGTTGAGGTTCCATGATGGATTGAAAAAACAAAGAGAAAAGGCCAACAAAACAATGAAGAAAAAGAGAGAGAGAAGATAGGTGAGAATTAGGGAATGGAATGAAGAGAGGGGTGACTTAAGTTATAAAAGGGAGAGAGAGAGGACAAAAGGGGCATATGGGAGGGGATCAATGAAGAGAGGATATCAGATAAATATCTGGTAGAGAAGGACTGAAGTTGACAGAGTAAGAGTTCATAAAAATGGAAGGGACAAAACAAGGGCATTAGAAAGGGGAGGGTAGCAGTGGAAATTACTTGAATGAAAAGGCATATATGACTAGGTATGATCATTGAGCAGCTTTGTGAGTGAAATGTAGAAAATATATTATGAGGCATGAAATGATATACATTGAATAGAAATTAAAGAAAGAGGAGAGGCCTTTTGAATTAATGAATGAATGTTTGATTCTTAGAGCTAGCTCATGGGGAAATTCTTTTAATTGGGATATGGTCCTTGTTTTTTAACTGGCTGGCCCCAAAATCACACATATTCTTGTAGTACTTGCTTGCATGGACAAAACAGTAAATGGCTCTGAGAATCCCTCGGCCTCACTTTCCTAAGTTACAGGAAAAATTCTTGCTTAGATTTGGGTTATGAATTTTTTTTTTGGATCAGAGGTATTCTCTCCCATCAAACGAAGAAGAGATTCTTACTTTTTTTTTTCTTACTAATCTAATTCATAAGTTTTTTTCTATACCAAAAATATTTTTCACCGTAAGATGAAGAGAGACATTGGAGGAATTTTCTCTTTTTAATGCAACAAAATAGATCGGATCCAAGTAAAAAAAAATCTTATAGAACAGTAATTCGGATAATAATTTTTCCGGATGGAGAGAGAAGCAATTTTTTTCTTAATTCTCTCTCTATTTGATGATAAATACCTTTAGTTCAAATAAATTCCATGGCCCGGTTAAGAATTTTCCTAACTTAAGGGATCATATATATATATATATATATATATATATATATATATATATATAGTAGGGCTAGATGTATATACATACATGTAGCAGTTCTATTTTTATGTCGCAATCTTCTCATTAGTGTTTTAACGTTTCTCTTCAGATAAGCTTTAATGTATAAGAATTCCAGAGATTTGAGCTTGTCATTGTTGTACTTGGCCTCAAGGAGGAGGAGGGTCCCCCTCCGAGTTTTATGCATATGCAGTAGTGTACATAGGAGGATATGTTGTACTCTAGTCAGGTAAGTACAGCCTTGAAAGATTAGGAGCTTCTGTAGGTAATAAAAGAAGCATCTTTGTCGAATATAAATGAGTCCTTTCTTAATCATGAACAACAGAACAAACACTATTTTCAACTAATATTTGGGGAATTGCTGGAGAATAACCAATGGATCCTAATTTGAAAGGATTTTTTTCATATTCTAGTTACTTTCCCTAGCTTCTTAATTAATTTGGGGAAAGAAAACTAGTTGCTGACATACATCCTACAATTAATTATTACCCCTTTGAATGAACTAGTTTAAGCATATCATTTTCAGCTAGAAATAAGCAACTTTTTTTTGTAGATTCAAAGATTGATTGTTAATGTGTAGCCAAAATCTATTCGCTTGTATGAGAAGGGTGCTAGCTAGTGTATATTGCCATGGGTTTTCTCCTCTTCCTTTTCTTAAAGAAAAAAATGGATTAAATGCAAAAACATATATAGATTAATTCATTATTTAATTCAAAATTTAGTGATATTGTATATATAAATAACCGTGGAGTTAAAAACTATTTAGCGTTTGATAAAACGACTATTGATTTTTTGCATCTAAAATAAATTCAATTTTTTAGAATCTATTTTTCAGTTTCTTATATTTTGTATAAATTGATTTATTTTTTGTAGTAACAACTTTTGTAACATAATTTGCTTTGAAAACCCTACATGAATTCCGTATTGCATTTCAAGTAGTTGGAGTGATCTTAAAGTACTATTTGACTTAATAATAGTTTCGATTTATGATTTACAAAATTATTTTTGAATAATTATAGCGTAATAACAGTAAGTTTGAAAATTGCTTAATGTATGATAAAATAGGAATGAAAATAATTTTTTTAATACAAATTTAATTTTATATTTTTTTTAATGGGACTGTTTCGTCTGACTTACGTTTATATGACTTATAGTCTTGTTTGTTCAAATCCACCCTGAATTTGGACTATGATCAACTAGGTCTTTGTTTTTTCAAATCTACAATGAGTCAAGCAGTGATTTTATCAAACAGAGAAAAAAAAGGGAAAACGTGGAAGTGGAATTGGACAAGTGCAAAAGGAATTTCACTGTCACCATGTCTGCAGTAGTCCTTTATGCAACGTAGCACGCGCCCCGAAAATAAATGCACAAGCAATAAAGAGCAGAAGATCATATATATGCTTTCTTTTCTTGGAGCTTTTAGTAGTTTAGAACATCAAAATGATCCAAAAAAAAAAAAAAAGCAGCTCCATCATTCTTTCTGTTAATGTATTATATGGGCTTAATCCCACATTGGTTGTGTATAGCTTTGCTTCTCCTATTAGCTTGTATAAATAGGATAATCCCACATTGGTTGTGTATAGCTTTACTTCTCCTATTAGCTTATATAAATAGGATAGCTCCCTTTGTAAGTAAATCACATCATTCAATACAATTCTTCTTTTTGTATTGTCTCACTTCTTCTCTTAAATTCAACATGGTATCAGAGCCATAATGGTTCTCGGTATTTTAAGAGTTGAGTATGCTCTGTGATTGCCACTATTAGTGGATCCTTTACATCAGAAATTCTCGGTATATTAAGAGTTGAGTATGCTCTGTGATTGCCACTATTAGTGGATCCTTCACATCAGAAAAACTTCTAGTATATCCTTTTCATATCTGTCGGGTCATCACTATAGTCGGAGTCTCATCGACATCATCTCCGCTGCCGCTCTTGTTTCGGAAACGCTGCTGCCACGTCAGCCTTAAAGGCCACATCACTGCCACGTCACTGCCACATCACTTGTTGACATCACATCTGCTGCCGCTCCTGTTTCAGAAATGCTGCTATCACGTCAGCCCTAAAAGCCACATCAACGCCACCTCACTGACACGTCAGTACCCTGTCACCCGTTGACCACCACATCATCAGTTGACCGCCACATCACCGGTTTCTTGGAGGTTCAACTTCCTCTTTGTGCATATGGCTGAATCGTACTTACCCCGGGTTATTACTACTGTTCTGGATGAATCTAATTATGTTGTGTGGGCTCAAGAAATGTCTGGTTTCCTCCGTGGACATAAATTGTGGCGTTACGTGACTGGAGATATCACTGAACCCAAGAAGAAGGACGATGAAGATGCTGACAAATATGTTGACCGTCTAGATGACTGGGATAGTAAAAATCACCAGATTCTCACATGGTTTCGTGCCACTATTATCGCAGAAATCAAACTTCAATTTGGTACACTCCATACAGCTAAAGAAGCTTGGGATCTTCTCCAACACCGCTACACCAGGGCAGACATCTCAAATCGGTATCGTCTTCTTTCCATCCTTCATAGCATGCGCCAAGAACCTGGACAAACTATCAACAGCTTTCTATCTCAGATGACTGCCGTGTGGAACCAGTTAGCTCTCACTGAGCCAACTTGGGAATGCACAAAAGACGCTGATGTTCATAGAAAGTACCGAACTGAGACACACATTATGCAATTCCTGATGGGCTTGAGAGAGGAATTTGAACCTGTAAGAGCTTCAATCCTACACCGAGGTGCAATACCTCCCTTAAACGACGTTCTTTCTGATCTACTCAGTGAGGAAACACGTCTCGCCACATTACAGGGATCTCATACAGATGTTGCCCTTGTAGCACCCGTTGCTCTTGCCACACCAGCTGCCAAGACAAACTCATACCAGAAGCTCTTATATTGCAAGTATTGTCATTCACAAGGGCATGAATTGCTCAAATGTCCTTCTCGCCTATGTAAAGTCTGCAGAGAACCGGGTCACTATCTTGCAGACTGCCCTAAACTTCCTTCTGGAAATCAGTCAAATGGTAACCAATATCGCTCACGAGGCTCATACAATCGGTTCCATTCCAAGTCAAAGAATACTGCTGCTGTAGCCACTGATGCTACACCAACTTCATCCAGCTCTTCACCTGATTGGAGTGGTTTATGCACCATTCTTACCGAGGCTCTAACTAAAACTGGTAACAATATAGCCATGTCAGCTACACCAGGTACATCCCGATGGTATTTTGATTCTGCTTGTTGCAATCATATGACTTCGGATGCCTCTATATTTTCCTTTAAAACCCGTGATGAGCATGCACCTACTATTCACACTGCCAATGGATCAAATATGTTGGTCAGCCACACTGGACATGTTGACAGTTCTCATCTGTCTCTCCCTGACACATATTTGGTTCCTAATCTTACGCTTAACCTTATATCTGTTGGACAACTATGTGATCTTGGACTTGATTTGCATTTTTCTTCTACTGGTTGTCGTGTGCAGGACCCTCAGACAGGAAAACTCATTGGAACCGGCCGTAAAGTTGGACGCCTCTTTGAGCTTACTCACCTCCAAGTCCCATCATCACCATCACCAAACCAATCAGCCGCATCCATCCCAGCACACTCTCCTGTGGAATTGTGGCACTCTCGGTTAGGTCACACTTCATCCAGCCCTTTACGTTCTCTTATTTCTAGTGGTCAGTTAGGATCACTTCAGCATGAGTCTTTTCATTGTATTCATTATCAACTTGCAAAACAATCAGCTTTACCTTTTAATGAGAGTCAGTCTGTTTCCCTTGCACCTTTTGATTTAGTTCATTCTGACGTTTGGGGGCCTTCTCCTCATACATCCATGGGTGGTGCTCGTTATTTTGTTATATTTGTGGATGACTATTCTCGTTATACTTGGTTGTTTCTTATGAAAAGCAGATCTGAACTCTTTCAAATATATTCTGATTTTTCTTCTATGGTTAAAACTCAATTCTCTCGGAATATCAAAATTTTTCGTTCAGATAATGCAATGGAATATAAAGACCGTGTTTTTCTAAACCTACTTCACAAAAATGGCACGCTTCCCCACCGCTCGTGCCCTGGAACCTCCCAACAAAATGGACGAGCCGAACGCAAACATAGACATATTCTTGACACTGTTCGTGCTCTACTCATTTCGTCATCATGTCCTGAACGTTTTTGGGGTGATGCTGCCTTAACCGCAGTGTACACAATCAATCGTGTCCCTTCCGCTACAATCCAAAATCAGTCTCCATTCGAGCGCCTTTTCGGTAAATCTCCTGATTACTCTAACCTCAGAGTCTTTGGTTGCGCTTGTTTTGTTCTTCTCAAACCACATGAACACAACAAATCACAACCAAGGGCTCATCTGTGTTGTTTCATTGGATATGGTATTGAACATAAGGGGTATCGGTGCTGGGATCCTATTTCTAAAACTCTTCGTATCTCTCGTCATGTCATTTTTTGGGAACATCAAATGTTCTCTTCGTTACGGTCATTTGACATGTCAACCATCACTAACTCCAGATTCTTTACTGATCCATCTATTAAGTTATTTCCTGAGAATCCAGTTTCAGGTACTGTTGAATCCACCTCCGAATCACCAGCCGATATCACCCTTTCCGTTCCGGACCCAGCTTCAGCTCTAGAACCCTCAACTGACCTCACCTCTCCAACTCAATCGGTCGTGCCCGAGGATATTCCTATGTCTGATGAGTCTGCACCAACTCCCTCTGAGAGCCATCCTCCAGATCACCCCCGCATATCTACCAGGGTAACTCATCCCCCTTCTCATCTTGCTGATTACCATTGTGATTATCATTGTTTTTCCACTATACTTCATCTGCATGAGCCTCAATCCTATAAGGAGGCTAGTACTAATCCACTTTGGCAGAAAGCAATGGATGAAGAACTTCAGGCCCTAGCTAAAACTCATACCTGGGATATTGTTGATCTGCCCCCTGGAAAAACTCCTATTGGGTGCAAATGGGTGTTTAAGATCAAGACACTTTCTGATGGCTCTATTGAACGATATAAAGCCCGACTTGTTGCCAAGGGATTTGCTCAGGAATATGGCATTGACTATGAAGAGACATTTGCTCCAGTGGCGAGGCTCACATCTGTCCGTACACTCCTTGCTGTCGCCGCCATTCGAAGATGGACTCTATTTCAAATGGATGTCAAAAATGCATTTCTCAATGGGGATCTTCTTGAGGAAGTCTATATGCATACACCTCCCGGCTTGGATGCCCCTCGAAACAAAGTTTGTCACCTTCGCCGTGCCCTATATGGTTTGAAACAAGCTCCACGTGCCTGGTTTGCCAAATTCAGCACTACCATTCATCAGTTTGGGTTCACACCGAGTGCTCATGATTCAGCTCTGTTTATCCGCCATACTATCAACGGTATTATCATTCTTTTACTATACGTGGATGATATGGTTATTACTGGAGATGATCTACATGGTATTTCTGAACTCAAAAAGTTTCTCAGTGGTCAATTCGAGATGAAAGATCTTGGCGTGCTCACCTATTTTCTTGGCCTCGAAGTCTCATCTAATTCTGATGGATTTTTTCTCTCTCAGGCCAAATATGGCTCGGACCTCCTTTCCAAGGCTGGGATCACTGACTCAACCACTGCCACTACTCCTCTCGAACCGAATGTCAGACTTACCCCACTCGATGGTTCACCTCTTCAGGATGCCACTCTATATCGTCAACTGGTTGGAAGTCTTGTATATCTTACTGTCACTCGCCCTGACATTGCCTATGCCGTTCATCAGGTCAGTCGGTTCTTGTCCGCTCCTCGGACCACCCATTACTCGGCTGTTCTTCGCATTCTTAGGTACGTCAAGGGTACTTTATTTCATGGGCTTCATTTCTCAGCACAGTCTGTCCCTGTTTTACAAGCCTATTCTGATGCCGATTGGGCCGGAGACCCCACCGACAGACGTTCAACCACTGGTTACTGTTTCTTTTTGGGCAATTCTCTCATTTCCTGGCGTAGTAAGAAACAAACTGTAGTTGCTCGCTCCAGTACTGAAGCTGAATATCGTGCCATGGCTGATGCAACTCAAGAACTTCTCTGGCTTCGATGGCTACTCGCTGACATGGGTATCTCTTCTCCTGCTGTCACTATCCTACACTGTGACAACAGGAGTGCTATTCAGATCGCTCACAATGATGTCTTCCACGAGCGTACAAAACACATCGAGAATGATATCCACTTCATCCGTGATCACATTCTCCAGAATACGGTTCGTCTACAATCCGTCAGTTCAGCCGATCAGACAGCTGACATTTTCACTAAGGCTCATCCACCCGGACGCTTTCACTCTCTGGTTTCCAAACTCAAGTTCACCTCCCACTTACCGCCTTGAGTTTGAGGGGGGATGTTAATGTATTATATGGGCTTAATCCCACATTGGTTGTGTATAGCTTTGCTTCTCCTATTAGCTTGTATAAATAGGATAATCCCACGTTGGTTGTGTATAGCTTTACTTCTCCTATTAGCTTATATAAATAGGATAGCTCCCTTTGTAAGTAAATCACACCATTCAATACAATTCTTCTTTTTGTATTGTCTCACTTCCTCTCTTAAATTCAACACTTTCTTTGTGGCTCCGTCTAAACATTTGGATTTAAATCAATTGAAATTTTTATTAATAATTTTAAAATTTTTATTAATAATATTAATTTTTAAATCTCATATTTATATTGATATTATTAATAAAATTGTTTAAAATTATTAATAAAATTTTCAACTGATCTAAACCCATTCGAATCAATCAAGAATTTTTGTTACTTCAATTGTACCATCCTCAACTACCTTCAATGGAACTTCCACTCTCCCTTCTTTAATTCTCCTTTTTTTTCTTTTTAGTTTCATATTAAGAGCCAGAATTTAACCAAACCGTAAAACAAAAAGTGCTCTTTATGATCATGTAAGAAATTTTTTTTTTTCTTTCTTTATCTGATAGTGAAAAATACATTTTTTTCAAAAAAAATCTCATAAACCACATCTAAATAAGAATCTCTCGGTTTTTAGATCAAGTTCATTTCTCATTTTTCATTTTTCACATTTATCTCATACATAGAGCAAACTGCACACAGGCTGGACTTTGGCAGCAGCCACTTTTGATCTTTAGTTCATTACGTATATGGTAAGAAATAATTAACATAATCATTTACTAGTAGTTACTATACTAATTATTAGAGAAATACTATTTCCAAACACTTTTTGTTTGCTTGTAGCCTTTATTGAATTTTCAGGTGTCTCATGTGATAGAAGGCTGAAAAGCAACAGAAGTGGAACCAAAGAAAAAATTTCGTAGAAAATTGGTGTTTCTTGTTCCGTACTCTTAAATACAGATGAAGTCTCATAATTATTGCCTAGATAGAAAAAGTTTTTGAATTTTTTGAATTTCAATTTTAATTGGATGAATGGAATCATGGAAATATTCAATCTCCTTGAATTCAACTGGTAACAGTCTTATTCCCTTTTTCTATAATTCTGACTGTTGCAGCCTCTCTCTCTAGCTCAACTTTTTTCAGATTATTTGTTTGATTTTGACATTACCATCATGAGATTTTCCTCTCCTTATCATGCACTTACATTGGGATTTGCTTTCTTCTCTCTCATATGAGATGTGGGTGTTTGCTTCTTTGGCCAAATAGTCTCAATCTCTCACTAGATTGATCAACTTTTTAGACTTTGATTTGCTAGTGAAGCTTTTTTTATCTGCCTCTCTTATCCAAATCCTGAGCTGCTTACCTCATAAGGAGAGCCTTAGTAGAATGCAGCTGCATTGGTACACTCCCTTTTCGTTAGGGCAATCATCCTTTTTGCTTTTATTTCTCCCCAAATCTCTAAACATAACATCACAATATCATTCCATATCTCTCTCTCTCTCTCCATCTATCTATTAGGCTGCTGCTAGTAGTCTCATTTTTCCTTTTCCTGTCTAATTAATTCTAAGAAAGAGACTAGCAACAACATAGAGCAAAACCTATATACCCACAAACTTTTCTTTAATTTTTTTCTTAATAAGTTTCATTTATTTGTATGTAATTTCACAATTAAGTATCATGTACTTGGAATGGTATTAACTCCCACAAATTATACGCTGCAGACTGAGGTTCCATAACAGTAGTTACTTTCATGTGTCTAGTTTTTAGGGTTTCTAGTGTGGACCCTTGACAGGATTTTGGATATAAACACAAGAATTTGGTTTGGACCACTTCTTTTTAGTTAAAATCTCTCATATCTCTGGTACCTGCTAAATGTCACTGGAGTTTGCAGATGATTGACTAACTAGCTCCCTAATGCGTTGTGGAATCTCACCATAAAGGCCAACTGCTTTGAAGTTTAGGTCTCTCACTTAGCTGCAGGCAGAAATGTTGATCAGCTAGTAAAACGAACATATAAGAGGGCATATATAATAATTACCAGTTATACTAACCAGCATTGCCAGAAGGAAGACTAAGAAACCTACTATGCGGTAAAACCAATTTGCAACTTAAGGCAGGATGGCTAATTGAAAGTGATTCACCAGCCATCTTGCACCATTAGCAAAGTTAGTTTAGTTAATCATTGTTACCTGTTCATTGTCGACTGAATGAAGAGATGACAACGGCCTTAAACCCATCCTCACGAAAATTCACACATTCAAGTTCATAGGCATATCTAGCCCTCCCCTAAAAGATCAAAGCGTCTTTAATGGAACTTGATATATTCTAACCAAGAGACTGAAAAATTCTTCCACAATCATTTACTGCATAATCAAAACCTCAAGGCATCTCATTTCCAAATAGCACAACAGGCCAACCTGCATTTCCAACAAGAAAAACAAGCAACCTATACCATTGTCCATCAAGGGCTTTCAATATCTTCATCCGGCGTTGCCAATTCGGAGTTCATAGAAACCTAGACTTCCACTAGAATTCTAAAGCTGGCTGATACAAAATAATTTGTCACTTCCAAATCCATAAAATAATTCAATTAACAAACGTTGTGGAAATCTATTCAAGTAGAACACATCTTACACTTTACAAACATCACCGAATCTCACTTTCCCGAGGAAAAAATAAATTAAAAAAAGAATCTCATTGTATCATTGTGACACTACAGCCATGCAATCAATATACTTATTGGCATCACAAGAAGCCAATACATCACAAACAGGCTGCCTCAAACGAGTTAATCCAATAACGGGTAACTGGCAGCTCTTCTACCCAAGAAATCCAGTCACATTCTAAAGCTGGCTGATACAAAATAATTTGTTGCTCCCAAATCCGTAAAATAATTCAATTAACAAACGTTGTGGAAATCTATTCAAGTAGAACACATTGTACACTTTACAAACATAACCTAATCTCACTGTCCCGAGGAAAAAATATATTAAAAAAAAAGAATCTCATTGTATCATTGTGACACTACAGCCATGCAATCAATATACTTATTGGCATCACAAGAAGCCAATCCATCACAAACAGGCTGCCTCGAACGAGTTAATCCAATAACGGGTAAGTGGCAGCTCTTCTACCCAAGAAATCCAGTCACATTCTTTGCCTTGGCTACGCAACCAGAAGCCCATTCACTCCCCAACAAATAAGCAACCTCCAAGAAAATTGTCACTGCCCTTGATCTCCCAATTTGATATACTAGTATATAACGTATAATCAAACTACGACAGCATTTGACACCACATAAATGTGTACAAGATATAAATGCAATCATGTCCTTTCCATTGCTCTTCCAACACCAAAATGAACCTTGAAAACACACTCACAATAGAACACCGATGTGCAACACCGATGTGCACACTAGTTTTCAGCTATCTTGACCTTAAAAAGGTAGAAGGGCCTAAAGGAGGTTGGATGCTAATAGGATGCACCAATCAGTTTCCCAGATTTACCTTCATCCTCTGCTTATAAGCAGGCCCTCTTCTACCCCAACTTGAGCGATGGGGTTCCAATTGGGAATCACTTCTCTCGGCAGATCCTCTTGCTTCCGTCTTACCGTCTCTTCTAACAGGCTGTCTTGTCACGTTGTGCTCAGACTTAGGAGAATTTAGCCTCTTAGTTTTGTCCACTTCATAGGACAATGGTTGAATGCCCTGCAAATCAGGTTCTGGAGTAAAGCCAATTGGCTGTTTTGCCTCATCCATTTTCCTAAATGTGATTGATATCCTGAGAGAAGCAGAAGACCAGGAAGGAAGCATTAGAACAAGTAACAATGGTCAGACAATCACATCATTGGTACAAGAAACAATGATAAGACAATAAGAAATTACTATTAAGTTTCAACTTGTACCTTTTTGTAGGAACAGCAGGCACACAATGCTTAGCCATGTCGGCCCCATTTCCATTTAAAACAAGAACTGATCTGAAAGGAGTAAATATTGACTAAGATTTTCATTCCATAGTGACAAAACTTCCATGTGAGAATATCAAAAGGATAAAACAAGCATTACCATTCACTTACCCTACGGGCAGGGGGATTGCAATTGAACCAGTGAACTCACCAGGACCCACAATCTTAAGATTTGATCCAAAAACTATATTGCACTCACTAAGAAACGACACGGTACAGAATGGCCGAAGAAAATCGTGGTTGTCAATATGGGGAGGTATACAGTCACCTTCTTCATAAATGTTGACAATGCAACTGTCGGGCACACAAGTTGGAGGAAGCACATGCCATCTGACCAGCCTTCTAATTATCACCTTGAAAAGATGCGGTATAGGATCTACAATATCATGTTGGAGAATCCCTGGTGGGTTTCCATTTTTATCCTGTCACCAGAATACAACTATTAAGCTCTTTACCCCACAATTCTAATTGTATTATGATTGCATTATCACCTGATGTTCACACTTGAATAAGATCATTACAATCTACATTAAAAAACAATTGAGCAACACAATAAAGAAAAAGTGAGAGAAAGAGAGAGAGAAGGAAACTTACTGTTGCATAATTGTAACAACAACCAAATTGGATGGTTACACGCCCTTTGCCCTTCATCCACTTAGTGGGTGCTGTATATGTACGCTCTGGAAGAAGATAAGAAAGTGTGGGAAAAGAGGACATTAATCATAGTCCTTCAGCATAAACATCTCATTCAATTCATGAAAATAGAATAAATAAAAGCTACAACTATAGTAATATCCATCCAGTTCAATTCATTTCGTGATGCAAAGTTTAATCTTGAACAAGACATAAACATTCAAACAAACGGCACTGCCCCATTCCAAAGAATTAATTAACTTTCGGTTTGACATAATTGTAGTTCAAGTTCACATGACAAATGAAACCTTACTAATAGGAGAATGGAAATAATCATGAAAAGCACTACTACTTCAGCCTGCAATAGAATTTTTTTTCAAAACAACTACAGCCTATCCTCTAATCTACCACCAATCAGGTCAGGCCCATCCTAATATAGAATTCTAACAAGGTTAAACAAAATTTATATCGTAAGAAATTGGAATGCAAATACAAATGTCTAGTCAAATATTAACAGTGCAAACTCCAAACAAATGAAACACAAACAGAAAAATAAATGCGTTCATAACCATTTCAACAAAAGGCAGTAGACAAGCTATATTAGTGGGCTTTAATAGCTAACCTTTCAATTCTCCTTTTTTTGCCATCTCCTGAAGCACATAAATATAATCAACTATCCTCTTCTGCTCCACAGCACTAAAAACGCAGGTGTGCAGCTCAAGTCCCTTAAGAATGTTAACAAATCTCCCTTTAACTCTTTCAAAACATATAAAATCTTTGTTCCTATTCACATTCATGAACCGGATGAGTTCTCTCTGTTCCCAAGACAACTTAGGCTTCTCAACATCCTTTAATATCCTCAATTCCCCTGTGGAAGATCTGGCATCAACCACTAGTTTGTTCAGCTCGCAATGCTCTTCTTCTTCCTCAAGCTCATCTTCCTGTGCCATATCGGCCCAAGACATTCGAGGACTCCGGGTTTCAACAGGGGGTGATTCAGAGGGCCAACGACTTGTAGAAGCTTCTGGAACAGGGTCTGACCACCCGTTTGCCCCATCTCTCCAACTACCCAACGAATAAGTGTCAACCTCTGCCCCATCTTTCCAACTGCCTAGCAAATTCGCATCACATTTATCATCACAATTATCATTCACTTCTCGTGATTCCAAATTATTTGGGGTTGAAGAAGAGGCTGCATTCTCATCTGAATTTGCAGGTTCTGCATCACCATCAAGTTCTAAAACTTGAGTAAGACACCACCATAGAAAACTTTTTTTTTTTTTTATAATTATCAGTTCAAAAAATGAAAACCTAAAGCAATAATATGCAAGTATATGTTAATAACAAGCATACATTTCGGCAAAAACAATACAGCAAATCGAAACCCTAGTGTTCTCTTTGTTTCCTTTGAAGAAACACACTATATACTAGAAGCAAATAAATTATAATTACTTGCGTTCATATTTATTCCAATATTTATATACAGAGAAAAAAAGGCAGTAAACAAACAAACCCATTATTTTAGTTACTTCGAGAACATCACGATTATAAAAACGAAAACTCAAAAACAACAAAAGACATGGAACTAAATATATTCTTTCTTTTTCCGTCGTCTTCACCTAAACTTTTCTGGGGAAACAAACATAAGGGTACCTGGGTCGAGAGAACGGATCCGGTACGAGAGAATTCGGGTACAGCGGTGGCAGAGATCTCTGGATAGGAAAGGGAGCCATGTCGTCAAAAACTCCGATGAGATTTTGAGTTCGGAGGGCTGGTACTGGAGAAGGAACGGGTCGTCCGTTTTGAATCGTTCGAGATCGTTCATGGTGAGTCAACTCGGACAACGCGATTTGTCTATTTAAAGAAAAAAAATCCAGAGAAACATAGCAGGCGGTAGCTACAACTTACAAGGTAAAAGGGAAGAGAATAAAAAGGTAGAAGGAGATTCTATTGTATTTGTTGGGGTTGAGGATCAAGGAGGTGGAAGCACGAGTTTCGTGACAACAATGGCTCGGATACGAGTGTCTTTTTTGAAATTAATCAGGAATACTTTTGACAATCGAAAAGATATTTGATCATGGGCTCTTTTGTTCTTGGGCCATTTAGGCCCATTTAGACTGGCTACCAAAATTAATCAGCTACCTCCAGCATTCTGAGTGCACGAAAATGCTGTTGAAATTGCACATAAATGTATTAATGACAGCCAATTATAGGAGAATTAATTTTTAGCATGACACACAAAAATGTGCCTTTGAACAAATATAAATATCACATCAATTTATAAAAAATAATAATATAATTATTTAATAAAAAAATAATAATGCTCGTGAACTCTTGATGAAATTGAAATACACGCCATCAAGACACAAAAGAAATCATTTTAAATCTAATTTTAAAATAAATTTTATTTTTTTAAAATTTTTCATTAACTTAATCAAATTGAATTAAATATCATTAAATTTTATTACATGATAATCAAATATCAAAAGAGTTTTTTTTACTACAAAAATGTTACAAACAGTAAGGCCATTGCGCAATCTTTAACATAAGCTACCTTTGATTTCTACACGAGATTCACATACGTGGCAGGAAATAATTGGCTACTCACCCGAGAAGATATAGGTTCTCCTCCACCAGTCATATACCCACTGAACACTCCTTTAAAGGATAAAATTAAAACGCACATCCACCCACCCCACGCTGCTACTGCTGCAAGGAATGGACACCAAAATCCTCCAATTCTTACCTTCAAAAACAACCAAATCCACTATCCCCATCCTCACAAAACCTTCAACAACAACACAAACCCAGATTTGCTTACCTCGCCGTCAACAATCACTCAAAATAAATTCCAATAACAATAACAGTAGCAGCAACGACCTGCCACTGCCGACGCCTCCGGAAACTGTAGAAATACGGTTCAAGAGAGGGTCGAGAAAGAGAATGAGACAGAGGGAAGAGAAACCAATGAAGGCTCAAGCTTCTGATCCAGCTCCAAAGAAGTGGGAGGACATGAGTATTACAGAGAAGGCAATAGAGCTCTATGTGGGGGAGAAGGGTCTCCTCTTCTGGCTCAACAAGTTTGCTTACGCTTCAATTTTCATTGTCATAGGAGCTTGGATTCTCTTCCGGTTTGTAGGACCTTCACTCAATCTTTACCAGTTGGACACTACTCCTCTGCCTCCTTCCTCTATGTTTAAGGGCTAATGATTGATCCCCATAGTCAAAATTAAAGAGGTGCCCTTTAGATACCGAGTTCCGTGTTGTTGGGCCTTTTTTTTCCGATGTGTTTATGTAATTTTCGGAAGATTTTGTCGCAATGAGTTCCAGTTTGAGTAAAGATCAGATTAATAGTAAATCTACTCATTTCTTACTCATACTAATCCTCAAAAGAAAAGCTAAGCTTTATTTTCCATAGAGTTTATGAAATGGAAACAAAAGTTAGGCCTGAAAAATAATTTTTAAAAAACAAAGTTTAAGTCAGAAAGTTGTTTTAACAATTTTAAGTCCAAAACCGTTTTAAAAACTATTTTACAGTCGTAAACCGAAACTACAGTTAAACCCAAGGGGACCTAAAATCCCCATCATTAGTTCTAGTTTTTGCATCATCTTGGTAGGGTAATTACATAAAATGAAAAACACTAGATTGTCATTCAAATCAACATGAGCAAGGTAATCATATAATACCAAACATGGCATTGGCAAACAGAACATGGTTCCGACATCAAATGCAATTCAAACCATCACACTCTTTACTATAAATTATAAAATGGAAAATGTCTGTACCAGAATTATGATTTTTCTGCTAGTATGGTACACACCCAAGTAACAGAAATGACAACAACAATCTAAAGGCTCCATGAAATTGTAACTACACAGCACTGACTGGCTGAGGGACTGCATCTCTTTGAGTTTTACACCTGCAGAAAAAAACAAACTTTATTTAGCCCAACTTTAATCATGCAGATACTAGGCTGCATATATTTCCCAAACAAAAATATTGAGATCCCCATATGTGAACGTGCAATTAAATGTTTCTATGATAGTTTCACAAATATCAGAAAGAAGCATACAACTAGACAACAATCAACTTCTTCCTCACTTGAGAACTTTTAAGCCAGGCTGGGAAAATTCAACAAATCATTCTGTATGGTTAATTGTTTAAATACAGACTTATTTCCTGAAAAAGAGTGTTCTGAAATTATTAGTAGTAAGCTCCTTCTACAAAGTTCAGAATTTTGCAAAATCAAAAGAAGGAACATAAATAGGAAAGGTTTAAGTAGCATCTATCAGAAAAAAAAACCACCAATTTTATCCCAACATCTTATTTGGTAAGCAGTCCCTAGGCAACACTATGTCTAACTGCCTGTCACATAACAGTTTTCATATTTCACACATTAAATTGTAGAGAGGTAACCAACTTTAGCTATATGATATTCTTGATATCCAGAATCCAAGTTCAGTTAAACATGTTTGTATTACGTAGACAACAGAATAAACTACCTATTGCATTGCGATCTAGATGCATAATTATGATTGTTGCAATTGGTGCACATCCAATCTCCATTACGCCATTGCTTTGCTCTGTAGATATAGGAGGGTAGATTGTTAGAAATTTAAAAAAATTCTACATCATTTCCATAGAAAACACAAATAATATGTTCTAGATATATGGGACATATAAGTAAAACAAGCAAACCCGATCCAAATTTACCCTTTTCCAAGCAGTGTTGGTGTTGTTCCTTGATGTGGAAATGGCATGGGCACCTGCCAATTTGGAGTGACGCCTGAGCTTACACTGGGATAGGGAGCATAAAGTCCTGGTTTTGGGTCACCAGTTGCCACTCCAAATTGGTCAAATCCCAGGTATGGTTGCTGTTGCCCATTTGTCTATGGATGGAGAAAAAACTAGTGAGGGTCAAGTGGAAAAAGATGCTTAAAAATTTATATTAATCTAAAATGCTGCCCAGAAAATAATTCCTTACATATCCTGAATTCAATCTTTTGCTATCCCACTCATGGGAAAACTCTTCCGATGCTAATCGCTTAGTTCCAAGAGCTAGGATAAAAAGTAAGAAATCAGTTGCAACTAATGAAAGTCATTCCAGATGGTAACGCAGTCCAAATGTTAATTAGAAAACATTAAGACTGGAATCACATGAAATAGAGAATTTATTTTTTATATAAAAATGAAATATAGAATTTACAAGAGCCAATGGAGCAAGCACAATATTAATTGTAACGGCTAAGAATATAGTCAGGTCGAGTGTACACTAAAAGCTGAAAAAGAATGATACTACTTTGAACGAGATTTTACCTGGTGGCATAGAAGCATCGCAACTTTTGCACTGCAAAGAAAACCAAACAGAATCAGAAAAATAATGAGATCTGAAATCGTATATAATTATGCCATCAGTTAGAAGGATAACGCCCAATCCTATTTAGGCAGCACCATGATACCTGTGAACGTGAAGAGTAATTATGGAAGCCACAGTTGCATATCCAGTCACCACTGCGCCATCCTTTTGGAACAGACAGAGGCTGATTAGCAGGGTTAGTAAATTGAAGTCCAGAAGTCTGGCTTCCAACTAAGGGCCAAGTGGAAGTTGTCTGAAGTCCATACTTATCAGCCCTTACTACAGACCAGTTGGAGCTCAATGGAAGTGACTGTTGGAGAGCAGCACTAACCATCAATCCATCATTCATCTTTTGTTCCGGTGCTCCTGGGGCCCTGGCAAAATAATGAGAATAAGTTGGGAGAGAAGCTCCAGTCATTGCAATTGCTGGCATTGCTGCTACTTCCTTTGGTTGCCCACACTTTTTGCACTTTTCTCTTGATGCATAATTGTTGTTAGTGCAACCTATTGATCCATTGCCACACACACCCAACCCACAACGCAGCCATGAAGAGGAAAAGGAGGCCAAGTATACGCACACCAACCAGCCCACACCATACCAAAATACATAAACAAAAAACACAAACCACTCAACCTAATTGATTGCAAATTCCTAATTCGACTTCACAAAAATAAATTAAACATATTACAAAGGCAAGTTGCACTATAAACAGAAGATAAGAAAAGAGATGATGAATTTCAGCAACCAAAAAACTTGCTGTTTTCGCGTCAATATAAGAAAGGAAAATGGCATAGATGACACTAATATTCCCATGCTTGACAAACAATAACTCTTCACATAACCCTCAGTTAAATGAATAATAAAATTGCTTCTTGATCATAAAGAGGAATAGAATTTTTGAATTTTGAATTTGCCAAATCAGTATGGGTGGCAAACTTTCTTAGTAAACTGCATTTAGGGGGGCAAGAGAAGCCTAGAAAACTGAAATAATAGCCCATCTAATAACTTTAACCTATCAACCATCTAACAAACCATATATCTGATACTAGTAGCATAACATTATGCACAAGGAAACCTTCCTCAGCTACCATTTCATGTATCAAGCCTAATATGTGTCGACCCCCCAAACCCCTTATTGTAACTTCTTACTAGGACAACAGTATCTTAAACAATTCCAACAAACTCAAAAAAAAAAAAAAAAAAAAAAAACCTAAACCCATACCATTGGCATCCATCAATAAATCACCCAACAAAAACATTAGGGAAAAAAAAAAGAATTCCCTATATCTAATCAACGAAATTCGCAAGTCTCGCATGAACCCTCGAACCCTATCACTTATCACTTATCGGGAAAAAAAAAACTCGAACCCTATCGTTCAATACCAGCCCAGCAACTCACGAAATCACCGATTTAATTGAAACAGGGAAAATCTCAGGTTGAGTCGACATACACAACGAAACACAAACACCAAAAATAATTAATACACATACAAACTCATACCCGTATAAATACACCAACAGATATAGGCATGCACGGAGACAGAGGTGGGGTACTAACCGGCGCATATCCAATCGCCAATACGAGGCAGCCATTTGGAGTCTGCAGGGGTTTTGTTGTCCACAAGAAGACGCGGCTGCTTGCATCTGTTGCAGAACGATCTAAACGCGTAGTTCCTGTTCTTGCATCCACTGCACTCCCAGTCTCCTTCTCTCCCTTCTCCCATTTCTTCTCCTTCTCTTTTCTTCTCTTTGTCTCCCTCTATTTAGAGGCTAATGATATACGCCTCCAGATATGTACTTATAAC
The DNA here is from genome assembly GCA_023935145.1 of Bretschneidera sinensis. NCBI lineage: Eukaryota > Viridiplantae > Streptophyta > Magnoliopsida > Brassicales > Akaniaceae > Bretschneidera > Bretschneidera sinensis. The sequence goes on along the minus strand of CM043698.1, from coordinate 31,759,756 downwards.
AGTGTATAATGAGAGATGAGGGCTTGCTTGTGCGTTTCAAATTCGAGGAGATGAATATGCTGCTGCTGCACCTCAAATGAAGTCAATAAATCAGAGAAAATGAAAGAATGTAAAGAGGGAAAAGTCTCAGTGGCACGTGCCTCTCACACGATGTATGGGTTATGGGCTTTTCAAGAATTATATTTCAGGCCAGAACTCTGGGCAGGAATTATTAGGCCCATCTCAGGACAGGAAAAATGGAAAGATTAAGTCCATTGGAGGTGTAGTCTTCCACTTGTGGACGTGGTGGAAACCAGCCCATGCTAATGAGTCCTATCACATGGGCTCAACTATTTTCAAGCTTAAAAAGTCTTTTCTCAGTTTCTCTTTTTCTTTATTATTACTTGTTGAGAGAAAGAATGGGAAATAACCTTGTTTCTAATTTTCTTTAAATATTTTTTTTACCAATTTCAATTGTTGAGAGAAATAACATGGAATAAACTTCTAATTTTCACATCCCTTAATTTTTCCAATTTTTTTTATCAATTACAATGTGACTTACAAAAATAACTTTGATAGCTCGAACACATGATTTAAATGATTCATGTCTTAATTTTTAAGATAATTAAGACATCGATGAGATATTTATATAAAGAGATTGAATTCAAGTCTTTTATATAAAAAATTTGAAAATGATCATTAAATCGAGAGGTCTGGATCGTCAATGTGCTACACATGCTCTTTTTTTAATAATAAAGCTTATATGATTTAATTGCTACTAATCAACAAGTGCCCTCTTCACCACTCTTGCATTTTAAGAAAATGGTATTCCGAGTAATTTCCTTTTTTCAAAAAACTTTCATTTAAGAAAACTCACATGCAAAAAAAAATGAAATTGCTGCAGCATATAAACTCTAATAAAAGTAAAGATTAACGCGTTTATTTTGATATTTCAGATGAATCTATTTGAAATTCAAAATAAAACTCAAATTCATGATAAAATTAAAAATTATTATAAATTAAATCATTCAATATGATATTTAACGTGACCGAAAATTCAAAAACTCTATTTTAGTGTATTTTATCAAGAAAAGCCCTTGTAGGACCTAGAGAGTTAAGTTCCTTCTATTATTGTACCCCAAAAACTAAGGGTACTCCATCATGATGGAGGCCAGTGAAGTTACATATTCTTATCTTCTTCATTGACCCAAAACGACTCCACAACTATTGTATGTTAAAAGGTCAAAAAAGAACGGAGAGTAAACTTCCCCTGCCTTTCTTTCTGCGTGAAGGGTCGTACCAGTAAAACTTCTCTGCAGCAGCATCAAAGAAGAACAAATCTGTCACGAAACCAGAAATTTAATAGAAAATACCATAAATTTTCCATTTTTTCGCTCATCAACTTTTTAGTACTGTATATATTAGTAGCTTTAGGCTTTAAGCTAGTATTCAATCACTAAACAACAACTCGAAATTGAGCCCAAAGTTCTTGTGAGATCAGACAGTGATAAAAGAGATCAAATACCCAGAAAAAAAAATTAAAGAAAAGAAAATTATGGGATCAACTTTATCTTTATTGGCATCTGTGGCCATACTTCGTAGCACGATCAATCAATTTGTTCCACCAGAGTTGCGCAATTATTTGTGGAACCTCACTCTCCGATACTCCTCAGAGCTTAGTTTGGTTATTGAAGAATCACACAAAGAATCAAAAAATCATCTCTTCAGCGCTGCAAAGATATACCTTGGTGCCCATCTGTTATCTGTTTCCGCTTCTGCTTTTGGTTCTCCTCAACGGCTCACAGCAGGCAAGACTGAGAATATCAGGACCTTAACATTTGGTCTTGGTAACAACTCAGAAATTGTGGACAAATTTGATGGTGTTGCAATGAAATGGAAATACAATTCTGATTACAACTCCTCCCAGCAATTAGAGACAAGATGGTATGAGCTTTGTTTTCGCAAGGAGCACGCGGAGATGATAAAAAACAAGTATCTCCCTCACGTCCTCGACATGGCTAAGAGAATAGAAGATCAAAACCGGATGGTGAAATTCCATACTATAAGGCGCGATAGGTGGGGCTCAAGTGCAGTCAATCTCGAGCACCCAATGACCTTCAAGGCGTTAGCCATGGATGGGGAGCTCAAAAGGGCAGTGCTTGAGGATCTTGACAGCTTCATCAATGCCAAGGAGTATTACAAGAAGATTGGTAAAGTTTGGAAGCGTGGGTACTTGCTATATGGTCCTCCAGGAACTGGGAAATCAAGCTTGATTGCAGCCATGGCGAATTATCTCAATTTCGATATTTATAACTTGAATTTATCAGCTGTTAACTCTGATACCACTCTCGAGTATTTGTTGCTTCATGTGTCCAACCGTTCAATTCTTGTTGTTGAAGATATTGATTGCTGCGTCAATTTGCAGAGTCGCGAAGCACAGGAAAAACCAGATAATTACCCGCGTCCCCAGGTTTTATAACTTTCCTCTGCTCATAATCAATCAGTTTATATTTATTACTGTTCTAACTCCTAATATATTAAACATTATTTCTCAACCATCTTTCATTTTTTGTGAGCACTATCAGAATTAGCAGTTACAAACATAATCTTTGGTGGGTTATGTTACAATCACCCAGGAATGATTTATTATGGATGATTCCTCCATTTGCTTGTGAAGGTTGAACCTCCCTTATGTTAGTCTCATGTTTGTTTCCCAGGTGACTCTTTCTGGACTTCTCAATGCCATTGATGGCCTGTTGTCATGCTGTGGAGACGAAAGGATCACTGTTTTCACTACTAACTACAAGGACCGTATTGACCCTGCCTTGTTGAGAGCAGGTCGTATGGACAAGCACATATGCCTGTCCTATTGCACATTCTCCACCTTCAAGCAACTAGCAGCTAACTACTTAGACATTTCTGATCACCATCTCTTTTCTCACATTGAAAAGCTCATCGGAGAGGTTAAAGTGTCACCTGCTGAAGTTGCTGGTGAATTGATGAGGACTAGAGATCCTAAGATTTCTCTACAGAGCCTAATTGAGTTTCTGGAGAGCAAGGTAAAAACGTTTCCCATGGGTGTCTTGCAAGATTTTTTAGTAAAATTTCTTTGTAGCTCTCCATTTTGATTTATTGCTCTATATTTATGGATCCGTAATTTTTGATCGACTGGTTTCCTTCAATAGGGATCAGACGTGTCAATTACTCTTCTGGCTTCAGAAATAGACGAGAAAATGGCAGAAGAAAAGTATGGCAGCCGCCCTAACCAGAACAATGAGAGCCAAGGACAATTACCAACTGCAGCAGCTGATAAGGCAAATGAGAACACATTAGATCATGAGGATAAATTGCCTAAACTTGGTTCTGCTTCAACAATGGTTGGTCAGTATACACTCAAGGCAGAAATGGTACCCATATTTAGTGCTATTCTTTTAAAGCATGGAGATATTGCTGCCAACAGTTCCTTGCATTCTTTGCAATGTCGTTCATCCTTTTTGGAAATCATATGTAGCATCATCCAACAATTGCAAGTAACAGAATTCAAAAACCTGACACAAAGCAATCTCAAGTCCATGATTACTGACATACGTGATCTTGAATCAGTAAAGCTGGAAGTTGGTTGGCTTCATAAGAGACTGGATGAGATCACTGAGGCAATGCAACTCGTCGAGTATTGTTCAACCCTAAACGAAGACAGGAGAAAAAAATTTGATGACATTGCAAAGTTGGAGAAAGAATTGGAAAGCTGCAAAACAAAGACATCAGAGCTGCAAAAGAAATCCTTGCACTTACAAGATAAGCTGGTTGAGTTGAAAACTACGTCCGAAAAACTCTCAGAAACTATCTCAGGCACCGAGGCAAAATTAAGTTGTTTTAATTCTAGGTCTTTGTTAGATGGGTTGCTTTAATTCAACTATTTTCTGTCACCCACATTCCTGAGTATTATATTTGAAGGAAATCTCTTACCATAATAAATTAGATATTCTCCTTTTAATCTGTTATTGCTCTATTTATGAATTAAATTGACTCCTCTTTTCATCTGAAGCATATAGTTTGCCTTTCTTGATTTTTTTCATAACTTGTATTTTGCGTGATATATAGAATTATAGGCACAGGAAATATTTCTTGCATGTTATGTTGTTTGAACAAGCTATGCTTAAAAGATATGCCTATTTGTAAGGCCAAACAAGAAGCGGGGGTTCCAAAAATTGGGGACCCATATGATAGTAGAAATCAAAATCGATTCCACCTCCAATAAATGCTTTTCTAAAATTTATCCACATTTCTCTCTCAAGAACTCTCGTTCCGGTTGTTCCTACCTTTTCCTGAAAAGGCCAATTTTTCTTAATGAATTTTAATACATCCTTAGCAGAATATTCTCAGATCCTTCGGCAACTGAGCATAAAATGTTACCTTAAAGTTTCAAATTCCATGGAGAGCATACTTAATCATATTGAACTCGGAGCTACAATGGAGAACTCATGTCATGATTAGAGAGAATGTGAAACTACAAGCACTTGTTTTTCCCCAAAATTTGAAGTATTTCATTGCACAAAATCATCCATGAACTATATACCCATGCATAGACAGTTGAGCAAGCTTCATCATGCTTATCTTTGCATATGGTCGCATAATCTAGACATCAAGAAACTAATTACGAACCTAGCAAAAGGACGCTCCAGTTGAATCCTTGCTTGAGAGAAAGAACCTAACGTTCTGAGCAGAAATAGCTTCAGAGTTCATCTTAGAATCAGCAAAAGGTCAACAAAAACTATTAACACAACGTAAGCACTTACATTTCCTTCCAAACCTGGCATCATGGAATATTGGGGAGCATAGCTTTCAACCAAGTCAACCGCTTCTCACTTTTTAGTGATATGAATGTGCTTCTCCAGCATGGGTTCTGAAATATATCCACAGCACTACGATAAAGGTGTTGATCAACACCTTGCATCCCATTTATTATTGTAATGCAATGGCCTGCAGAACATGGATCATCAGTTTGAGCCGTGCCAGTTCCTTTTGATTTTGACAGATCTGTCTTTGATGTAGCACCAGCTTTTGAGTCCTTAGCTTTGTCACAATTTCTCTTGTTGGCACCTGAAGCCTCAGACTAGTGCATGTTGTGACCAATAAGATTGTTAACATTCCTTCTGGATCGCGGGATAGAGCTGCTGCCTATCCTTTGCAAACTTCCTCTACCAACTTGCAATAGCATGTTCTCCAGTGACTAATGGTTTTGTAAATATTGTGCACAACTCTTCGTAAATTGGACAGCCCCATTTTCTGTATGGCTTGATCTCTGGATAAGCCTAAGCATATTTTACAAGATACAATGAAATCAATGAAATCAATGATGAAACAAAAATACACAATAGTCACAAAGAGTCAGGGACAGTACCTCAATATATTTGTCCCACACACAGTCGTCGACATCAACCATCTTGCAACGATAATCCCAACCAAAGCCACCATGATTGTATAGTGCTTTCACTATATAGTATCGTTTTCTTAACACAACAAGGTGTTTCTTTAGTTCCATCTTATCATAGTTCAGACCTGTCTCCTTATTGAACTCTTTGCATACACGGTCCCATGCTTCCTCATTAAAGCCGGTGACGCAGACATCCGTACGTTATTTCATCTCCTCAATGATCCATTCCACAAATATCTTCTCAAGGTGCGGTGGCCAGTTTGGCCTTGACTAAACATCTTCAGATTCATCTGGCTGATGACCCATCTATAATATGGGGGATTATAATCAATTAATAAGATGCAGGCCTACCTAATGCAAGAATAGCAAAATCTGACTTCATGCACTATACTTTCAAAAAGAACTGACTTCATGCAGGTATAATAGAGTTCTGTTTTCATTCTGCCTAAGCATGTTCCTAAGCAGACTGATAATATTTGAACTAGCTTTCTTTGGTCTGACACTGACATAAAGAAGCATGATGGAAATGTGTGTTGGCTTAAGGTATGTCTGTCTAAGGAAGAGAGAGGGTTAGGTGTTAAGAATTTAGTGGATTGGAATGTTGCTGCTGTCATGAAGCACTTGTGGTGTGTTGTTGCTGGTGTTCATTCTGTTTGGTCTAAATGAGTTCAGAAGATGATCATTAAAGGCAATTGCATATGGTCTTTAAAAACTCCAAATGATTGCAGTTGGGTCCTTAAAAAGATTCTGAAGCTAAGAGAGGGTTCAAAGATCAGATCCATCATGTGGTTGGTAATGAGATCAATACAAATTTCTGGTATGACAAGTGGTTGCCTGGTGGTAACATTATTGATAAATATGGAAAAAGGATTATTGAGGATTTTGGGTTGACTAAAAAGACTAAATCTCTGATGTTATTACTAATTCTAGTTGGATGTTTAGTCCAGCTATAAATGAGGATGTCCAAGAGCTATGGGACCACATTAAGGAGGTTAGTAATCCTAATCGGATAAGATTGTGTGGAATGCTGACAGTTCGGGGGTATTCAACATCAAGTGTGTGGAATAGGTTCAAAACTAGGAAGGAAGAGGTTAAGTGGAATGCTCTAGTGTGAGATAATTTGACTATTCCAAGGCATGCTTTTATATGTTGGTTAGCAACCAAGAACATATTGAAAACTCAGAGTTTCCTGATGAAGATTGGTGTGCTTCAAGCAGCTAAGTGTATTTTTTATCAAGCCACAACTGAAGATACCCTCATCTTTTCTTAAGGGTTTGGAATGCTATGTTGCAAACATGCAGAAATAGAAAGAATGATGGGGATTTGCGTTATGAGTTCAATGGATGATTGATAACCGGCGGAGGAATGATGTTGCTAACTCTGTGCATAGAGAAATGTTTGCAGCTATAGTGTATCATTTATGGTCTGAAAGAAATACAAGGACATTGTCTAGAGAAAGTGAATGATAATCAAATTGTTGATCTTATAAGGTATGACATTCGTTCCAAGATGAGTTTGATGAGGAACGTTAAGGATTCTGCTAAGAACAGAGAGATTTTAGCTTTGAGGAATATTTCTATTGCTATGAAAAAGGCAAGAACAGAAGGTAGAGATCCTAGATCTAGTAGAGGGGATGAAAGAATTCACAATATCGATTGCTCCTTAGTTGGTTGCTGTATTTGATGTTGTATATAACAGATAGGATCTATTGTTTCCTGGCTGAGGTCAGGTTTGCTTGTAGAGATTGTTGTCATCCTGGGATTTCCTGGATTTGTTATTTTTCACCTGCTGCTGGGTTTGTGGCCTGGGTTTTCCAGAGTTGCTTGTACATGACAGCTCCTTGCTATCTTTAGTGTTTTTGGTTGTATTCAATTCAATTTGTTTCCCAAAAAAACTTTGAAGGAAAACCAACAATGGCACACTAACAAAATTGAAGGAGCATACATTATGATAAACCATAGTATCAAGGCCCCAAACAAAATGGGGCACAGTATGTGATTCATCACTTTATGAGCAAAGTTTTCTTAGACTAATGCCCTGGCAAGCTCCCAAGTCTAGGCAAGGCATGATCTAGGCATTGAAAAGATGGTGCCTGGCAAGTAGAAAAGACTAAGGCATCAGTAATATTAGCATTTACAGATTTACTTTTGTAACTTCTAAAACTAAGAAAATTAATCCCAATATCTAAACAGCACCCAAAATGACAGCTAAGGCACAAAAAAATGTTGGACATTCCAGTCCAGCTACATCGCTCACTCAACACCAGGCTAGTAACACACACCTGGCGGCAAAGGCAAGACTCAGTAGCCTGTTTGGTTGATATGGTGTAAGAAGTGCCTCAAATCTACACATTTCAATTGCAAACAATTACGTACTATACTAGGAGGTTGTCTCTAAACTGGCGTGTATGCAAATTATGCTATCATTATCCGTCATGGCAAAAACTTCAACTAAGGACTTATTAGTTCAACATAAAATTTGATATGGTTCTTGCAATTCCATTTTAAAACACACATTTGAATTTGAAAACACAGCTGAACATGATATATACAACATCTTGAAGCGAGAGAGAAAATTGCGAGAGAGAAAATGTAAAAGATACTCACAGTATGCACAACATGAATTACAAGTAATCCGATAAAGTATAGTACTAATTAATAGAACTATATATCTTTTATCTACTTGGGAAATGCGATTGTTTTTTTTTCTTCCCTTTTTTGCTTTCGTAAATGTTTGCAATAGAACCCCAGAGCAGGACCTCCACAATAGATGTAGATACCACTGGGGCAAAGGCCTACTGCAAATTCTACATAATTGCAACTACTGAACAGTGAAAGAACTAGTACTGTTTCGCTATAAAACCTAAAAAATTACAGTATGTCCAGAAATTAGACAAATCCAAACCATAAGAAGCAAACGCCAAATTCCAAATTTGTCGACGAAGAATATAGTACCAACTAGTGTAGTTTCAAATTTCAAAGTGTCATCATGGGAATCAATCACAGATGTAAATATTGAGTTATAGATGGGATTCTAAGTCATCAGTGCTAAAAAATACCGTAGCCGACAATCACTGCTAAACAACTCCTCAATCGTAAAAAAAAAATAATAATAAAAAATAAACATATCAGTCCAGCTTAGCCCTAACATTGTGATTTTTGTGTTAGCAAATCGTTTACCGCTAATGATAAATTTGACAAAATTGAAGAAAAATGCATGGATTACACGTTATTCAAATGAAGACGAATTGTCGTAGTCATGAAAATGGAAAATCATTAAAAAAAAAATCCAATATGTTCATATATATCACATGGAGAGAGAGAGAACCTTTCGCTTTCTCGTTGTTGTCTCCGGCATCTTCGAGGGGAACACAAACAAACCACGGAGAGAGAAGTGTGTTAATACTGGATACACTCATTCAAAGTTTGATTCTAGCAAAAGATTAAACAAACGGCGGGAAGAAAATGTGCGGGATACAAAACTCAAAAATCAAAATTACATGGGGTATTAAAAAAATTATGATTCTCACAGTTTGAAAGGTGTTTACCGTGGGATTCAAAGTCGACGAGTGTACAGCTAGATTAAATGCAACACAATTAAAAAAAATAATCAAATTTAAATTTATATTCTCATAAACTTGATTTACATTTAAATTCTCAAATGATAAAAATATAATTCCAACCATTTAAAAATTCAACAAGTGTGGTTATCTTGACCTCTTGGGTTGATTTTTTACGGGTTTACTATTAGCAATATATAGTTTTGATAGGGGTGGCAGTAGACCGTAGCGTGTCGGCTTACGACTCACATAAAGCAGCCTACCATACATTCGTATTATGTCGTGCTGTGTTATACCTCATTCTCTTTCATGTCATGGCGTGCTAAATTTTTAAAGACCTAAGCCTGACACAACTTTCATGATTATTGGGTCATACCGAGTTGTGCCATGTTGTGTCGGTTCATGGCTTCATAGGTATATTCGATGTAATTTTCCTTCTTTGTTGAAAATAGTAAAAAAGAAAATTGAATTAAATGCTTATATATATAAAAAAACAATAATTTTATTAATAAAGTTAAATATTATAAATAAGTTAGAAATCGAACAAAAACAACAATATAAACAAATGACTTAAAAATTACAATTTCCAAATAAAAAACTTACAAAAACATTAATGTATAAAATAAACAAATAAGATAAAATAACTTACAAATGAGTAAAATATAAAAAAACAACTTGAAAATTTTAAAAATTAAAAATACAAAATATTATTATTATTATTTAACCGTTCACAATTTATACTCTTATGGGTCGTGCCTCATGCCGTGTCGGGCCTTATCGGGCCCTACCTCATGCCGTGTATTGTTAGGCCTCGTGCGGGACCGTACTTCAGATCATGTCATGTTGGGCCTTGTGTCATAACGGATCATGCTTTTTTTGTTTTGGTCATATCATGCCATGGACCTAGACTCAAAAGCTAGGTCCAGCATGACTAGCGAAAATGTGGGCCATGCCTCATTTGTTTCGGTTCAGCTCGGCCCATTGTCACCTTTAAGTTATGTACTTTTCCTAAGGGTTTGGTTAACTATGTATATGGACATAAATTGGATAATTGTTGTATATTAATGTAATTTTTTATTTGAATTTACAAGTATATATTGATAAATTAGGGATAAATTTAAAAATGAATTATTTAATAAATATATAATCTTAATACATTTATCTATTCGTTTATTGCTTGTTACTATGTGTTCATAGACACCCGTTAATTCGATACCTTACCTACATGGGCTAGTTATGCTCTTTTTTATTTTTTTATATTCTATTAGAGGTTCGTTGAGGGCTATAATTGTTTTACTCTTCAATTTTTATCATATGTTTGGATTGAGGCGTACACGAATCATTTATTTTTCATTCTATTCATTTTTTTCAATTTAAATATATAATTCATGTGAGCGTAATTCAATACTAAAATTTTTATAATATTATAAATTAAGCTAGTTGACACTCGCCTTATGATTTTATTTGATACAATTATTGTGTATATATATATATAATCATTACAATGAGGGGTGGGGGTTCAAATCTTGCTCATAAGCAGGGGAAGGTGTCCCTTCACCATTGCGCTAAGGCAGGAGGGGCTCAATTAGTATTATATTCAGTTCTCTTATATATTTTGCAATTTATTATCAAAATAATATTTTTTTTCTAAATTTCTTTTTATTTTTAATATTTGAAACAAAATTTTTCTAAATTTAAAACCAATAAGATGCGTTATGCATATCTTTAGTTCAAAAAATGTACCAGTTTGAGTTTAATGGATTAATTCTCTTGAATTGATTAAAATAAAATGGTTATGCTTAATTTCTAGTTAGTTGGATTCATGCAAACGATTTTTATGGATTTTAATTTAGAGAACTGTTTTTAATGAATTATAAATCACAATGATGCCGGGAAATCTTCTTCCTCCATTTTTTATTTATTTATTATTTTTGGTTGGGGTAGGGGGTTGCATTTCCATGAAGAAATAGGAGCCATTGTCCATATTGGCTGAAGGAACACGTGGCAGCATCAGAGTGGTTTCCAAGTAGATCTTCCTGGAAACAGAAAGCGTCAAAGCAACACAATCCGCTGCACCACCCAATTCAAAGCAGAAGACAAACCCCGGACGAGCCGACATTATTGTCTGCTCGTTCACAACGGTATCTTTCCTCGGCCACATCCTTACCGTCCACAGATATCTGGACCCTCAAATCAAACGGCAACCCATGCTCTTATGGTTCCCATAATTTGCTCAAAACATGCAATTGGCATCTTTGCAACTTACATAAAAAAAATGCTACTTTGGCTTCAATCTCCAGAGTTCGCGCATTCTTCTTGATGGGTTTATTAAACCCTTCTTTACTTACAGGTTAAACCCAAGAAAGTTACAATTATCACTTGTGATTATTCCTGTTTGCGTATGTTTCCTTGGAAGAATAAAATGTTGTAAATAACAGAAACGTTGTGTGGAGAAATAATTTAATAAAAGTTATTAAGGAGACTGAGGTTACAAAATCCAAGGGCTGGTGTTGGTGGTTGCTAGTGTTAGTGATTGGAGCTCTTGTCATAACAGCTGCTGTCCTCACAATTCTAAGGAATTTTCATCACTCAACAAAGCAATCTTCAGTTCCGAGTCATCCTGGTGCCATTGTGAAAGAATATGCCGATGCTCTTGACATCGCTATGCAATTCTTCGATGTACAAAAATGTATGTTAACTCCAATTCATGTGTTTTCTTTTGTTGGGTGTTTATTATTTTTGGAAATTATTTTTTCTTTAGGCAGCTGGTAAGTTGGTGGATAATAGGATTGGATGGATTTGTCGAAGGGAATGTACGATGCTGGGGATCTTATGAAGTTTGGGTTCACTATGGCTTTCTCTGCAACAGTGTTGTCATGGGCGATTCTTGAATATGGAGATCAGATGAGAGCAATGAAGCAACTGGAACAGGCATATCAATTGCCATCCTTCCGAAAATGTGCTCTATATTCAGGTTACTCAACTTCTTTAGCTTTTCACTTTTTAATTGAATATATCAGTTCTTATAAGTAGCAATCTTAGCAATGCTTTATGGATTTTATTTTATTAAATGTTCAAAATCATTCTTAATTAATAAGCATCATGGGTATCTATACTTCAACCACTAAATTTTGGTAATCAATCTAAAATGTAAAGTCCTCTGTACTTATAGAATTTAATTTGACCAGAATATGGGTATCCATTTCCCCTTCTGTGGATGCAGTGCTTGCTGAGATTTGTAATTATTTATAAGCTTGTAACAATATCAATCACGGTCTCTTTAGTTACAGTATTATTCTTTTTAGCTATTGTGTCTCACCGTCAATTAAACATGAATGGTTTCTGCTCGTACTACCTTGCAAGGCTTGATGCAAAGTGATTTGCTGGGGTTTTGTTGGCCCCGTGTTGTTCCACCTGTTGATGCCAAAAATATGTTGCTGAGTTGGAGGCCGGGCCTCGGAATTTGCATAGCGGAGAGAATGTGAGCTAGGGGTCTCCGGAAGGGATGCCTCCGAGGATGCTTCAATGCTTTTGTTAGTGTGTAGTAAGCAGTAGAGGAATGATGGTGCTTTTTCCTTTGTGTTTTTCGGCCTAGGAAAAGATATGTTTGGAATGCGCACCTGAGTCTTTTTATAGGGCTTTGAGGTGGCCCTTTCGCCCAAGGTGGTGATGACATGGAGGTCTAGCTCGGTGAGTAATAATGTCCATAAGGCCCAGCTGTATTGCCCTAGATCGTTCGCATGTCTTACCTTGCTGTCTCGGTTAGAGGCTGTCCACGTATGAGGCGGCACTGGTGCCAAGGACGGTGATGACGTGGAGGGCGGTGATGACACGGGGTCCAGCTGGGCGAACCTGGGTCGTCCGTGTGTTGCCCTAATGCCTTAGCCTTGAGACAGTCCACATGTTGCGCCTCTATTGGGTGTGTGTTTTTGAGCCGTATCAGAGGCCCCCCTTCCTTGAGTATATTTATGTGCTTAAGGAAGTTTTGCAGGGCTTGGTTTTTGGTTCATTGGGGACATGTGATGAGCTGAGTATATGTGGAGCAATCCATATGCTCGGACTTGTTGCTGATGGGCCGAGCATGTGTGGAGCAATCCATCTGCTCGGACTTGGAGATGATGGGCCGAGCATGTGTGGAGCAATTCATATGTTCGGACTTATCGCTGATGGGCTGAGCATGTGTGGAGCAATCCGTATGCTCGGCCTTGAGGATATGTATCCGAGCATGTGTGGAGCAATCCATCTGCTCGAACTTAGAGCTACTGGGCCGAGCATGTGTGGAGCAATCCATCTGCTCGGACTTGAAGATGATGGGCCGAGTATGTGTGGAGCAATCCATTTGCTCGGCCTTGGAGACATGTGTTCGAGCATGTGTGGATCAATCCATCTACTCGGATTTGGAGATGGTGGACCGAGCATGTGTGGAGCAACCCATCTGCTCGGCCTTAGAGACATGTGTCATGTATGGAGCAATTCATCTACTCGGACTTGGAGATGATGGGTCGAGCATGTGTGGAGCAATCCATCTGCTCAGACTTAGAGATGATGGGCCGAGCGTGTGTGGAGCAATCCATCTGCTCGGACTTGGAGATGATGGGCCGAACATGTGTGGAGCAATCCATCTGTTCGGCCTTGGAGACATGTGTCCGAGCATGTGTGGAGCAATTCATCTGCTCGGACTTGGAGATGGTGGGCCGAGTATGTGTAGAGCAATCCATCTGCCTGGCTTTGGAGACATGTGTCCGAGCATGTGTGGAGCAATCTATCTGCTCGGACTTGGAGATGGTGGGCCAAGCATGTGTAGAGCAATCTGTCTGCTCGGCCTTGGAGACATGTGTCCGAGGTCTGCTCGGACTTGGTGAATTTTTTTGAGCTCCTGGGAAACCCTTGAGCTTCTGGCATCTTGGGCCCATCAAGAATTTTTTTGGGTTTTTTGGGCTGCTGGGAAGCCTAGGTTTTGCTTTGTGGGTATTTTGGGCTCTCTTGAGCCAAGTTCCCTTGGGCTTCTTGATTTTTGACATGTGGTGTGTGTCAGCTTTCATTAAATGTTTTGCTGCCTTTTTGTAAAAAACGACGACGCTCGTTTAATGATTGAAACAACACCCTCGGGGACTGAAACGGCTCCTAGGGGAGAGGAACGGTGCCTAGGGGAATGAAATGACCCCTAGGTTTAATCATGGGCTGCCTAGTTTGTGGCAGCGGACTCCTTGGGGAGAGTGAAAGTTGCCTCGAGCTCCTGAAGCGTCATTTCCTCATCCGTTTCTTCATTTAATATCCTCGCTCGTTGTGCCCCATTTTCCTATATAAGGAGGCCTTTGCTCCCATTCTTCTTCACTTCAACTTTCATTGAGTTTCAGAGAGATTTCTTTGAGAGCCTTTAGCCTCGTTCCAGATTTCTGAGAGCTTTCATCCTCGTCAGAAATTTCTGAGAGCTTCCGTCCTAATCCTTGAGAGTCTTCATCGGAGTCCTGGTACGTCGATACTTCTTGGTGGTTCGGGTTTGGTGGACGGTCTAGGCTCGGTCTGTGGCGCGAGTGGCGTTTGGAGGGTCGCAGAGAAGGAGGTTTCTTAAGAGCTCGATTCATGAGGGCAGTTAGAGTCCGAATTCCTCGGACTATGGTGAGTTCGTCCACCCTTTCTTTTTAAATATGACTTCATTGAAGCATACCGAGATCAGCCTAGTAGTGATAGCGGTAATAGTAAGAGTAGTTGTAACGATAGCAGTAGTGTTAGCACCGAGGAGACGGGGTCGGTCACATCCTCCTCTAGGAGTGTAACCCCGGAAAAGGGCCGCTGTAAGGGAGAGGCCCTTGGTGATGGTGCCATACATCCCTACAATAGAGGAGTATGAAGAGGACTCCTCTTTTGGGGAAGAGACAGACGAGGCCGTGGCCGATATCAGTGGGGCCTCGGTCGTGGATGAGAGGGAAGAATGGGAGTATGCGGCCAATGAGGTCCCCAATCAATTGAAGGAGGAAGACCTAGAAGTAATTCGGAAGTCATACCGCATCCCGTGCAAGTATGCCCTCCGGCTGGCCAGGGTAGGGGAGAGGGCTTGTGACTCCCTCCCGATCCGCGCACCCTACGAAGTATGTGTGTACGAACACCACATGAGGGCCAAGCTTCGGTTCCCCTTTCACCTTTTTTTCTGTGCCGTTTTACGGTACTTTGATATTACACTATGTCAATTAGTGATGAACTCAGTACAGATGATAATGGCTTTTATCATTGTCTGCTCGGAAGTGGGCAGGCTACCGAATATGGATGTTTTTAAGGCCCACTTCCAGATCAGCAGACATGGCTAGGCCGGGTGGGTAGTCGTCAGCACTCGGGCCTAGAAAATATTGCTGAAGAAGACTCCATCCTCGATCAAGAGGTGGAAGAAGAACTTTTTCTTCGTCCGGTCTGCGGAGAACTTCGGCCTTCCCCTCTCGTGGAGCTTAGACCGAGCGGGGAAGTGTAAGAAGTCGGGTCTTCTCCTTCGTGAGCAGGAGACCGTAAATGCCATGGTGGCCTCGCGGTTGGACGTGGAGGTCCTCTACAACAACGAAGAGCTGGCGAGGCGCGGCCTTTGCCCACCATGCCCTGAGCCCTCTCCATGAGTGATAAATCCGAGTTCTTTATAGTTGGCAGTTTTTCTGTTTTTATTTATGCTTTACATTTGTTTTATACTTGTACTTATATGTCCCTTCTATTTTGGGCAGAGATAGAGGTGACGATGCGAGCTAGAGAGCAGGTAACGAAGCTCGTCTTGGAGAGAAGGAAAGCTGTCGCGGCCGAGAGGCAGCAGGCCTCGGGATCGGGGGCCAGGAAGAGGCCTCAAGCCTTTTCTCCTACCCCAATTGATCTGGAGAGCCCTTCGCGCCGCTCTCCCCAGCCAAAACCCGTCTTGGTCTCTTGTGCTGCCCCGGTGGCTTCTGCTGCCCCTGGGCCTTCAACTTCTCGCAGCCCCTCTCAGGTTGCTGTTGAGGAGGCCCTGGCTACCTTCCAAGGCTCAAACACCTTCCGAACGGCTGTGGATCTTGAGGGAGGCAGGCAGTTCCTCGAGGACTTAATGGAATCCAAGAGGAAGGTCGAGGTGATGCATCCTGAGATTGACTTCTCAGGCCTCGATCTTCTAGACCCTGAGGAGGAGGATGAGGAGCCTGCTGCTACAGAGGGCGAGTCCGGGGCTCCTGCTGGAGAGGAGACGGCTGCCGAGCCGGAGGTGGATGCCGAGGCGGCCCCAACTTTAGACTAGGATTTTTTTCGTTTTTCCTTTTTGTATTTCAAGGTTGTTAGTGCCTTTTTGTATCTTTTTGGGAATATTAATAGAATCTTCTTCAAACCTTGTTGTTTATAACAATTTTGCGTTACAAGTTCTATTAGTAGAAACTTTGGAGATGTTCGGCGTTCCAAGTTCGTGGAATACGTTTTCCACTTAGCTCATCGAGCTCGAAGGTACCGGGACGACATACATTTTTGATGCAGTACAGGCCCTCCTAGTTAGGGATCAACTTCCCTGTTTCCCGTGGTCGAGATACTTCGTTCTTTCGTAGAACGAGATCATGAAGCCGGAAGTGCCGTCCTCGTACTCGAGAGTTGTAATACCTGGCGGTTCGCTGCTGATAGACGGCTAATCGGATTTGAGCTTTATCTCAGGCTTTGTCAAGAAAATCGGCGTTCATACGAAGAGCCTCGTCATTGCTATTGCTCTCAAAATTTTGCACTCGGAGTGAGGATACTCCGATTTTCAAGGGGATGACGACTTCGGAGCCGTAGGTTATGAAGAAAGAGGTTTCGCCGGTGGGTGCTCGGGCAATGGTTCGGTATACCCAAAGGATATTTGGCAAGTGGCTCGTCCATTGTCGGTCTACCTCGTCCAACCTTTTTTTTGATGCCTTGTAGCAACGTCTTGTTGGTTACTTCGGCTTGCCCATTAGCTTGCGGGTACCCGACAGAAGATAAGCGATGCTCGATATGCAGTGCATCACAGAACGTTTTGAACAGAGCACTATCGAACTACTTGCAGTTGTCCGTTACCAGCACTCAGGGTTTACCAAAGCGGCATACTATTGATTTTCAGACGAAACAGTTGGCTTGATGGTCAGTGATATTGGCCAGTGGTTCTGCTTTTACCCATTTCGTGAAATAATCTATTGCCACGATGAGGTACTTCCACTGGCCGAGTGCTCCGATGAAAGGTCCGAGGAGGTCTATCCCTCATATGGTAAAAAAGAAGCGGGTTAGTGACCGGAGTGAGGGGATTTGTTGGTCTGCGAGAGATGGTAGCATACTGCTGGCAACTTTTGCACTTCTTTACTAGTTCTATGGCTTCACCCAGAATTTCGAGCCAGTAGTAACCTTGGTGAAGGATCTTGAAGGCAAAGGCTTGCCCCCCAAGATAATTCCCGCAAATCCCTTCATGGACTTCCCGAAGAGCGTAATTGGCCTCAATCGGGCCTAAGCATTTTAACTAAGGAGTTGTAAGACCCCTTTTGTACAGTTGATCGTTCAAAATAGTGTATCGTGCTACTTGAGAGACGAACTTTCCGGTCTCGTTCTTTTCGTTTGGGAGGTGTTTGTCCCGCAAATACTCGAGGATAGGATCCGTCTAGGTTTCCCCAGTGGCCACAGATAACACAGTTGTTTCCTCAATGCTTGGTGTGGTGAGTGTTTCGAGTTAGACCGCTCGCGTGGACTTAAGTTGTCGAGAGGAGGCGAGCCGGGCTAGGGAATCAGCCTTCAAGTTTTCGGTCTGGAGAACCTGATCGATCCGAAACCTTTTGAACTTGGTGACAAATTCTTTGGCTTTCGCTAAGTAGCAGGCGATCTTCTCTCCTCGGGTCTCGAACTCTCTATTGACTTGGTTTACCATTAGTTGCGAGTCGTTGTACGCGTTTAGGACTTCTGCGGATAGCACCCTGGCTAGCTTCATCCCGGCCAGTAAAGCTTCGTACTCCGCCTCATTGTTTGAGGCTCTAAAGCCGAACCTTAGGACGTACTTGATGGTAAAGCCGTCTGGGCCGCTTAAGATAAGTCTGGTGCCACTCCCGGTGTAGCTGGAGGATCCATCGAAGTGGAGTGTCCATTGAGGGACTGCCTCGGTCTCGATGAGATCTGGGGTAGAATCATCCTGAATCGGTAGGGTGGTTTCCACAATGAAGTCGGCCAAGGCCTAGGCTTTGATAGCTGTGTGAGGCCGGTAATGAATGTTGAATTCCCCAAGTTCCGCAGACCATTTGTCCATTCTTCCGGAAATGTCTGGTTTGTGGAGTACTTGCCGAAGAGGCTGGTCGGTCAGGAGGACAATCGTGTGTGCTTGAAAGTATGGCCGGAGCTTGTAGGCCATGATCAGGAGTCCATAGTCCATTTTCTCCCCTGGAAGATACCTTGTGTTGACCCTCATCTAAATTTTAATAATGACAAAACACAACTCTAATTGTACTAACAGTATTATCTAAGTGTTTTAAACGATAAAAGCTACAGCTAAGACTGAAGATGCAAGAACTCAACCCGAATCAGACACCAAGTCAAGACAGAAGATCTAGTATAGGCATAAGGTATTGAAACAAGTTGTAAATCTCACTTGTTCAGGTAACTAACTTGTCTTATGGCTCCTTTTGAAAAAGTGTTTTAACAAAACTATTCATTTAAACGTTTTTAAGTCAAAAACATTTCAAAACATGAAAAATTGGGTTGAAAGCAGTCGACTGGATTCCTATACCAGATGACTGGGATATGGGACAGTATGTCCCCAGTTAACTAGGTGATCAATACCAGTCGACTGGCCTCTTGGATAGTCTGTCCCCAGTCGACTGGGTGATCAATATCAGTCTATTGGCATTCTGGACAGAATGTCCCTAGTCGACTGGTAAGAACTACCCAGTCGACTGGTACTCTCAACAACCTTAAAAGTGAGACTTTTCACTTGACCTAGTCGACTGGTACTAAGACCTAGTCGACTGGTAATTCGAAAAATATGGTTGTTAAGGCGCCAGACCTAAGCATTCAATGTACCAAAACGTACCAAGTCAGTGTCAAACGATCATATTGATACTGATACAAGGCTATATAAACCCATTCCAATGAGCATTTAATAAAAAGAGATTACACATTCAATTAAGTTTTTGCTCATTAATACACAAAAGCTTTGAAACATTCATAGTTGAGCCATTCTTCAAGCTTTACTTTGAAAGAGAGATATTGTTCAGTTGTAAAAGCATTCATTGCTATCTCTTTACCATTTACTTTACAGCAACTCATATTTATTGTAAAGGAATTAACTTCCGCAAGGAAGAGATTAGCTTTCGAGAGGAAGGGATAAGCTTCCAAGTGGAAGGGATTGTGTGTAAGGTTTGTGTAATACCTGTGAAGTTGTACTACTAAGAGTTTTAGTGGATTACTTCAAGGAGGTTCCATGAAGAGAGTGGATGTAGGGTCGGAAAGAATCCGATATTGCCGAACCACTATATACTGAGTTTGCACTTTCTATTCCTGAAAGTCTTTTATTTAAAGCACATCACTTGTTTATATGCATGTGCATTTAACTGTTTTTATAAACTTACGAGTAATTAGTGAAAGTTTTTAAAAACCCAATTCACCCCCTCTTATATTGGAACCTCAGTCTACGCCTTGTTTCCGCGTCGTGGAGAACCTTGCTTGCATAGTACACGGCTTTTGGACACCCGCCTCCTCCCTAATTAGGACGGAGGCCACCACCTCATGCTCGACCGAGAGGTATAGAAAAAGCTCTTCACCGGTCACGGGCTTGGTAAGTAAGGGGGCGAGCCTAAGTACCTCTTCAGTTCCCCGAATGCTTCTTGGCAATCTTCAGACCAGACGAAGTCCTTGGTCTTTCTAATGGCTTTGAAGAAAGGGAGACACTTTTCTGCGGATTTTGACATGAATCGGCTCAAAGCCGCTATCCGCCCAGTGAGTCGTTGAACCTCCCTCACGGTCCGGGGTGATTTCATGCTGAGGATGGCCTTTATCTTTTCAAGGTTCGCCTCTATGCCCCTTTGCGTTACCATAAAGCCAAGGAACTTTCCTCCGGTGACCCCAAACGCGCACTTAGAGGGATTTAGCTTCATTTGGTAGCGTCGAAGGACTTTGAAGGCTTCTTTCAAGTCGTTTTCGTGGTCCTTAGCTTCGATGCTTTTCACTAGCATATCATCCACGTAGACCTCCATGATTCGGCCGATTTGTTCCCGAAAGATTTTGTTGACCAATCTCTGGTAGGTGGCTCCAGTGTTTTTTAATCCGAAGGGCATAACTTTGTAACAGTAAAGCCCTCGTCCCGTGATGAAGGCTGTTTTCTCCTGATCGGGCCTGTACATGAGAATTTGGTTATACCCGGAGTAGGTATCCATAAAGGTCAGCAACTCGTGCCCTGAAGTCGCGTCGACGAGCTGGTCAATCCTCGACAAAGGGAAGTTATCTTTCGGGCAGGCTTTGTTCAGATCCGGGAAGTCGATGCAGATCCGCCATTTACCACTGGCCTTTTTCACCATCACCACGTTGGATACCTAATTTGGGTATTCTGCTTCACGAATGAAGTTGGTCGTGAGCAGTTTATCTACCTCGGCCTGGACAGTGACTTGTCGTTTGGGCACGAACGATCTCTTTTCTGAATGACTAGCTTGTGGTTCGGGTCCACATTCAACCGGTTTACGATCGCCTCAGGGCTGATCCAAGTATATCGGCGGTTGACTAGGCGAAGAGGTCCTGGTTCTCTCAGATGAGGGCGAGTAAGGGTCCTCGAAGGGCCTCGGGAAGATTGGAGCCAATCTGGACGGTTCAAGAGACATCCTCTTCGAGGGGTATCGCGGTTAATACTTCCACCAGCTGGCCCCGTGGGTTCTTTCCTTCGTCCCTAAGGTCATCCACCTCGAGTGGGAGAGCTTCTGCCCTCTTGCCTTCTCTTACCGCATTGAGATAGCAAGACCTGGAGATCTGCTGGTCTTCCCTAATCTTGCCCACTCATTCCTTGGTTGGGAATTTCACCTTTAAGTGATATGTGGAGACGACCACTCGGAGCTTATTAAGAGTGGTTCGGCCTAGGATCATGTTGTAGGACGAAGACTGCCTGACGATTATGAAAGTGGTCTACACAGTTGTTGCCTGTGGGGTTGTTCCTACAGTTACGGGGAGAACTATGCTGCCCTTTGCAAACACCAGGCCCCCCGAGAAGCCGTAGAGCGAGGTGCAAACTGGCTCTAACCGAGAGTCCCCTAGTTGCATCTGTTGGAAAGCGTCGTAGAACAGGATGTCGGCTGAACTCCCGTTGTCAACTAGGATGCGTCTAACCTCGTGGTTGGCTACGAGAAGAGAGATGACCACAGTGTCGTCGTGCGGGGTCTGGACTCCTTCTTCCTCATCCGTAAAAGTGATGATCATATCTGCCTTTCTTCTCTTGTGGGGTCCGGTAATCGAGGCTATCGTCTGAGCATAAGTTTTTTCGCGGTTCTCGGAGGTGCCCCCTGTTGCGGGCCCCCCACTGGTCTTAATGACTTTAGCCGCTGCAACCTTTTGCTTCTTCAGGCTGGGCTCCCTGTGGCTTGGCCCGAGGCTTTTTCGAGTAGGCTGCACCACCCTATCCCTATAGGAAGGGCGCTCGGGACTTCTCCGCGAACTTCTCCACTCGGAGCCCATTGAATTCTTTTAGCTGCCCCCTGTTAATGAGTGCTTTTATCTGATGCTTGAGAGCCTGGTACTCTTCTGTATCGTGCCCGTGGTTCATGTGGAATTGACACCATTTACCCCGATCCTCATTGAGGCGCAATGGTCTTGGAGGCCACTGTAAAGTAACTTTATCCTGGATTTGCATCAAGACGTCGGTCCTTGATGCGTTGAGAGGGGTGAAGTTCCTGAAGGGCAGCCCTTGGCCTGTCCTCACGGAAAGGTCGCTTGACGGCCTCCAAGAGCGGGCTGGCAGGGCACCTTCTCTTTTTTTCCACATCTCCTTTTCGGAAGGCCTAGTCATCTTCCGCCAACATGTACTTCTCGGCTCGAGTCAAGATCTCATTCATGTCGTCGGGAGGTCGTCTGGTGAGTTTTGAACTAAAGATCTCAAATCTCAATCCGTTTTTAAATGCCAACATCTGGACATTGGGGTCAAGGTCGGGGATCTCCCAAGCCGCGGAGTTGAACCTCGATATGTAGGCTCAAAGCTTTCCCCTTTTAACTGGACGATATTGAATAGGGACTCCGAGGTTTTCTTAGGGCCTTTACTACTGAGAAAGTGTGAGGCAAAAGCATAGCTTAATTCTTTGAACGTGCAGATGCCCCCTGGTTTAAAGCGAGAATACCACATCTCAGTCGTTTTTTCAAGCGTTAGAGAGAAAGCTCAGCACGTTACGATGTCAGAGTGTCTGTGGAGTGTCATCGTGGTTTTGTAATGCTGGAGGTGGTCCAGGGGATCCGTGGAACTGTTGTCAGGTTTGATCTGGGGCATTCGGAAGTTCTGCAGGAGAGGGGCCTCAAGGACCTCCTGAGTGAAGGGAGGGTCCTGAACGTTGATCTCGTCCATGACACTGTGGTTATGGCCCTTGAGGGCTTCGTTGATCCGTCCCTCTATGTCCTCTATTCGCTTGCCGAGACCTTCACTGCTTCTGGACGAGGGACTTTCTCGAGACTTGGCCGCACGAGGTGGGAAGGACTCAGCCGCAGAGCAGCCGTCGAGAGGGAGTCTGCGGCTGGCAGAATAGGTGTGGCTGGGGTCCGATCGTAACGGCGTATGTGACGGCTGGCGGGCCACCCTGTGAACCTCGGCCGCCAGGTTGGCCACTAGCTGTGAGAGTTCTATGAACTGCGCTTAGAGTGTAGCCATGTTGGGGTGCGCATTGGATTCGGCCGAAGAGCTCGATCAGGACCGATGGGTGCAAGTACTAGCCCCTGCCGTTCCTTTACCGACGTCCCTGACGGTGTGTTTAGGTGGCATGGCAACAGATGAGTTCTTTAACTTTCTTCATTTTTACTGTTTAGCGAGAGATGGTGATTTCTCACAGACGACATCAATCTGTTGATGCCAAAAATATGTTGCTGAGTTGGAGGCCGGGCCTTAGAATCTGCACAGGGGAGAGAATGTGAGCTAGGGGTCTCCGGAGGGGATGCCTCCGAAGATGCTTCAATGCTTTTGTTAGTGCGTAGTAAGCGGTAGAGGAATGATAATGCTTTTTTCTTTGTGTTTTTAGGCCTAGGAAAAGATATGCTTGGAATGCACACCTGAGTCTTTTTATAGGGTTTTGAGGCGGCCCTTTCGTCCAGGGTGATGATGATGTGGAGGTCCAGCTGTGTGAGTAATGATGTCCATGAGGCCCAGCTGTATTGCCCTGGATCGTCCGTGTGTCTTACCTTGCTGTCTCGGTTAGGGGCTGTCCACGTATGAGGCGGCCCTAGTGCGAAGGACCTTGATGACGTGGAGGGTGGAGATGACCTGGGGTCCAGCTGGGCGAACCTGGGTCATCTGTGTGTTGCCCTGATGCCTTAGCTTTGGGACGGTCCACATGTTGCGTCTCTATTGGGTGTGTGTTTTTGAGCCTTATCACCACCTTAGTGGGCTTGCCCACTCTAAAGCACACAAAAAAATGAAACATGAATGATCAAACTATCAAAGATTTGGTGTGCATTCTCATGACCAAATTTCATGTCTCATTACCCAACAAGTTTTTCTTGTCAACCTGCTTTTTCCCTCATCAGGTGTTTGTATTAACAAAAGGGTTTGCCTCTAATTATCCTATGTCTTTGGTTTTATGTGATTGAAGGTGGGAGATCCTGAATTAGACCACAAATGTTGGGAAAAGCCTGAAAGCATGACAGAGAGGAGGCCTGTAACACAAGTCAATACAAGGAACTGAAGTTGCAGCAGAAACTGCATCAGCTATGGCATCAGCATCTTTGGTTTTCAAGAAAATCAACCCCAACTATTCTGATTTACTCCTTATGCATGCCCAACAACTGTTTACGTTTGCCGATAATTATAAAGGTTCTTACAGTGTCAGTGTCCCACAAGGGCAGAAGTATTATAACTCCTCTGGATATGGAGATGAACTCTTGTGGGCAGATGCTTGGCTCTATCATGCATTTGGAGATGAATCGTACTTGAAATACAAATGGGCAAGCATTTGCTAATTGGGGAAATCCTTCTTGGTTCAGTTGGGATAACAAACTTGCTGGAACTCAGGTATAATTTATGGTGCAGTGCTTTAATTGTTTCTTTCTATGATCAATCAACTAATTAAATATAATTTTTTTGGATCAATGTCAAAGTTGTAATGCATAACATCAGATCAAGACTCAAGTATTATCTTGTTATAATTAGTGTCTTTCAAGTTTGGGAAGAATGAATTCAAGTAATTAGTTTCTTAGCAGTTAAAGTTGCCACACACTATTGTGAAATCTCTCTTTAGGAGTATACCATCTAAAATACAACTCGTTATCAAATATGGATTGGCTTCCTGATTGGTTAATGTGTTAGATATATCTATTGAGAATAGACAAGATGGCTTACGATTTTAGAACTAATATGGTCATAAAACTAGAAGAAGTCTAGCTGACCCCTGACAGTTATCATAAGGCAACCCTATTATACTATTTCTACGAATTTGAAACAGGTTCTGCTCTCCAGGATAAATTTATTTAGTACAAAGGGGATTTCAAATCTCGAAAATCTTGATCTTCAAATGTATAGGAAAACTGCCGAGGCTACAATGTGTGGGGCTTCTACCAGATTCACCAACGGCCACATCCAGCAGAACTGATGGTAATATTTTTATCTGATACTACTATTAGTCTACATCTATAAACACCCTTTAAAAAAAATAAAATATTTCTTTTTATGTAGAAAGCATCATTTGACTCTCTTTATATCTTGACATCGTTGGAATTTTTGAATTGGATATGTCCCTTTAATGCAGGTGGCCTAGTATGGATCGTAGAGTGGAACTCTCTGCAACATCCTGTGGCTTCTGCATTCCTAGCAGTTCTTTACAGTGATTTCATGCTTACGACTGGCACCTCAACTCTATATTGTGGTGGAAAATCCTACAAGCCGGATGATCTTCGCAAGTTTGCCATTTCACAGGTATGCATATACCAAAATTTTCATGGTTAGTGGGAGCTGAGTATATTATTTGATATGATCCAACATTAAACCTTGAGATCAACCTGGCGGCTATATTTAATCATTTACATCTTATCCAAAATTTTGGCATAATAAACAGAACTCTCAATGTAATAGGAGATAGCTTACGGATTGAGTTGATTTCTATATTTTCACCAGCTTCAAGCTTGACTTGAATAGCCTAGGGTCTCAGGATGCATTCGTCCAGCAGCCTGAAACCACATGCAATTCTGCATGCCATCTTACAGTCTTATAAAGCTTGTTCATGTCATATCAAAACTTCTATTGCTGAAGTTAGGTGTTCAGTTGAAAGAGCATTACTGTTTAAATGGATTTCAAGCACACATTTTGTTTTCTCCACAGAGGAATTATGACAAGCTGAAAACTTAATGCTTGTGTTACTCCTTAGCTGAATTCCTATACTTTCAGGTGGATTATGTGTTGGGAAAAAATCCAATGAAGATCAGCTATCTAGTTGGATATGGGAGTGACTACCCTCAATATGTACACCGTAGAGGAGCTTCAATTCCAGTTGATGCAGACACTAACTGCAAAGACGGATTCAAGTGGCTCGACTCTGATAAACCCAATCCAAATGTAGCTTTGGATCACTTGTTGGTGGCCCTTTCCTAAATGAGACCCATATCGATTCCCGAAACAACTCGATGCAAGGTGAACCAAGTACTTACGACAGTGCCCTAATTGTTGCCTTGCTTTCAGGCTTGGTTTCTAGTTCTTCAATGGTAAGGTCCCTCTAGTAGAAGAGTACTAACTCATACTCCTTGTACAGTTATATCTTGTATAGTTTTACTCTACATTATAGAGATGCTTCTTTACATTAGTAGTCAACAGCATAGTCAACAGCGTGTCGTGCGACATACTTTGATCTTGTTTTCACGGTGCTTTTTGATAGGAACAAGAATAAGTTTCATAGTTTGTGCCTTTTTCCCCTTACAGGCAAATGTGAGCTGAAATTTGTAATATACACAAAAAAAAAAAAAAGAGCTGAAACCATTGTTGATTATTGTTGCTACTAATGCTTTGTGCTTAATTTTCACCTCAAGAATTATGGAACTTCAAATTTTTCTAGTTTTCTTTTTATCATTTTACCATCAAAGCATTGAAAATATACTTCATTATTTTGGTGTGAATGACAGAAGGAAAAGAGCAAATTTTTCTGCAAATTGGGCTACTCTGGTATAGTCTTTAAAAACATAAGCCCAGAGAAACTTGAGACTACCACAACGTTTGGGACTTGGGTCAGCCCAAGGGCCGAAACTTGACTGAGGCATGAGGGCTGAATCTGAGCCCTTGTTGATTACATGAATCAAAAAAGAAAAAATAAAGGTGGTAAAATTTGATTCTACACGATTTTTTGAATCCGAAAATATCTTAAAGTGATACCATGCCCAAGTGCTTGAAATCTGAACTAATTCAAAATCGAAGTGACCTAAAATTCGAGTGACTTGTCTTTTCCTTTGCTCGATTGGTAATTGATTCATTAATTCGTCTCTATTGTGTTTTGGGCTAAGGATTACATTCATTCAACGTTACATCGTGAGGAAAAAAACTATTATATTTCAAGTCAAAGATTACATTCTTACCTTATGAGTCCATGATTTTTTTCCTCTGCAAAAATAGAATTAATTTTAAAATTTAAATAATGATAAGTTTTAACTAATATGACACAAATTTTTTTCAAATAAAAAAAATCAAACATATTGACATATTTAAGTATTTAAAAGACAAGTTATATACTCAAATACTTATAAAATAATAACACAAAAATAAATAAATATTATCATAAATATATGGGTATCAAGTTAGATTCTTTGTTTTGTTCTTGATCTCCAATATTATCACACAAAATTAATCATAATCATGTTGGAATGAGCAGTATAGGCAAAACAAGATGCTAATTTCTTTACACGAGGCGTTTGGCCTGGTGGCGGTGACTGCTTGGAAACATCATCCAGCGAGTTTGAGATTGTGGATTTGAAGCGAGTTCCTCTATTGCTCATATGTACCTTACAATATAACGAAAACATGTGTTATGTGTTTAAGGGGTGTGGACATGTGATACCTTTTTTTCAAAATAGGAAGAAGTATGTCAAATTCCTTTTTATTAATAATATGTCAAATTGTTTTTAAATTATAAAAGCAATTGAAGAAGGTGACATTTCAATTCCTAATTAATTATAAACTAAAAGGAAAAAAAATGTGGACCAATAAAGTTTTTTTTTTCTTGGCAGGTATAACCTTGATTTTCTCTTTAAAAAATATTCTTGATTTAGTTGGAGAAATTATTCAAAATAAATAGAAATAATTATTTGTTCTTGAGCCATGAAATGATAGCCATCATTTCTATTAATAGTTGAAAACTAGAGTGATAACATGGAGAAATCAAAAGACAAAATTTGAAATGTTATAGAAATTACTATTTGAACTTTCAAGAGTTACTATTCTAATTTTCAACTGGAGAATAATTACTATTTTATGGGATTTGAAACAATTAATAATTTATCCGAAAATAAATGAAAGATTTATGATTCACTACCAAATAAATATTTTTGCAATTTTGAAAGATAAAGCTAAAGTTCGCTGGATTAAATGCTTCTAATTTAACAAATAAATTAAAGAAGAAACAGGGGAAAATGAAAAAGGAAAAGAGAAAACATGGAAATAAAAGAAAAAGAAGACAAAGAACAGGTAGCACAGCCCCATTTTCTGCCTCTATCTCTTACATAGTCTTTGTTTTATACTTCCCTTTTTCTCCCAGAGCGCGTGTTGGACGAATACGGGCGAGCAACCCCACCCGATTCGTGTCCTTTCCTCGAATCACAAGGTGCCATCTCTCTCTCTCGATCACATATCGTTTATTTGCTTACAAGCTCGTTGCACAAAATTATCTATATATAAGAAATCTCTGGTTTGTCTTCTTTCTGCCCCTCATTTTAGTTCTCATTTGGTCATTTGATTATTTTTTATTATCAGCTTAAGTGTCTTCCTATGTCTCTTCTTTTAAGGGTAAAGGGCTTGATTAAAATCATAATTATAAGTTTTGATTGGCGAATTTAGGGTTTTGGGTGGATCGTTTACGTTAATGTGATCTTATAGAGTTTTGTTAGCTCAGATAGTTTAATTGAGTTTTCAAGACTTGATTTGTGTTAATATCTGCTCTAAATTGATGTCGATTTTTGTTTGTTTGTGGAAAAAAAATTATTCCGAGCTCGAAGTGGCTTTATAAATTCGATCATTTGCTAATTCTATGACTATGTAGTAATTTTTATTTTTCTTTAATCGGCTTAGTTTGAGAGAAATGCGTATCTGTTTTGAAATAAAGTTCTAAGATCTGGAATTATTTTGTAGTCAGGATATTATTGCATTTTGTTATGTTATTTGTTAATCTCAAAGATAACTGCGGATTTTTTTACTGGCTAATGGCTATCCTAATTGACAATGATGATCAGACCAAGTTTTACTTATAAAAAAAATGATGATCAGACCAAGTTTTTTTCTTTCAGGAGTAGAATGCGTGCAGGATATATGGTTTTCACCATGTATTAGTTATAGTGCGTTTTATTTTTATTTTTTAAATTGATTTATGGGTAACTATGAAAACATAATGTGAAGTTATTTCCCAGATAAAAATCTGTTTTATGCATTTCCAGTTTCAACCTGTGAGGGCCTTGTGGTTCTTATAGCTTTGTATAAGCTCCACGTGCATTATTCTTTTCTATGACTAACATAAGCTGAATGTAACCGTAAGTAGATTTTATATTATTCGTGCTTCACTGTGTTCTTCTCTTAGAAAAGAGGGTAATCCATTCCTATTCGTGTCTTCAATGTTTATGTATCAATTTACTAACGCGGTTCTTATATACTTTAATTTTTACATATCAATTGTTAGTTGGTTTGCATCAACTTAGAATTCCAGGTTCTCATGTGTGTGTTCTGTGTGACTTAGGAAAGGGTATGGCAGCTGAGGAAGATGTTGATTTGTCAACTTTGAAGTCTCAGCTAAGCGAAACTAATGAAATGTGGAAGCAGGAGATGGAACAACGCGAGTTCCAAGTGGATGTGTTACAGGACAAACTTATGAAAGTTAAGGCATCTATTCAAGGGTCTGAGGAAGATGCAAAGAAGGAGTTAGAGGTTCTATGGCGAAGAGTGAAAACAACTGCGACATTATTAACCTACTTGAAATCAAAAGCTAGAATCATGGCTATTCCTGATTTAGCCCAAACATCATGTGGCATCAAACAACAAGAAGGGGTGGGGCTTGTTGACAAAAATGGTACACCACTGTCTGGATGGTCTAGAAGTGTTGATCTTTCATCATTTGATAGTCCAGATGAAGAAATATGGATGGGAATTAGTAAGCAGAAAGGTTCCTTAGATGAACAAGATGGAACTTATATCGGTGAAATCCTCAAGTCTGTGCAGATGGTCTCAGATGTAATGGAAGCTCTTGTTAAGAGGGTCATAATGGCAGAATCAGAAACTGCATTTGAAAAAGAGAAAGTATCTTTAGGCCAGGAAGAAATTAAAATGAAGGGAATCCAAATTGAGAACATGTCTATAAAGTTAGAGGAGATGGAACGTTTTGCTCTAGGAACAAATAGTATTCTGAATGAAATGCGGCAGAGGGTAGAGGATTTGGTTGAAGAAACATCTAGACAGAGGCAACGAGCTGCAGAAAATGAACAGGAGCTTTGTCATGTGAAGAGAGATTTTGAGTCTCTGAAATCCTATGTTAGTAGTCTCATCAGTGTAAGAGAAACACTTCTTTCGTCAGAGAAGCAGTTCCAAACTATTGAGAGGCTTTTTGAAAGGTCAGTTTCATATGTTTTATATATGCCTGTTATTTTATTTTTAGTGTTTGCTCCATTTAATCCAGCATCTGGCATATTCAAGCTAATAATATAAAGATATTATTTGATATTATAGTAGTCCCTTCAATTTGGCTATGAACTACTGACTTACCCCTTGTTTGGACGATTCTTACGTAAAGGGAAGGAACAGGTAGGGGTAACATGTACCCTTCCATTTTTCTTTAAATCCCCATTTCTAATTCTCCAAAATTGAGAGGATTTGGAGAGGTGGTGTACCTTTTTTATAATTCTTTATGATATTTTCTTTTATTAACATATGGCAAGATAGTATAGTACATTATAACATTTCCTTCCTCATTTTCAAAACATCCAAACAAGGGGTACTCCTCCATTTTCTCTCTTTTCTTTTCCCCTCATATCCTTTCGTTTCTCCAAGCTTCCAAGCATACCCTTAGTATATTCCAGTTTCTAAGTATATCAAGTTATCAACACGGTTCTAAATCTTGCTTGCACTGGTTCCACAGTTCGAAATCTTGCATGCACTGGTTCCTCCACTTTCTTTTTTTGTTCCTCCCCCTACCGAAAGTATTGTTGACGGTTAACTTTTGAGATGAATTAAATATTTTTTTATTCTGTTGGTAAAACTGAAATTTGAGATGGTGACTATAATTTGAAAACTTTGAAAAAGTGTCCTCACTTGTCATTCAAACAGTCACGAGTAAGTCTCAGTTCTCTACCAGATAGCATATAATTCATGGAATGGCTAGGTTATTTTGCAGTAACAAGGATCAATATCATAACTGTAATATAATTATCAAGTTCTTTGGACATTTACATATGATCCCCTATGTAATTCTTTATGCATGATTACTCCTGAAATTTGTACTGAGGTTAAGATATGGATTGATTATCACATTTTGAAAGTCACTCCTTTGTTTACTAGAAAATGGTTTCCCTGCTCTTACTTGCTTTATATAACGAGGTTTCCAAAGCTGTAGAGGTCCTCACATTTGTTTAAAGTGTTCTATTTAAACTAAGACTGAACTAATTTTGTAGCATGATCTCTCTCTCTCTCTCTCTGTGGTCAGTACTAATTTTATTTCTCTTTACCATTTGCGAGCATCTTTCTATTTAAATATCCTGTATGAGTCTGTCATCTAGTTTGGCTCTGAAACAGGTTAGTTGCGAAGACAACACAGTTAGAGGGTGAGAAAATGCAGAAAGAGACGGAAGTCCAGAAACTCATGGAAGAAAATGTAAGATTGACGGCTCTTCTCGACAAGAAAGAGGCCCAACTTCTGGCCATGAATGAACAATGCAAAGTAATGGCCTTGAATGCTTCAAATATCTGATTTGCTTGGCTTATCTTTGTTCCACCACCTTTTCCCCTTCTCAGCAAGGTCGCTTGCTTCGATCCAGCCCACATGCTGACCTGCAAGTGAAGAGTCAGGAGAATGAGCGGTGCTGGATTAGAAAGTTTGTTTCGGATCCTTTCTTCAAAATGTAACATTGTGAGGAGCTTTGTGAACTCAAATTTGATTTGTGCTATTGAAACTGAACTAGAAGTCTCAATCCGAATAGTAGTGCTATTAGAATGTGGCTTTGATGTATTAACCAAATATTCCAAGATGTGTTGTGCCCATCTTTGCTTTAAATTGTTGAGATTTCACTTTTCTGTTTGTGCAATTTTCCTCCAATTCACAAATTGGGACACCTTTTTGGGTGCCTTTTGCCTTTCATTTTAAGGTTGCCTCTCAGTGGTACTGAATCAACTGATTATAGGTTGAAGATGAAAGTCTAGCTAGGATACACCATATTTCCATGTGCCTCCTTCAGCTGGGTGACTATGGTGCCTTTGGCAAAAACTAGGACTTTTTGGTACCAATTTACAGTAAAAAAGTATAATTTGGTGAGAAGATTGGCAGTAACTTGACTATCAGTGTGAAAGATTTTTTATTTTTTTAATGTTATGGAGAAAGTAAAAAAGTATTATTGGACAGTAATTTAACCCAGTTATGGTGACTTAACCATAGTAGAACACCATTCACGCAGCTCAGACTGAGTTGGTTCTCAGGTTTTGACTTGATACCGTTCTGAAAAGCTGCGGACTGAAAAAACGATACTCCGCTTGGAACGCCGTTTTTTTTTATAAGTTTCGGTTTGGGCGAAAACTGTACCAGACTGCCATGGTGGCATCTGACGTGGCATAAAGGATGTTTGAGTTTGTTAGGTAGAATCATCTCCTCTTTATTCTTGGAAAAAAAAGGGGAAAAAATCTCATAAAACCCTGATCCCCCAATTGGCCTCATTCCTCAAAAATTGATCCAAGAATCCCTAATCTGGTTTTTGTATAAGTTCTTATTCTAACATTGCTCGTCTCTGAAGACGAGCAAGCTACTCATATACTTAACGCATTATCTGCAAAGAATGCAAGGTGAAACCCAACCGGAAGATGCCGGGTCTACCCAAAAGCCACATCGCATCAAAATTGGCAAAGCCACTGATGATAGCGACAAGAAGGTACTATCCTACTTAAGCTGTAAATAAGACGCAATGTATTTTAATCTCGTATTCTCGTGAAAAGATAGCATTTCCCCTTGGTTTGAGGTCAGCATGGTGTTAGTTTAGGCTTTACTAGTAGTTTCGGTGTAGTATTTGTAACCCGTGTGGGTTTTGTGTGATCATCTCTGGGTGCAAGTCAATTGTCGGGTTTCGTATCGTTGTTTGCGATCTCTGTTATAGTTATTTGACCTTTTTGTTTGTTACTTTATTCGTGGGGTTTTCATTTTATAGGTTTCGTGAAAATAACGAAATGTTGTATGATTTAGAGTTTATTGAATGTATAAAATTATGTTTTTCTGCTGTAAGACGAGCGGTTTACGTGAAGAAATCTAACACTACCATACTTGATACCTTTAATTTTTCTTGGTTGTTCGTTTGAAGTTTTAAGCCGGGTCAAGTGTTTGGTTATAAGGCAAATTATCTCATCCTAAAGTAGCATTGCCTCGTCCTGAGGTTACCTTGGTGTATTGTATACTCATTTTAGTGAATTGATTTGTGCTTTTCCTTCTATCTCTCTTTTCTAGTGTGCAAACAGAAGAGTTAAAGATGTTGAAGTTTGTGTTCCAATAGTATATGGAACAATTGCTTTCTATCTTGGTCGAAGGGCGAGCGAGTAAGTGTCATCTTTCGTTTTTTTTGGCTTTCGTTTCCTCAATCACCTTTCCTTTTTGGTAAAGCCTGCCACATAATTGAAAAGGTTCTCATGGCATTTTCCTGGACCAATTAGATCTCAGTCACATAAGTGGACTGTCTATGTACGTGGGGCATCAAATGAGGATCTTGGGGTGGTGATCAAGCGAGTTGTATTCAAATTGCATCCCAGTTTCAATAACCCTACTAGAGTGGTTGAATCCCCTCCTTTCGAGTTGTCAGAATGTGGTTGGGGTGAATTTGAAATCGCCATCACCCTTTTTTTCCACAGTGACACCTGTGATAAGCAGCTGGATTTGTGAGTTTTTATTTGGTTCTTGTCTTGATTTACTTGACGAAGAAGCTTATCTACTAATGATGGTTCAATTTTTTGCAGGTTTCATCATTTGAAGTTGTATCCTGAAGATGAATCTGGTCCTCAGTCAACCAAGAAACCTGTTGTTGTGGAATCTTACAATGAGATTGTCTTTCCTGATCCTTCTGAGAGTTTCCTTGCTCGTGTGCAGAATCATCCGGCTGTAATGATCTCCAAGCTTCCTGATGGCGTTAACTTGCCTGCTCCAGGTAAATTTTCTTCATGGGTCATTTTGTAAACTTTTGCTTATTGCAATATCTATGAGGTTTCTTTTTCTGGATGGACTGTTGCAGTACCACTTGAAAATATGAATCAAAAGGAGAAAGGAGATACCAAAGATCATTCACTCAGTCAGTGGTTCATGAGTTTTTCAGAAGCAGATGAGCTTTTGAAACTTGCAGCAGCTCGTCAGCAGGTGAGAATTTGAGTGGTTACTTTTTGATCGTTTTTGAACCGTTCAGAATTGTTCATGTTAGTCATAGGTTCAGTTATATTAAGTTGTGACTGGTCAAGCTGTAAGCTATTTAAATGTCTTGCAATGATGTTGCTTATTTTTTTTATTGTTTTTGCGGGCTTGGACAATGAAAATTGATCAATGGACTGGGATTGGGCAAAACTTTAGGCCCGATTTAAAAAGCAGGTCGGGCTTGGGCACTTAAATATAATAGATTTAACATATTTAATTATTTATGTATTAAATAATATATATTCTATAAAAATTTATTGAGATTTTTAAAAAAAAATTATTTGCACATAATATTGTATTTTGGGCTAACTTAAGAGTAGAGTAAAAATGGGACATTTTGCCCGATGGGCTTGGCCTAACTTATTAGAGCCCGATTTTGATCAGTTCTAATATGAATGTGCTACGTGAGTCTGAGCTGCTAGCTACATTTATTGTTGTCCCCACATGTTCGACGTTTTCGGACTTTTCTCGTTCTATCTTGAAAACTTCATCTAATGGTTTTTGATTTTAGAAACTTGTTGAAAATTTTTCATTTGATAGTATTTGCATTGTGATAGGTGCAAGCTCATATTGGCAAGCTGAAAAGACAGTTGAGCATGATAGATGGACTGCCTCAAGCGATGAAACCAGCCTCTGGTTATGAATATTCATGATCATGGAAGAATATCTTTGAAGTTTTCTTGGCAATTTTAAATTGTGGAGTACAATTGACTCGTGAGAATGAGAAGTGAAAATCTGGAAAATGCTTAATATCTGGACTCTTTTTTTTAGTTTTAGTTCTTCTGTAATATATTAATTTCTATATCTGTAAGTTCTAAGGACTGAAACGAGGTATTTGATGCCACTGGATGGTTGTATAGCACTTTCCTAACCAGAAAAGAAGAGTAAATATGAATTTGGTTTTTGGTCTGTTTGCATATAAAAAAAGATAGTTGTTGGAATTTACTTTGGCATATCTGTAAAAGAAATGATAACTCTATTGAAGGTCTATGATGCATTGTTAATTTCTTCCTTAGTATTATATTTCTCTTCGTAGTCTCTTCGGGGTGTTGAAGATAAACTTTTGATCTAAGAATCAATCTGGAGCAAGTGGCACAAGTTTCTGTTGGTCTTTGTTTATGTATTGGGCCATGCTGTGAGTTCCCTTAATAAGGAACCAAAGCTTTTATTTCAGAAAAGGTTGATTTCAAATCGTTGGAGAAGCCTGAAGTTTGATTTTTTCCTTGATAAAGGATATCATTAACTATTGGTTATATCACAGGATACTAATTTTCCTTTCTTGGAAAATGGATGTGATTTTGAGTATAGGAACAATAATGAAAGAGCTAGAAGTCATTTGAGAAAATAACATGGAGGGAGCAAGGTTGTGAGGTGAGGCTAAACCTTTGCATTGCTTGACTTCATACTCAGTTATTTTAGTTTTGTTTCAGTGCTAACTAGTGTTCTGGACTTACTGTGCATTTCGCTGCAGTGCAATACAACGTCATGCAGTTGGGGTAATTGCGTAGTATATGATTATATCACTGTAGCTACAGCTACACTTAGCCTCAGGTACCTCCGCAAGCCCTCTTGCTCAAGATTTTTAAAAAAGTTTGACAGGGCCGTTTTTTGTGGGCCCTTTTCCATTTTGCTTGCTCTTGTGCGTGATAAGCAGTAAAGTGTGTATGTACTGTCTGTATGTATTTGTTTGGCTCGTTAACGTATGTACTGTCAGTATGTTTTCTTCCGGTAAAACCAATTTTACCAAGCAGTGGTTTCCTCCCTGTTTATACTTTCTAGAAACACCATTCCAGATAATTGGTGCTTTTTTCCCACCATGGACTGGGATCGAAATAGATACTCTGGCCAACCTGTATTAAGGTGGTGACTAGTTCAACTTATCAGATGGACCATGATCTAATACTTTTTGGTCGAAGGCAAGTGTAAATATGACTTCATTCTTTCGATGTTAAAGTTACTTCTCAATACCCCTTAAGTTTCCAAGTCGTCCGACTTCCTTCTGATTCTAGCTTCCTGTGGCGTTATTAATTTCTCCTTTAAAGTGTTGAATAGATAACTCTCCCTAATTACATCTACGTTCTTGAAACGTTTTCATCGTTAAATAAGTAAAAGAAAAAAAGAAAAAAAAATTGTTTCTGGACTTCATGCACCCAGTTGAGTGGTTGACTGCTCATAGGTCTAGCTTTAGCCTTAACTGTAGCCATCTTGACAATATCATTAAATTCATCGCCAGTCCATTTGGTCTCGTTAACAACTCCAAATACGTTCATGTATGATGCGGAACAAATAGTCAGAACCTACGATTCCTCTACATGTTACTATTAACAGCCAATTCATAGAAGATACGAAGCCGACTGGCCTAAAGATTTTTTTGGGCAGAGATCCTTGGGTTTTGGGAGAAAAGGGAAAAGAAAATAAAATCTTTAGATTGGTTAGCCGAAGTTGTTGCCTATGTGATGTTATATGACCTAACCTAGCTATTTTGTCTCTTCAAGGTGTTTTAACGACAAAAGTAACATGGCCTTCACATGTTTATAATTGGATGGGGTCACCATCCATGAAAGGGAAAGTAATGTCTTGTGTAGATCAGCTGATATGGTCCTGGTATGAGGAGGATAAAAGGAATTAGATATTCTGGTCTTTGCCTCTGACAATGATGGGCTATCTGTTAAGCCTAGCTGCTGGCTTAGAATGGGAACAAAGCAGGTCCAGCTTCAAAACCAACTCTATTTGCTCTATGTTGAGAATCAATGTTAGCCCACCATAAGTAATCCCCAACCCAATCTAAAGTCCAATAGTATTGTTCAAACCCATAGCTAGTTTGATGATGTAATTGCTTACAATTACAAAGTGGGGCAAAGTTAGGTATGTTGTTATTGGTGAGGTTGTGTGGAAGACAACATAATGAGGTGCTTAATGGATGATGTGGAAGACAATATAATTAGGTGCTTAATGGGTAATGTGGAAGACAACATAATTAGGTGCTTAATGGATTTGTGTGGTAGTAAATAAATTTAGTTTAATTATATGTGTGGTGTAGTTTTCATTTGGTTTGCTATAAATACTCAAGTCCTCAAGCCTTGTAATTCATCAAGAAGAAAAACAAAGCTAAGTGCTAAATAAGAAAAGCTTTGCTAATTAGTGTTTTGTGAGTTCTCTTTAGAGTGTTTTATTTTCTTCTTCCTAAAAATAGTTAGAGTTTTGTACTCTACTTATTCAACAATTGGTATCAGAGCGGGACGGTCGGTACCGATATTTTTTGGAGTGAGTTTTCTTGAGTCGTGAGAATTTTGTATTCTACAAGTTTGTATCT